>CM035795.1:47431539-47489039 GCA_020466265.1 Siphamia tubifer | reverse complement strand
TTACAGTAAGTCTGTATATAAACATGTTTACAGTAGGTCTGTATATAAACATGTTTACAGTCTGACCCGGGTCAGATCCTCCAGTCAGAGTTGGCGTCTCCACGACAACAGAGGACACATTCATCACAGGATCGAACAGAACCAATTACTTAGAGTCGGTCTGGATCCAGGTCTGCAGGGCGGGGCCTGCTGACCCAGCATCCCCATCTACAGTCCAGTCAGCCGATCCATCACAGCACCTGTCTACAGTGGGACCCCCACCCCACCCCCCATGACTGATGGACTGAAGGGAAAGGAAAAGGTACTAGCCCAGATGGACTGGTTCTTTACGAGACAAGAGGCTCAAACCCAATGGAATAAAAAAAACTAATGAATTAAATCTCGATGATAACAAACAGAAGTGATGGATCACAAACATGTAAAGGAGGAAAATTAGAGAAAAACCAAACTGTCAGAAAATATGATGCAGTTTGTGCAGAAAACATCCTGCATGTTATCGCAAGTGATATTAGGCGCAGAGTAGTATAATGACGTTACCAACAGCCACATTTCAAGTAACAGAGTAATTAATTACTTTATCCAGAACTGTATCGCTGTTACTGTTATCCGGGAAATAATGTAACGTGTTACGATTTGATGAATTGAGGCGTAAGCTTTTCCCCCGGGTACAAACAACAATTGGGAGTTTTGTCAATGAAGTAGAAGACAGCGTTACTATACACTGGAATAGAGAATGAGGAGGCCATCGCACTTATGTTTGCAGGAATGTTAATTGTGGTCAAATACAGCATCGAATGTGAAGAAGGGAGGAGTTTACGGAGTTGGGACATGAAGAATCCAGCAGCAGATGATACTACGATGTATGCTAATGTCATAGCCTAGGATCTAGACTGTCCCCAGTGGCCGCAAATGGTATTTGCTACGGGGGAAAGTCTAGAAAGTCTAGGCGAATTTGTGGGCGGGATAACCGCTGTCTGTCAAGTTTTCTCTTTACACAACGCCACGCTATTGGATGGGTAACCAGTCAGAGCCAACCAGTCAGAGCGATGAACATGGATTTCATAGACAGTGTCACCGGAAGAACACACCAGAATGGGCGGCTGTGGTTCAGTTGGTAGAGTGGGTCGCCCAATGACCGAGAGGTTGGCGGTTCGCGTCCCGGCTCTGGCTGTCCACATGTCGAAGTGTCCTTGGGCAAGACACTGAACCCTGACTTAGGCCCCCAGTAGGACTTACTGTAGACCTTAGAAACCTACTGGTGTATGAGTGTGTGTGTGAATGGGTGAATGTGAGGCTAATGTAAAGTGCTTTGAACACCATGAAGGTGGAAAAGCGCTATATAAGTGCAGTCCATTTACCACTTACCAGAATGTAGTCTCAAAACGAGTGCAGCAGCTTAGCTAGGACTCCCGTACACTATTTGGCACTGGCCGCTTCGGATCTCCTCCGGGTCGCCTTTGCCGAGTTGTGCTGCTCGTATTCCCAGTTTTTCAGCCTCTTGCAACTGGTCATCCATTAGGGCTAAAAGGAGTGACACAACGATCACCAGCGGGTTGTGCAGACCCATGCGTCGTCCCACTAGCGGAGCCAGCTGATAAATCAAACTTTTGCCATACCCGGTGGGCAAAACTCCGACAACGTCCCTTTTTTCCAAAAACAGCTTAAGTGCCGTTTTCTGCTCCTCTCGCAGGGAAAACTGTAATTTTAAATCACCTAGCGTTGCTGCCAAAGCCAGCTCGAATGGTTGTTCCTGGTGATGAGCCATGTTGTCTAGCAGCTAGCAACTGGTGTTACGGCAATGTGTGCTAGGTGCTATGTCTCTGCGACTACAACATTACGTGTCTTATTTGTGTCGTCATGAGGCAGGGCGGGCTCCGATCCCGCCCCTCGCGATTTGATTGGTCCGGTCCATTTTGGATTTTCAGATCCTAGGCTGTCTAGTCTGTCTCCCCGTAGCAAATACCATTTGCGGCCACTGGGGACAGACTAGATCCTAGGCTACTAATGTCATAGCTTTAACCAACATCACACATGTTCACTGTATTTTTGTCCAAACACACAGCTGATGCTACATAGCCTAGCAGTGCTATCCGTGTTCATTCCATATATGGGTCTAGTGGTGCTTCATAGTCAGAGGAGGCGGGGCTAAAAGGTTGTCTTTCAAATCCTCTGTATGCAATAGGACGGTACTACAACCAATCAGTGTAATCTTTAGGATGACGTAGTTAGAGCGCCTGAAAGTTGACGGAGGAGTCTGGAGAAAGTTAGGAATGACTAAACAAAATGGTGGATTATGGAGCTGAACGACTGTTGTCGCTTATGTAAAAAGAATTTAAAGATTGTTGACGTTTTCTCACATTCTTCACTCATCTGTGATAAAAGGAAATCTACACCCAGTCAGCAGACATTTTTCGTCATTGTTGTTCTTCTATAGTTGCTTACGCTTGTTTCTCTCCGAATCATCACTTTGTTACACCCGCCCTCTGACTCTATACTTTACAGTGATTGGTTGGCGTGTGTGTGTGTGTGTGTGGACACTGCCCCACCCAATCAGCTTCCACAAATATACAACTGTCAGCACTTTTGCTCTTCATCTCCTCTTCTTCATATTCAGTAGAACGGTGCTGATCATTTCATTTTTATTTAGTGTCAGTATGTGATGGATTATTCTGTCGTCGTCTTGGGACAGATCAGACTTCGATGGATGTAGACACAGAAACACAACTGAGGACGCACCGATCCACCACCACCATGTGTCATCAGTGGTTATTAATGAGGTCTGGGTGCATGTGTCAGGTCCTGGTTAGACCCAGGTCTGTTCTGGATCAGGTTCTGGTACAGGACTGGGTATACCAAAAGTTACTGAGCAGGTACGTGGGTAGTTTTAGGTCTAGGATACAAAACTAGAATGACTCATGATATAATACATGTTCATACACGATCACTATCATTGTATTGGTTAGTTTGGTTTAAATTATTTATCTCTCGCAACATTGGTTGGAAGATATTCAACAGGCCTTATGTTTGACACCTGTGACCGAGACAGACAATCTACCCATCCTTTATACTCTTTACATTTATAGAAATATTTGTACTTTATACTCTTTACATTTATATAAATATATGTACTTTATACTCGTTACATTTATATAAATATGTGTACTTTATACTTTTTACATTTATATAAATGTTATATGAATAAAAATTATTTACAGTCAGAACATGAAAAATATCGCATACATTTAGAGGAAGAACATTTAAAACAAAAAAAAATATTGAGAGAAATTCCATTCAAACAATTTCTGAGGCATTTTCAGAAGCAAAGATCATTTAAACCAAAAATAAATATATTTATCCCAATATAAAATGATATTCTGACATTAGTCTTTTTTTATCCCAGTCTTGTGTTAGAAAACAAAGCCATTCTTTAGTCCATATAGAATGGTACCTCTGCACATTTCAAGCCTGAATATATGAATATATACAGTATCTGTGCTTTACATTGACATATAAACTATTTTATTCTGGATTCAGGGAATAAAGAAGCAAACATATAAAGTCAAAGCAGAAGCTCCAAGAATGTGTTGAGTACGATAAACAGACCCTGGAGACTCATCTGATGTCCTTCCAGGTTCTTCTAGAACACATATAGATTATACATGTTCCTCCCCTGAGATCACACACTTTCCATCACACACACATATCGTCATCAACGTGTTAAAATAATCGCCTAATTCATATTTTCAAATTTTCGAGGAAACAAAAAACCTATACCAAAAATGTTGAATAGAAAATATTTATTTTTAATTTCACCAAAACAGTCATGGCACTTAACAACTGTTGACATGCTAATAATAATAATAATAATAATAATAATAATAATAATGTACTTATTGGAGTTTTGAGCCCTCAGCCACGCCTCCAAGCCAGCTGTGTCTGGAAGCCACTCCCCAATCACAGTACTCGAAGTAGATTCTTGTATTTTTCCCTGAGGAGGACTCAACAATTGATCCAAGGTGAGTCGTCTGTACCTTTATTAAAGTTATGTATCTGTAACCTGTGGAATGTTGTAAACTGTGAATACTGCAGTTGTCATATAGGCTATACATCAGGGGTCTCCAACCTATTCCACAAAGGGCCGGTGTGGCTGCAGGTTTTTGTTCCAACCAACCAAGAGTTCACAGTTTGACCAATTAACTCTCTGAAGACTGAGATCAGTTGATTAATTGATTGACATCTGATGTGTTGCTGTTTGGTTGGAACAAAAACCTGCAGCCACACCGGCCCTTTGTGGAACAGGTTGGAGACCTCTGCTATGCATGGTTAACTGAATAGGCAGTTATGCTAATGAGCTAATTAGCTTTTTACTGTTGAGGGGGTTTAGCATAGGAACCAGATGCTTTTGTGTTTGGTTTCAAAAATACCCATCTAACCCAAATCCCCATCTTAAACACCACTGATACTAAAAGTATTCCCTACCAACTTCATGTAATTTCACACATCTGCCAGCTTACAGACTGACTATTATGGCTAATACATGCGTAACATTTGGTTTAAATGGGCTAGCTCGCTGGTTAGCCCATTTAAGTAAACATAACTTTATTCAAACAGCATTTAGCTTAAACAGCTATTTTCAAAATCAGAAAAATCACCACTGGTTCCATCAGATAAACTTTATATTCCACATCCTGCTCATGTCCAGGTTTATGCGGCAGAGATGGAACACATGACCCCGCGGTGACCTCTCGTCCTGCGCTGAAACTCTGGAGGCCAGGACTCATAAACAGACATCAGCTCAGTGACCTTTGACCTCAGTTCTCATCTGCAGACCCAGATCTGCTCCATCATCTGCAGACTCTAGAGTCCTCAAACACACTCACATCCATGGACTGACCTGGTGAATAATGAGGGGGGGGGGGTCACAGTGATGCGCCTCCTGCCTCAGTTTAGATAAATGATGACAGTGCAGGGCGAGCGTGCGATACCAGTGATTATGTAAATGAGAACAGCAGCGACCAGACCTCTATAAATAACACCTTTATCATTCAATCATAGCCAGACTACAGCAGAAGAAGACAACTTTAATTTAAGGCAATTTATTCACATGTCGACCATGTGTTTTTGTTAGTTTTTAATGGTTATGAGGTTCAGTAGAAGACGTACGGTACCCCCCCACACACACACGCAGTTCTGTCTTAACCTACGGCACCAGTTTATTATACACACTTTACACTCCATGATATAGAAGATGTCTTTTTTTAATTTGTATTCAGTTAGAATCCAAAGGTCATTTGTTTTGCAGGGTTTTTGACCCAGACACGTCCCTTTGGCCATTTTCACTGTAATAAGATCCTTCCAGTACCACTGCTCTTGACAGAATCGATGCCGTTCAGCAAACTTAATCATTCTTATTCTTGTATGTATATTTTTGAACCAGTAGATTTGGTCCCATTTTTAGTCAATCTATAATAAATGAATAAAAGAACCAAACTACAGGAATGTTTCTTATGACAAAGAGTGTGTTTCAATCACTCTATCACAGAAAAATAAGAGTTGTAGAAATTATTAGAAACTCAAGACGGCCACGACATTATGTTCTTTACTAGTGTATGTAAACTTTTGACCACGATTATTGTATGTGTGGACACACCAGGAAACCACATCATTTTTACATTTAGTGTAGGATTTTATACACACATATATATATATATATATATATATATATATATATATATAAATCTTGTTTAGATTCAAAAACAGGACAAGATGGTACCAGTCCCTTCAGTTCGAGCACATACCTCATATCTTCTGCTGATGGTGTTCCACATGGAGGGTGATTGGGGTCACACATCTTCAGTCCTATGCCTCTAGTTTCATTGGGTGTTTGCGTCCGTTCCCATTAGACACCCTGGACAGACAAAGGCCCCAGCAGGGGTCTTTCCTCTTAATCCACAGCCAATGACTGCATCTCTCAGATGCCTCTGCTTGGTGCAGACTATGACCTTTGACTCCCAGATTTTTAGCAGGATGGTGGATGCTGCCATGAATCCTCTGCTCTCCACTGGGCGGGTGTTAGCGCTCCAGCCTCAGTAGCCAGACCACCACAGCCAAGACATCTCCACTTGTTGAATTTGAAAACAGAGATGCAAATAAATGTTAGTTGAATAAATAAGTATGGAGAAGAACTTATGTAGTTCTACACCTAGTATCACTGCTTTACAATTTTATATCAAATATCTTCTTCAGACATTAAATGCGTTAAATCTTCCATACCTTAATCTGATAAAGGATGTTTTTAATATATATGATGGTTGTTATTCCACATATATGCTGCTTTATGTACATGTATATAATGGATTAGTAAATATTCCACTAGAAAGAACCTGTGAAATGAATGGATCATAATGTGCAGACAGTGTTTAAAGTAGATCTGGTAGATCTGGTAGATCTGACACTAATATTTCTTTGGACTAAAACCTAGTCTACTGTTCATTCTAACTATTTCACATTTTGACCCCAGACTGATCTTGGAAACTTGATCCAACCATCATTTAAGACTTGAGTTTTCTTTATCACTAACACACATGTGGGAACATTTTATTAGTTTGATTCTGGAAGAATGTGACTGTAGACCAGTGTTATTGGACGGTGTTAAAAATGACCAGAAATGAACAAAATAATCAAGAAAATTAACAAAACTATCCTAAAATAATCCATAAAATGGACCAAAACAAATGGAAAACATGTAGAATAAGAAATTACTTAAACAAAAATGATCAAAATATCCATTTTATTTGATTCCAGAAGCATTTGACTTGTAGACCATAATAATAATAATAATAATAATAATAATAATAATAATAATAATAATAATAATAATAATAATAATAATAATAATGAATCACTCTGTAAATCATGATATTTACATCTCTAACCATGTTTATGGAATGAATTCTCATGCATCTTCCGATAATAAATAAACAAATCATTGCATTTCTGATTTAATGGAAAAATTGACATTACACGCTTCAGTTTTTTCAACATTTAATAAATATCTGTAAACGTTTGTTCATATATCCAATGGAAAACCAACCTTTGTTTATCTGTCAGTCTGTGGACATGCACCTTTGTGTTGTAACGTTGGACATTTTCATGTTTTGTTTGTTTTTATCCTATTGGGACTGACATGTTCTGGAGCCAGAACACAGCGTCATATCTCCCTCCAACCAGAACCCAGAGTTGGCAAACCCTGATGCTGAGCACGATGTAAACACACAAACATTTGATGGAGAGATGTGAGCGAGGCGTGTGTTTCTGGAGATGAGATGAGTTCTTCTGGTTTTTGGTGAATGAACGAGCAGGAGGTGTTAGAAAAATGACTACTGCCACAAAAACAGAAGAAGAATCCTGCTCATATCAGCAGCACACCTGATACACACACACACACACACCTGACACACACACACCTGATACACACACACACACACACACCTGACACACACACACCTGAGACACACACACACACACACCCCTGACACACACACACACACACACACACACAAACACCTGACACACACACACACACACACACACACATCTGACACACACACACCTGACACACACACACACACACACACACACACACACACGACACACACACACACAAACACCTGACACACACACACACACAAACACCTGACACACACACACACACCTGACACACACACACACACACCTGACACACACACACACACAAACACCTGACACACACACACACACCTGACACACACAAACACCTGACACACACACACATCTGACACACACACACCTGACACACACACACACACACACACCTGACACACACACACACACACACGACACACACACACACACACACACACGACACACACACACACAAACACCTGACACACACACACACACACACAAACACCTGACACACACACACACACACACACACCTGACACACACACACACACACCTGGCACACACACACACACCTGACACACGCACACACACCTGACACACGCACACACCTGGCACACACACACACACACCTGGCACACACACACACACACCTGACACACACATTTCCATACTTCATGAGGACCAAGTGTGTAGTAAAGTAGCCATAGGGTAGTGAGTGTAAACACTTATTATTATATATGAGGCATTTAAAGTCCTCCACCTGAGGCAGGAACGTCCCCATCCTGTCTCAGGTGCAGGAGTTCAAGTACCTCAGGATCTTATTCACAAATGATGAAAGGATGGAGCAGGAGGTGGACAGGTGGAATGGGGCGGCATTCGGAGTAATTTGGGTGTTAAACCCATCTGTTGTGGTGAAGAAGGAGCTAAGCTGATTTACCGGTTGATCTACACTCCGACCCTCACCGATGGTCATGAGCTTTGGGTCACGACCCAAAGAATGAGGTCATGGGTACAAGCAGGGTGGGCGGGGCTCAGCCTCAGAGATAGGGTGAGAAGCTCGGACATCTGGAAGGGACTGGAGTAGAGCCGCTGCTCCTCCATGTCCAGAGGAGTCAGTTGAGGTCGGTGGGACACCTAGTGAGGATGCCTCCTGGACGCCTCCCTGGGGAGGTGGTCATGTCCATCTGGGAGGAGACCTCAGGGCTGAGGTAGCTAGGGTGAGGGAAGTCTGGGCTGCTTTACGCCTATGATCCACTAGACAGCGATGCCAACTCCACATCGCACCGCCCCTATTCATTTCTATGAGAAGCTAAGCAAAGCATTCTGGGTACACAGCAAGGCGAGAGTAGCCGTTGCAGCACATCCAAAAAGTTGAGCAGAGCCCAACTTTATGCAAATGAATCCATCGACTGCGAACACATTGTGAGGCGAGTATCCAATAGTACACAGGGTCCACAACAGTTCATTTGCATATTCTCCACTTGACAATGATGGCAGACGAGACATTAATGTTCACTGTGTCCAGTTTTCATTGTCTTAACAACATAGTTTTAGAATCATACAGGGACAATGTAATGCACCATGAAGCATGGAACAACGTAACACAATGTTGGGGACGATGGTCAGTACTAGTTGTTCATTTGTTTAAATTTGACGACCCTAATAAAAAACAACTGCTGTGTACAAGAAAAGTGTAGTTATACTGCAGCAGGTGTTTTGTGTTCAAAATATTAGTGCATGAACGGCACTAATAGTTTCGTGGTTACCGCCCACACCAAGCAACCTAGCCAACACCCACCAAGTGTCCGTGGGGAGGGTTGCATTGCGAATGGGTGCTGCGGCGCGGAGTTCGCATCGATGTCTAGTGGATCGTAGGCTTTACTGACGGTGCTGCCCCCACGACCCGGATAAGCGGGTGATGACGATTTTATATGTATAGTGTGTATAGTGTGTATATATACACATACTATATTAATTAAAACATTTGAAAATTAAATTAACATTTTTTTAAAAAATGTTAATATTTTTAATTAATAAAAAAATAATAATTAAAAAAATAAAAGGGACTCATGTGGGTACATCAAGCAATTTGGGAGAGGGAGCTCCGATCACCCCCTTCGAGCTCTGATCACCACTATAAATTAAGTTATAATTATTCATCTGCTTTGAGATTAATACATATAGACTCTATCCCAGAACACTTTGGTAGTACTTTGATTACATTGTTGACCAGAATAAATGACAACAGTGTCGAAATACTTCAAGGATATGAGCCGCATGGCTACTAGAAACAAGCTAGCTCCAAATGAAAATATATCTCGAAAATATACTTGTGGAATTAATCAAATTAAGAACTAAGATGATTAGTAGTTGCTGATGTGGTAACTATAAAGGAAAAAATAAAGATTAAAAAGTAAAAAATAAATAAAATACGTAAAAAAATAATCTAAAAGTAAACATCTTCAAACCGTTGAAAAATACATGTTTCACTTTCCACCCGTTCCTGCTTTATGAGGACTTGAATGAATTAATGTATTCATAGGGCCACATCATTTCTATTTTCTAGTGAGGACATTTATATTTAAGCCTCATGGGGACCTAAATTTTGGTCCCCATGATGTGACTATATAAACAAATCAATGTCCCCATAAAGATAGGAATACAAGCACACACTAACTCATGTGGAGGTGAACACACCATTAGAAATGCAGCAGATCGCCTGAAAGGTAGATACACACACACACACACACACACACACACACACACACACACACGACGCCTCATTCCCTGAGCTGAACACACACACACACACACACTAAAATAAACACAGGGAAGCACACAAAGAGAAGACCTGACCCGGCGTGCTGACACATTGACACACACACTAAGACTAAACCATTCAACACATTGACAGCACATACCTTTGTCTGCAACACACACACACACACACACACAATTGTTGAACAGAGCAGGTTAGTCATGTACCTCAGGTGGAGTTTTTGTGTAACTGTGCTTCTCATCGTCTGCACAGAAACACACATTAAACCATAGAAACCTAAAATATCCACTGATTTACAACATTTAATGCTCGTTCGTCCATTAATTCTATCAATAAAGATCAATAATTGGTGTAAAACAACAGTTTTTCATATTTTCATGGTCAACAAATAGGACTCATTTTGGATGTTCTGAGGTGCCGTAGTTGTCGTGGAAACAAACATGTAGAGATAATCCATTATATGGACATTGGAAAAATTATTGGAAAAATGATATTGGTAAGTTTTCCTGAAGTCAGATTTTCCAGTAGATTTGGTCATATTTTCAATAGATCCATAATAAATTCATAAAATAACCAAATTTCATGAATTACCTTTTTGTAACAATGAAGAGGGTGTTTCAATAACTCTATCACAGAAAAATAAAGAGGTGTATGAATTACTGATCATTACATTATGTTCTTTACAAGTGTATGTAAACTTTTGACCACGACTGTGCAGTTTACAGTAGCCTCACATTCACCCACAGCAGGCGGCTGTGGCTCAGTTGGTAGAGCGGCTCGTCCAATGATCAAAGGGTTGGCAAGACACTGAACCCTAAGTGCCTCCCAGTAGGGTCAGGGGTCAGGCAGCAGCAGTGTATCGGCAGTAGCCGTCTACTGGTGTGTGTGTGTGTGTGAATGGGTGAATGTGAGGAATTGTAAAGTGCTTTGGGCACCTGCTGGTGAATAAAATGTGTTATATAAGTACAGTCCATTTACACCAGTAGGTTCCTAAGGTTCTGCCAGACCTACTGGGAGCCTGATTTAGGCTTCAGTGTCTTGGCCAGTTATTATTATTCATTACTTATTTATTTGTATAGAGCTTTTCGCAGACATGGGTCACAAAGTGCTTCACAGAAAGAACAACCCATTCACACACACACACTCATACACCAGTAGGCGGCTGCTGCCAATACACCGGTGTTGCCTGACCCTACTGGGAGCAACTTAGGGTTCAGTGTCTTGCCCAAGGACACTTCAACATGTGGACAGCCAGAGCCTGGACCGCCGACCTTCCGATCATTGGACGACCCGCTCTACTAACTGAGCCACAACCGTCAATGACACTTCGACATGTGAACAGCCAGAGCCAGGATGCGAACCACCATCTCTTCAGTTATTGGACGACCTGCTCAACAGCTACTCGAATTGAAGTGAAAATGAAACCTATTGTTCATTTGGGGTGAGGGCTGGTCTGCCTTGGTGGAGCCGGCACGCTCCAAATGCTTTTTAGTCTATTTATATGATCATTCTAAATTATGAACATGGATTGTTCCACAAGTTTTTTGGTAGCCAAGCTGTGCTAGACACCACTAGCAGCAACAAATCTAATTTACTACTGTCGTAGTCTAGTTTCTCGCAATGTAACTTTTGGCTGGAAACTGGCCGACGAATAACGGTGAACAGGGGCGGAGTGTTTAGTTCACAGTGGGGGGGGTTGTAGTGGACCCTTTATATAGTCCTAGTATAGGTAATGTTAGTGTTCATTCTAACACCATGGTTTTAATTAGTCCTCATGTTGATCTTCCTCAAGGCATTTTTTTATGTCTTGGGTGTTTATGTTTTAAGATTGTTTCTGTATAAAAGTAGACTATAGACCCCTTCACAGTCAACGTCATCCAAACATAAGAGGAAGTTGCGCGCAGACCAAAAAAAAAAAAATGCATGGAAAAGCTGTTTACATCGATGAAATACCCAAACCCAGATAGAAATGTCTAGTTATTGTGTTGTCAGTTGTCAGAATCGTTACAAGGACATGGTTAAACTGGATAGGGTTCCATCTGGACCTGAAGGTTTTGCTGAAAAAAATTATACCAAACAAGTTGAGATAAATACGATAGATATGAAGGCAAAATCAAAAGTATTCAAAAACAGCTAAAATACACTCAGACCCCTGAGGGTTAATTCAAACAAAAACAACTTGCATTATTATTATTATTATTTTTACTTGTTTTTAGAGGAGCATTTGTCCAGTTCTGACTTCAGCCAGTGAATATTTTAGTCTCAAACACTCATGACACCACATACGGAAAACCTGAAACTACTTCCATGAAGCTCTTGTCTTCACCAATTTGAAAACCTGCTATGTCAATGCATCGTTTCCATGGCAACGACTTTCTGAACCTTTATTCTGTTACATTTTCCATGCTTTTTTTGTAGTTGGTAGAATTTATAGACTTGTAGACTGAGTGAGGACAGGGATGGCGATGGTTCCTACGGCTGCTTTTATCATATGGATGTAACAAAAAAGGTCAAAAATGCACCTTTTCATCCTGGAGGAGTTTGAGAGGATTCTACATGTTCTCTCATAAGCAGAAAAAAACACCAGCGATGGAGACAGGATTTACCAGGGGATCAGCTGATAAGAACATTGCACTTCATAGAAACAGGTGAACTACAGCCACAAATAATGAGACGCACACTCGCTGTACAACTGTCAGATCAAAAAGTAGCCACTGGAGTCACCGACAAAACCGCTGATGACGTCACTACTGATTCATCACACTGTGATGAATCTGTGATTCTTAGTAAGACTTTTAAACGTCTCCTTTTGTGTTCTTCTAGTTTGTGGAGTCCCTCAAGGGTCTATTTTCAGTCCCCTGTTATTTATTCACTACATGGTGCTTTGATAAACTTAGCATCTTTATGTAAATCTCTGTTGTGTGTGGTTTAATGTCTTTGGATAGTGTTGGAAATTCTCTTTTGAAAACAACCTGTTAGCATGCTAAGCTTTGCTGTTACATACAGTTTCATTTTCATTTCTAATGAAATACTGGAGTATGTTTTTAAAAAAGAATGCAACTAAGTTGTGAATTTCCAGAGCGTCTAACACTGCACTCGACACTTGACTATTTCAGGCTTTTTCCTAAGATGTCTCATGAAGACTGAAAGGCAGGGTGCGATTTATCAAAAAAACAGAGGGTAGGGATGCTTTTTTCCCCCCTCCTTTTTTCCTCCTTTAATTTCCTTCGCAGCAGTGCACTGCTACCAGCTCTGGGTCAGTCAGGAAGGGGTCAGGGGGCAAAGGGGGCTCATGGCCCTGGCTTTACAGATCCCTACACCCAGACTTCACCACTTCCCAGTGTGGGGAGTACATAGCGTGTGCTCTTCACCACCACAACACAAGGGGCACTCTCACAAACTCGCAATAGGATTCCCACCTGGATCTCCACCCCTTTTCGACATCAGGCCCTTTCGTTGTTGAACAAACTCGTCTCGTAGATTCTTCCACTTCCACTTCACCAAAACCGTATTCACACAAGTCGTCTTCAACAATGAGCTCATGTTCACAAAGACGTAAAACTAGGGAAGCGAAAGTGTGTGTCGAGCAGATGTAGAATGGACCAATCAGAGGCCTCTTTTCTGGTCTTCTCTGCGTCACATTTTTTTGGGAGATGCGTGAGGCACATCGGAGATGACTTGGGTTCAGAGCATAAACCCAGCCCAACGGTGATGTCCAAAACCAGAGAGGGGGGGGGTCATACCCCCGGCAAAACACACCCAGTGGAAGGGTACTGGCTGGAGATCAGTACCTCTGGATAAACTATCCGATGACATGAAGACCTCAGGACACTTGGGTTTGTCTTTAGGGACCCTCCACTTACTACCACGTAAATGTGATGTTGTTTAGAACTTTAGAAGAGTTCTAAAAATGGCGTTTCATGTTGGCAAAAAAACATGCCCTAATCACTTCCATCCTAACACAGTTTGGCTTAAAACGGCAAACTCGAAATTTCTCAATGTACAGTCATGGTCAAAAGTTTCCATACACTAGTAAAGAACATAATGTCATGGCCGTCTTGAGTTTCCAATAATTCCTAGAACTCTTATTTTTCTGTGATAATGATTGAAACACACACTTTTTTGTCACAAGAAACATTCCTGTAGTTTGGTTCTTTAATTAATTTATTATGGATCTCCTAAAAATGTGATCAAATCTACTGGGTCAAAAATATACATACAGGAATAAGAATGATTGAGTTTGCTGAACTGCATCGATTCTGTCAAGTGCAGTGGTCAAAGATTCAATCAGACGCTGGTGGATGGATACTGGTGAAAATGGCCAAGGGACATGTGACCAAATATTAGCTTGGCTGTATGTATATTTTTGACCCAGTAGATTTGGTCACATTTTCAATAGATCCATAATAAATTCATAAAGGAACCAAACTTTATGAATGTTTTTTTGTGACAAAGAAGAGTGTGTTTCAATCACTCTATGACAGAAAAATAAGAGGTGTAGGAATTATTGGAAACTCAAGATGGTCATGCCATGATGTTTTTTACTAGTGTATGTAAACTTTTGACCACAACTGTGCAGTTTACAGTAGCCTCACATTCACCCACAGCAGGCGGCTGTGGCTCAGTTGGTAGAGCGGGTCATCCAATGATCAAAGGGTTGGTAAGACCAAGGGGGTAGGTTTGGTTTTGACATTGGTGGGGACCTAGCCAACCCCCCCCCACCCCACCCCCGCCTAAAAAAAAACAAAAAAACTTGTACTTAAAAGTTCATTTAAAAGTTAGTATTTAGTACTTTTAGTTAGGTTAAATACATTCTGTATACTTCTACTTTTACTTGAGAAAATATTTCGCAGGGTTCTTGTACTTTTACTGAAGTACAAAACTTGTACTTTTACTGAAGTACTGAAGTTCCACCCCTGCAACCAAATCAATCAATGACACACATGCATAGTTTAGATTTCTGTTTACTTCTGCCATGAAACAGGTCTCCACAAAACAAATCAGTACAATGTAGGCCTACTGTATTTTCAACAATACAGCATTAAGCAGTTATAAGTGGGTTATATTGATGGCGGACCCCGGCGTTGTTAAACCCCGGTGCCCTGTGTGCTCTGTCCGTCCCCCGTAGGGAAATATCCCTACCGCGGCCTCCCCCGTCCCTCTCCCCGGGGATGAAGCGTCCTGGGCGGCGTCCTCTTCGGACCACCGTCCAGCCCTCTTCGTCCGCAAAATATTGCATTTTTAACTATAAGTGTGTGTTTGTGTGTCTTATGTTGTGTGTTTTTGTACGTTGAGTGTGTGAATGTGTGTATTTTAATTTTAAATAAAAGAAACAGACGAAAAAGAACAGAAAAAGAAGCTAGCTTAACACGGAAATAAACCGTGTTAGCCGAACGGAAAATCTCCGTGAAAGATAAAAAAAAAAAAAAAAAAAAAAAGTGGACGACGTTTCGACCAAAGTCGGTCTTCCTCAGGTCCGAACAAAATAAAAATAGAAAAGAATAAGAATAAAAAGCAGGTAAGTGGGTAAATTTAGCGTTCAACAGCAGGAAATAACTCGTTCAATGATCCTTCTCCCTCAGAGTCGAGCAGAGAATGTTATTGTGTCACAAAATTTAGATCGTTAGCAGGACATCGTTTTAACAGCAAATTAATATTCAACTAGTGTCTGCAGTTAGTACTAGTTGTGCTGCCATCATACAGTAGCAGACAACTTGATAACTAGCGACTTTTCCCTGCTAACGTGCATTGTTCCAACCGTCATTGAGTGGTAGTTTGACTTCCAACTTTCTTTGAAAAATAGCTCCGTATGTCCACTTTCTTCCTGCCATCTCACTGGTGTTTGACAGTCATGTGTCAGTGTCACCCACGGTGCACCTAAGCCTGCCACAGTACTTTAATAACGTAACACTACAGATTACAGACAAAAATGGTGACAGAAAATACTTTGCCTTCCAGTTTTGGCGCTCCTCCTACTACTAGTGTCTTTGGCTCCTAACAACAATAAACAACCTAGAGCCTCACGTGAAAGGCACAGCCAATCAGATTGGTCATGTGTCAGCAAGGAACTTTTGGTTAACCCTTTCGTCGCCGCTATGTGAATAAGACGGAGACCGATCGTTTTTTTCCCCAGTGATCAAAAAATATTGGTGGGGACCAAACAACAATCGCTGGATATTGGTGGGGACGCGTCCCCTTAATCCATGCTAAAACTACGCCCATGGGTAAGACACTGAACCCTACGTGCCTCCCAGTAGGATCAGGGGTCAGGCAGCAGTAGTGTATCGGCAGCAGCCGTCTACTGGTGTATGTGTGTGTGTGTGTATGTACTCCCAATCATCTACAAATTAGCTAAACTTATTTGTTACTCTAGATAATCCCTTTAACTGAACATAATCGTCCCTGGGCCTGTTTACATGCACCATCATTAGAATTATCTGACGGACTTTATCCTGTCACTGCACTAATCTGATTATGACAAACTGGATTAACACACCTGGATTTCTTCCTGCATATAAACAGGTTAATCTGATTTATTTCATTCTTTTACGCCTGTGCATGTATAAACACACTTAAAATAATAAAGAATGGAAGCTACATGGTTAAACATGAGCAGAAGATAATAACGGAAAGTTTAAGTCGACTAACACTACGTACATACATATGCCAAAAGAAACCTGATAATGGCCTGAAGCCTTTAAAGTAGGGTTTATTATTATTATTATTATTATTGCACTTCTTAAGTGCATGTAAATGACCTAATTATAATAATTATTCAATTATTCCCAGATATGGGACATTTATGCTCATGTAAACAGGCTCATCTTTGTATATTTGTCTTCAAATATTTGAATACGTATGTTTTAAGTGATATTGAATTAAAAATGTATGATAATCTGAGGGTATTTACCAACATTTATTGAAATGCAAAGACAGAGAAAACTGATGTGAACAAGGGAATATTACAGTCAGGTATCCAGTGTTATCCGTCACTTCATTTCTGTACAAACCATCACTGGAGTCATTGTTGGAATAGATTTGAGTGGATGAATGGTTTCAGCTCTGGACAAAAAAACAATCACACAAAGTGTAGAAGAGAACAATTTGTAAAGTCTGCTGACCTTTTTTATAACTTCTGTAAAAAAAAATTTTTTTATCTTTGTGGAATTCTACTTCCTCCTTTATCAGTAAATGGTACAAAAAATTAAATAAAAACAGCAAATTATGACATAAACTCTGCACTGTTGGTAGATGAAGTCTATCCAATGAGGATCACATGTAGAATGAACTATTTTATTGTTATTATTGTAACATATTATTCAGAAACTGTTGTTTGATTAGTCAATTGATTTGTCGTGAACAGCCTCGGAGAAGTGGAAAAGAAGAAGATGGATAGTTTTCAGATGTGAAATGTGCATAAAATAATGAATGAAATAAATCAATGAATGAATACTGAAATTGAAACGTGGTGAACTGGAAAAATAGGACATGTTCGAGTTTAAGACAAGGTTGAGGGTTAAATTATTTTATTTTCCTTGTAGGGAAAGTCAGTCTGTGCATTAGCGTTAGTATTAGCCTTTAGCCACTGCGCTAACCCTCATGAATAAAAGGCTAATTACAACTAGGGTTGCCAACCGTCTCTTAAAATATAGAATCGTTCCGTGTTTAGAAACAAAAGTATGGGTTCCGTATTGAGCTGAAACGGGACACAATCTGTCCTGTGTTACTGTGAGAATCAACATGGAATGAATGAATACATGCTGCTATGTAAGTAGTTTTAGGGTAAATTTATATCAGACTCCATTTCCTACTCTGTGACCAATGAGCAGACGGCACATTCACACCCACAGGAAATATAAACAAATCACTGCAGCACAAACAGCTAATGTCATTATGTTCTGAACACACTGTACACAATGCACATATACTCTATACACACACCACCCCTTTATCAATGAACAGGATATTCATTAGGAAAGTCAAGTCCAATAAATATTTATGTTGTTTTGATCATTTTGTTATAGTATAGGACATATTCAAAATAAATTGCTTATTTTTCCCAGATTTATTTTCATGGAGAGAATTGCATTTATTTCTGATAAATGTGTTTGATAAAGCCAAGGTGCTAAACACTGTAGAATTGTCTGCATGGTCCTGGTCTGTGTGATTCTGTTGAATTCACCAGAAACTTGAGTGACTTGAATTTTAAAAAAAATAAAAATTCTCCATCTTGCCATTGTTTATGTAAAAAAATCAGAGGGCTGTGAATCAGATGTGATTTCCCCTAAAATCACCTAAAAATTCTTTAGAATGCAGGAAATTACATCTAAGAAATACACCCCCCCCCCCTTTGGAATGGTGCGTGACCTCATGAAGGTTAGCCTAGCAGTGCTAACTCTATTCATTCCATGTATGGGTCTAGTGGTGCTTCATAGTCAGAGGAGGCGGGGCTAAAAGGTTGTCTTTCAAATCCTCTGTATGTAATAGGACGGTACTACAACCAATCAGTGTAATCTTTAGGATGACGTAGTTAGAGCGACTGAAAGTTGACGGAGGAGTCCAGAGAAAGTTAGGAATGACTAAACAAAATGGTGGATTATGGAGCTGAACGACTGTTGTCACTTCTGTAAAAAGAATTTAAAGATCGTTGACGTTTTCTCACATTCTTCACTCATCTGTGATAAAAGGAAATCTACACCTGTTGTTGTTCTTCTTCTATGGTTGTTTACACTTGCTTCTCTCCCAATTGTTGCAGTGTCACTTTGTTAGGCCCGCCCTCTGACTCTATACTTCACTGTGAGGCTACTACGAGAGAACATTAGATTTACTGATGCTAGGAGGAGCTAGTGTGGCTAGGCTACTACGATAGAACATTAGATTTATTGATGCTAGGAGGAGCTAGTGTGGCTAGGCTACTACGATAGAACATTAGATTTACTGATGCTAGGAGGAGCTAGTGTGGCTAGGCTACTACGATAGAACATTAGATTTACTGATGCTAGGAGGAGCTAGTGTGGCTAGGCTACTACGATAGAACATTAGATTTACTGAAGCTAGGAGGAGCTAGTGTGGCTAGGCTACTACGATAGAACATTAGATTTACTGATGCTAGGAGGAGCTAGTGTGGCTAGGCTACTACGATAGAACATTAGATTTACTGATGCTAGGAGGAGCTAGCGTGGCTAGGCTACTACAATAGAACATTAGATTTACTGATGCTAGGAGGAGCTAGTGTGGCTAGGCTACTACGATAGAACATTAGATTTACTGATGCTAGGAGGAGCTAGTGTGGCTAGGCTACTACGATAGAACATTAGATTTACTGATGCTAGGAGGAGCTAGTGTGGCTAGGCTACTACGATAGAACATTAGATTTACTGACGCTAGGAGGAGCTAGTGTGGCTAGGCTACTACGATAGAACATTAGATTTACTGATTCTAGGAGGAGCTAGTGTGGCTAGGCTACTACGATAGAACATTAGATTTACTGACGCTAGGAGGAGCTAGTGTGGCTAGGCTACTACGATAGAACATTAGATTTACTGATTCTAGGAGGAGCTGGGCTACATTAAGGTGTCTCTTATTTTTTCGTCAGTGAGTTGGCAAACCTAATTAGTTACACACTAATGAAAATAAAATGTTCTATTTCTAGAATTAGATTCCAACTTCTGTATTTTAGACATTGTAGCTTCAATATGTCACTTCAGAAATAGTAAATTACACTGTTGGAAAAGCACAAGTCATGGACAATTTTACAGGTTTTTGTCAGATAAATGTGCTGCTGAACCATCGGCCACTTGAACAAACTGCTTGCTGGTAATCTCAGCCAAAGACAGAACTATGACATGTTCAGCAACAGAAACACGATCAATTCTGAACCTTCCCGCGTTGGACAGATGGTCCTGACTGCCCCCGACCAGCAGGAGGGTTTCCCTTCTGTCACAGTCCTCATATTATTCCTGCCTCGCTGTCGCTACAGCCACTATAATTTACAACCAGACGTCCTCATCTTCAGCCTCCAAAAGGCTCTGCATGGTGCATTAAATCTAAATTAAATCAGTCTGAAGATGTTGTACGGCCATTTCTTTTTCCTTCTCAGTGTGAGTCTTGTCGCTCAGCAGATCTCTCACTCACACAGCGCTCGGGGAAAAGAAATTAAAGTATTAGACGTGTTGGTGTCATGCATATGTGAGATATGAGAAGTGTCTGGAGAAGAGCCAAGGACACAGGAGACGAGTCCATGGACACTTAAAGTAAACAGAGATGGAAAAGTCAATAAACCGTTATATTGAACAAGATAGAAGGAGGAGAGGAATAGAAAATAAATATATACATGTGAATAAACAGAAGGAAAAAAGGCTGAAGCTAGAGTGTTGTGTTTGTGTTCTAGTCCTGTGGTCTGGGTGCAGATCAACCTCCGAAAACAAGTGGACAAGACTTTGACTGGATATGTATATATGGCAGTCCATATAGGACTACTACTAGTGATCAATACACGACTACTATCAGTGATCAATATACGACTACTATCAGTGATCAATATACAACTACTATCAGTGATCAATACACGACTACTATCAGTGATCAATACACGACTACTATCAGTGATCAATTAGTGACTACTATCAGTGATCAATACACGACTACTATCAGTGATCAATACACGACTACTATCAGTGATCAATACACGACTACTATCAGTGATCAATACACGACTACTATCAGTGATCAATTAGTGACTACTATCAGTGATCAATACGCGACTACTATCAGTGATCAATACGCGACTACTATCAGTGATCAATACACGACTACTATCAGTGATCAATGCACGACTACTATCAGTGATCAATACACGACTACTATCAGTGATCAATTAGTGACTACTATCAGTGATCAATACGCGACTACTATCAGTGATCAATACGCAACTACTATCAGTGATCAATACGCAACTACTATCAGTGATCAATACACGACTACTATCAGTGATCAATACACGACTACTATCAGTGATCAATACACGACTACTATCAGTGATCAATTAGTGACTACTATCAGTGATCAATTAGTGACTACTATCAGTGATCAATACGCGACTACTATCAGTGATCAATACGCGACTACTATCAGTGATCAATACGCGACTACTATCAGTGATCAATACGCGACTACTATCAGTGATCAATACGCGACTACTATCAGTGATCAATACGCGACTACTATCAGTGATCAATACGCGACTACTATCAGTGATCAATACGTGACTACTATCAGTGATCAATACACGACTACTATCAGTGATCAATACACGACTACTATCAGTGATCAATACACGACTACTATCAGTGATCAATACACGACTACTATCAGTGATCAATATAGACTACTATCAGTGATCAATATACGACTACTATCAGTGATCAATACACGACTACTATCAGTGATCAATATAGACTACTATCAGTGATCAATAGGAACCATATTAATATGTAGATGCAGGTAGAGTAAATCAGTTGTAAAACACACATTAGATCCAGAAACATTTAAGTATTAAATAAATAAAGTAAAACAGGTTCTATCCTGTTCTATTATTTTACAGTAGCTTCATTAACTATTCTGTAAAAAAAGGGGCTTTAAGGGTCAATAATTATGAGATAGAAAAATCATCTAAATTCTGAGATAAAAAGTCAAAATAATGACGAAGAAAAAAATCTAAATTATGATTAGTAAGTCACAATTTTTGATTTGAGTAAAAATAAACAAATAAATACATATTTTAAATAAATAAATAAGAAACATACATACAAATAAATGTAAATAATAATAAAATATCAAATACAAATATTTACGGAGCCTGTCATGTGACTATTACACACACGTACATTTCAACACTGATGCTAAAACCACACACTGTCCAGCTCTAGTTGTAATCATAGACTTTCCAAAGAGTCTTAAACTGTATTTAACAGACGATGGTGTCCTTTGTTTCCTATGACGACATCCATCAGGTCGCCCGTCTCCATGACAACCAGATCCAGGTTGTGGAGGTGGGTTGGTTTAAAGAGTTGCAGTTCTTTAATCAGACGTTTTATAGGAGTCAAAAATAAAAGATGAAAGTGAATTCTGTCAGATTCTATCAGACTGAGCTTTTCACATCCTAATTAGTGAGTGATTAATGATTAGTGATTAATGATTAATGATTATCTAGGACCACAGGCTTTAGCTTGACGCTCATTAATCCTCTTAAAAGGTGGAGACGCTGTTTTCAGAACATGATCTACTGGTTTGGTCTTTACTTCCTGTCCCACATTATCTGATTATTCAAACTTCATAAATAAAATGGATTTTATTTGTGTTAAAAGTCTAATTAGTTCAATAATATTCAAACTTTTGAGTTTAATTCAATTAGTTAAGTGGAAGATTAATCAACCAGGAAATGAAAAAAAAATACAGACTGTGTTTAATATGGTCACAAAGATTAATTTTATTATTATTGTCATTATCATCATCATCATCATCATCATCACCATCATCACCATCATCATCATCATCACCATCACCATCATCCTCCTCTTTGTCACAAACAGAAACACTCAGTGGTCCTTAAGGTTTTAGTTAAAAGTTCATTTATCTCCTCAAACATTAATTTAACCTGATTTTATATTAAACTATACAGAGCAAGTTGATTTCAGGTGTTTCTTTTCTAACAGGGTATGAGATTTAAAAAAAATACTAATGTCAGAATATACTTATATTTTATGGGATAGATGATGTTTTTTAATGGGACATCATTTACACTGGACATCATTGTGAAGTAAAACTGTGAAACTTTTGTCCCCTACAGAGGACAAAACTGCATGACTGGGTCTAAGGAGGATAATAGAGAATAAATGAAACAAACAAAAATAGAACAGCACTGTAAATATCTAAATCTGACCGAGTGGATTTTCTCATTTTTAGTCCAAATATTTCATCACAAATAACACTAGTATTCATAGAATGTTCAATCTCACCCTTATTTTGTGTCAATCTCAAGTTTCTATGACAACCTGTTCTTGAATTAGAGCCAATAATGTGATTTTACCTTTCTGCTAAATATGACCTTAACCTTTGACCTTTACTCAAATGGATCATTGCATCTGATACACATTAGCTATATGTATATGTATATGTCCATGTCATTTCATGGTGATATCTGAAGTATTCATTCAGTTTTAGTATATGTCTTGGCACACACGCACACGCACACACACACGCACACGCACACAGACACGCACGCGCACACAGGCGCGCACGCGCACACACACACACACACACACAATAATCTCGCCCAACACTGGTTGGTTAATCAGACAGAATCATCCACAGAGGATCGTTTTCAGTCACAAATAAGAACTTATTTATAGACAATAGATCTGGAAAATATTATTTAAAATAAATCTTATCAAGACAAATGGTTCCAGGAACAACAAGCCCCGCCCCCATTGTGCAAGATTTGACCTGTGTGTGATCACTGTGAAAACACATTTTTGGTGAATGTGACCTTTGACCTACATTCACTCAAATTTAATGGGATCTATTCTGGACCACCTCCCGCCTTTACTCAAATGTTATGGAAAGTGTTGCAGTAGTTTTTGTGTAGACTTGTTTACAGACAAACAAACACACAACACTCCAATTTTCAGTTATTCCACTGGCAGATTTTTTTAAACATTTTTTTTGCTCAATTCAAGCAAAATTATCTTTTATGGATGTGTTTAAATCTTGTTTTCAGAGGAGCATTTATCCAGTGTGTAGCTGTGATGTGTTCAGAGGAACCTTTTTTTGTTTATTTCCAGGTTAACACCATGAAGACACTGAGCACATACCAGTGGTTTACACAGAAAATAACCTTAAGATACATTCATTTAAGAAATAACTACTGACCATCAAAACAAAACTATATATAAAAAATGATGAAAACAGCTTAAAATAACTCACCTGTTGCCTTCAGGAAACTCAGGTGAATCCACTTCCTGTGAACATGTGACTGAAGGAATGTTCCACAGGTGTTAAAAGAGGGGTTCACGTTCAACATGCTGAGTGAAAACATGGGAACAAAAGTAATAAAATATGGATTCGAAGTCAAATATGATGGATTTCTAATTGAAGAAAAAATATTTTTAATAGTCTAGAAAGAAGTTTATTTTGAATACTTTTTTCAGTTAGATAATTTTTATGCATATTATAAATATAAACGAAAATACATTTCATATATATATATATAAAGAACAAAACGGGTGAATAATTGAAGAGGTAGATAGATAGATAGATAGATAGATAGATAGATAGATAGATAGATAGATAGATAGATAGATAGATAGATAGATGTGTTCAACCTATGGACCAGATTGGACCCAGGGGGGTGGGGGGGGGGTATGGAGTTTATGGGCCCTAACATCAGAAAATGAATGAATGGTATTCAATGGTAAATAAAATGTTAAAATCATATCTGGTTTGTCATGTGACCTGACACACATGTTGTTCCTCATACTAAATAATTATTGATGTTTCAACTGCTTCTGTTAACCAACAGCTGATTCATTTGTGAGTAAAACCTGTTAATAATTTGTACTAATTGTATATTGTTCCATTCTAAACCATCAGTAGTTAGTCGTTCTCCTCATGTT
The DNA here is from genome assembly GCA_020466265.1 of Siphamia tubifer. NCBI lineage: Eukaryota > Metazoa > Chordata > Actinopteri > Kurtiformes > Apogonidae > Siphamia > Siphamia tubifer. Next base: position 47,464,142 of record CM035795.1, on the reverse strand, counting down.
TTCAGTTTACTTCCTGGTATTTCCAGCTGTGTTAGATTAAAGTCCAGCTCTGGGTGTTTTTGCCTCCGTCAGCGTTTCCACCTGAAGCCTTCCATCACTCCTCCTGGTTCCAGCCAACAGGAAAATGGTATGTATGGATCATAGAGGGGGGTTATTGATGTATCCCAGCATGCCTTTGTCCCTGGGTGCTGTTAGTGGGTGTTAATGTTTGCAGATTGAACCCTGGAGGCTGGTTGGTGTGTGGTTTTTCTGCTCGTGTCACATTAAACATGTTGGTGGAAAAGGCATCGTTCATGTTTAATTCAGATGAGCGAAGGGGCGGGGCCAGGATCCATCAGGCCGACGCCCACTATCCACCCCCAAACACATCTCTGGAGAGCTTTGTGTGATGATAAAATCCATAACAGGTTTTTAATTAATCATCTGTGGAACAGTCTGGAGACATAAATAAAAGAAGGTAGTAAAAAAAAAAATCCATAAAAAGTACAAAAAAAAATTTTCTAAACAAGTGGAAGAGGAAGTCTGTGTGTGATGTGTGTGATGTGTGTGATGTGTGTGATGTGTGTGATGTGTGTGATGTGTGTGATGTGCGGGTCAATGTATAAATGACCTGCAACCGGGCGTTTTTTTTTTCACTAACCTGCCTGCAACTCGGACCACAAGAAATATATTTGAAAAGGACGGACCTGACCCACTTGTGGACCCACATTTTTAAAAAGTAGTCAATGGTCTTTATGAACATCACATGACCTTTGACCTTACTCACATACCTGAACATCACATGACCTTTGACCTTACTCACATACCTGAACATCACATGACCTTTGACCTTACTCACATACCTGCATTTATTTCTGTGTTTAAATTCCATGTCATTGTTTGTAAGTTAATATGTTTATTAATATGTTTGTTCTGCTTCATCATTCAAAAGTTATCAACGCTAACGCAGCATCTAAACCTGTAACACCCAAAGACACATTTGAACCTGGTTTCCATGGAAACGTAAACACTGGGAGCCGCTCATCATCTTTAAAAACCTCAGCCAACGTGTCCCAAACCTTAGTGTTTTTGTTTGGATGTTTCCGGAGCTTCCACTCTAACAACTTTATTTCCTCTCTTGCTCCGTCCGTAGGAAACTGACCACGATGGACGACACCTTCACTGACATTCAGTTAATAAAGTGAATTAATCAGATTATTTTAATGTTTATTTCGACTGCAAACTGAATATCATTAAAAATATTGTTCAAGGAAATGCAACAGAGGATGACCACGGGCACCTGCTCACTTTGGGTCAGTGATATATATATATATATATATATACATATATATATATATATATATATATATATATATATATATATGTGTATATATATATATTCATTCATTCATCCATTCATTCATCAGTACAGTGTGAATCAGGGGTCCTTAACCCTGGTCCTCCAGAACAGGGGTGTCAAAGTGCGGTCCTCGAGGGCCGGTGTCCTACATGTTTTAGATGTTTCCCTCTTCCATTCCACCTGGAGGTCATTACATCATTATCAGTCTGATGAGGAGCTGATTATTAACTCTTTAAGTGTCAGGGATGATGTGTTCTGAATGGATGATTTAGTTTAAATATTCAGAAAAATTAAACCATTTTCCTTTTAGTTTTGTGCATGGACAAGGTGCCAAAAAGCAAGAGTTTTTTTTTATTATTATTATCTATTTTACACATACACATTTAAAAAAAAATTTTAAAGGCAAAATTAAAATTGCTGGGACTAAATTTCAATAGTAGTTTTCTTTCCACATTATTTGTCATTTTGTAAATATTTATCAGTTTTTGTTGCTCATCTTGTTTATTTTTCTACATTTTGGTTTTTTATTGTAGTATTTTTCTTTGATTTTCTGCCATTTATGTCTTACTTTGCTCATGTTACCAATTATTTTGTTAGTTCTCAGGAGTTAAAGGGTTAAACTGAATCACATGGAAGAAGGAAATATCTAAAACATGCAGGACACCGGCCCTCGAGGACTGGAGTTTGACACCTGTGTTCTAGAACATGTAGGATAGTAGCTCTGGAGGACCAGGACTGAGCACTGGTGTAAGTCCTGCAGGTTCAGTCTGTGCCTCAGAACCACAGCGCCATCTGCTGCTCAACACAACAAACACTAAAGACTATTACACTGATTTATCTAGAATTCTGTCATTACCTTGTAGACCAGGGGGGTCAAACTCATGTTAGTTCAGGGGTCACATTCAGCTAAATTTGATCTAAAGTGAAGCTGAAGCAGTAAAAAAAAAACAAACACCATAATATATAAATGTCGACTCCAAATGATCTCTTTTAGAGTGAAAAGAGTTACATACATGACATTATGAAAACAAACAGGCTTTAGTTTATCATTTACACATATACATTCTAATTTACAGATCACAGTGGATCTACAGATACACTAAATATTTAGTAAAAGCTTATTATTAATATTATTAAAACTATACTTACATTTAAGACATTCACGATTTTTCAGATTTGTTCTCATTATTTGAGTTTTTTGTGTGAAATTATACTGTTATACTATTTGATAAAGCCTTTTTTTTACTTAATTCAATTTTTTTCCTTGATTCAAGATTTTTTTTATTTATTTAAGATTTTCAGTTTTTTGCTTAATTAATTTTTTTTTTACTTAACTCAAGCAAAAAATGAATACATTTTTAAAAAATCTGCCAATAGACAATACATCTATGAAGTGGGTTAAGGTTGAATAGATCCCAGATCAGTAAAGTAACCTGGTCTCAGTTTGGTCTGGGTTTTAATTGTAGGTCACGACCTTCACACACAGATAAAAAAATCAGCGGTCATTATGGGACGAGGCCTGATGCACCATGGGAAATAACATTTACAATCCCTGCTGCTGTTCTGCTATCGTTTCCTGTTTATCTGTTAATTTTTTTTTTATCATGGGGCAGCGAGGGCAGGTGTTGCCGTGGCAACCTGTGTCCTCCCTGGACTCGACAAATAAAGAGGAGACGATGGGATGTGCATCAGTTCATTGATTTAGTAGGAAACGCATCGACAAACAGAAAGACTGCACCGAAACCTTTTTCCAGTTTAATTTATCAAAACATTTCTGTAAAACTATGTAGATTATGTATAAAAAATGTATTAAACACATATCAAATTATTTTACATCAATAAATTGCCACAACAGTCTTAAAGAAAACAGGATAAAATTTGATTAAAACACAATTGAAAATGAAATACTGGGAAAAAATTTATAGAATCTGTACTTGCACAGATTTAAACTTGTCACAAATAATGTAGAATAAACAGTTTGGTGCAAATTAGTAAAAAAAAAAGTCAATAATGATCAATTTTTACCATTTTTGTCATCCTTGACAAATGTATAATGCCTTTATTTTATGGACTGATCATGATTAAAAAAATAATACTATGCATTCGGTTACAAGCCTTCGTGTAGCCCAAATATATATATATATATATATATATATATATATATATATATATATATATATATATATATATATATATATATATATATAGCCTGAGGTGGGGGCGGAGTCACAGGTGGGTTGCCATGACGCTGGAGGATGATTGTGGTTTGGAGTCTGAAGATGAGACGGGAGAAGGAAGGTTGATCAAACTGTGAAAGAAAGAAAAGAACATTATGGAGTCTTCTGGTGTGGGCGGGGTCTACAGGTTTGGGCGTGGTCTGCAGGTGTGGGTGGAGTGTCTGGAGGGCAGAGACAGTGGGAGTGGTCATTCTTGTCTTCAAAAAATGCCTTAGTCGTAACGCTACCATCCTCACCTCCGTTTTGTCTCCTGTTGACCTTTGACCTCCAAACAATCCAACATTAAACATCCTGCTTTAATGGTTTCAAATCATTTCCACCTGGAATTTTTTGTTTTTACCTCAAAAAACACTTAATTTATATAAAAGATGAATCCATGTTGTTTCACCTCATATTTAAAGTTTTACTGTGGATTTAAAACCTTCTATAAAATCTGATATTTCACCTCATTTTCCTGTTGTTTAAATATATTTATGTTAATATTTATTTGTATGTGATTGTTCTAAAGCACAGGTGTCAAACTCCAGTCCTTGAGGGCCGGTGTCCTGCATGTTTTAAATATTTCCCTCTTCCATGTGATTCAGTTTAACCCTTTAACTCCTGAGAACTAACAAAATAATTGGTAACATGAGCAAAGTTAAGACACAAATGGTAGAAAATCAAAGAACAATACTAACATTAAAAAAAAAACTAAATGTAGAAAAATAAACAAAATGAGCAACAAAAACGAATAAATATTTACAAAATCACAAATGTGGAAAATTTTGACAAAAAAATTACAGAAGAAGAAAACTAGTGTTGAAATTTGGTCCCAGCAATTTTAATTTTGCCTTTCAAAAATGTTTAAATAAAATAAAATTAAAATTAAAATCTTGCTTTTTGGCACCCTTTCCATGCACAAAACTAAAAGGAAAATAGTTGCATTTTTCTGAATATTTAAACTAAATCATTCATTCAGAATCATCCCTGACATTTAAAGAGTTAATAATCAGCTCCTCATCAGACTGATAATGATGTAATGGCCTCCAGGTGGAATGGAAGAGGGAAACATCTAAAACATGCAGGACACCGGCCCTCGAGGACCACACTTTGACACCCCTGCTCTAAAGGAAGGTTCTGGTAAATTAATATTGGTTATATTGTTTAAAGGAAGTTTTGAGGCTCAGTGGGATTTTACACAAACAACAGCTGTGGAAAAAAAATCCGGTATGTGTATATATATATATATATATATATATATATATATATAACTTGACCCCTATCTGTACCTAAAAAAAATAGCAGATTTTAACGTTTACACATTTCTGAAAATAAATGTTGTGTCATTGTTAATGCACTTGGTCACAGATATAAAGAACAGAATTACAAATCAGTGGTTGGACCTCAGGAAAGTCATTCACAGCCGTAAATCCAGTTTATAGGACCGTTTGTGGCCAGTTTTACCGGTTCAGGGCTCTGTGTGTGGACCGATTCACTCGGGGATATATATATATATATATATATATATATATATATATATATATATATATATATATATATATATATATATATATATATACTCGGATATGTATATCCGGTAACCACTAATACCGGATGTCACAAGTTAATGCACTTGTGACCAAGTGCATTAACAATGACACAACATTTATTTTCAGAAATGTGTAAACGTTAAAATCTGCTATTTTTTTAGGTACAGATAGGGGTCAAGTTAAAGGAAGCGCGGATAGCGGACAGGAAGTGACAAAATAAAAGCATATTTATGTGTGAAACTGCGGGTCCATGGTTGATCCACACAGATGAATCGTTTTATTTTGAAGGGAGATTTATATCCATCCATAGATTTCCAAAATACACAGTGACTCTTAGCTTGCGCTAACACGTTTTAGCAAGATGTGGTGTTTGTTTAAACTGAAAATAAAGACACTGAGCTCCTGTGTAAGATAATGTTTAATCATGGTTTGGGTTATGGCTCTAATGTAGGCGGGTACGGGTTTGTAAAGTGGACCCGTGCAGTCAGTCCACCTGTTCTGGATCCACTGTGAATTTCCTGCTGTCATGTCTTTAAAAATACCTTTGTAAACCCTGACCTCTGACCCTCTGTTTTTAGACATTATGTTGATCAGTTGATTTTCCTCCAAAATAAAAAAACTATTTTCTGTCTAAGCTCAGTGTTATGTTCAGTGTATTCTCACACTTGCAGGAATAATTAAAAACTTTATCACATTTTTATCTTTTATTTTGTTTTTCTTGAGGGGAAGTAAGTGTTGTATTTTAAATAAGAACAGAGTTTTACAAACCTGTTAAATTAGTAAAACTAGATTAACATTTCATTAATAACATGTCTAAGGACACGTGGTCAGACAGAGCCAGGATGTGAACCGTCAACCCTTCACTCATCAGGCGACCCGCTCTACCAACTGAACCACAATCGCCCTTAGAACCCACCTTTAGAACGTATGTCAGATCCCCAGGCAGAGCCTCAGCTCATCCAGGGTCAGGCTTCGGTCTGCGTCACGGTCACAGTACTGGGAGAACTTCTTGGCGCACCTCCTGGGCTTCAGCCTCCTCCTGAGGAACTGGCGAAGGGGCCGGGCTTCACGTTCGCTCAGGGTTCCGTCAGAGTTCTGGTCCAGACGAATGAAGTGCCAGCGCAGAACCCCCTCGGGCCTGGACGGGTCCTCCACCTCTGGACTCAAAGGGAGGAGGTCCGGAGGAGAGGGGGAGGAGGATGGAGGAGGGGAGGGCTGGGGTGAGGGTGACGCTCTGTCACAACGAAATGGAACAAAAGCAAAAACTGTTAAAGATACGATGATTAAACAAGGATGTAGAACTGGTTCTAGGTAAGGTTCCACATACACAACAATCTGAAATAAAATAAAGACTACAAATGTTGTTCTTGGTTTAATGTGAAAAAATAACATCAGTCTTAAAATATCCTAATGTTATATAGTTATACACACACACACACACACACACACGCACACACACACACGCGCACACACACACACACACACACACAGGCCCATAAGTGTCAATACATAGGAGACATAAAACATTCCATGCATATATGGTTCTAACATTTCTTTATATTTTGATAACCCAAAGAATGCATTTAAATAAAGAAGAATGAATTGAAACCATCCGAACATAAGTGGAATCATATAGAGCGTATTTTATAAATAATGGTTTATTTCAAGAAACATTTATTTTTTCTATGTAGGGAGACATATGGGACACCCTAATACACACACACACACTATATATATATATATATATATATATATATATATATATATATATTTTTTGGATTAATTTTGATTAATAATCATTAAATAATCATTTCTAATCATCATTGTTTCATTTTGCATGAACAGAGTCAAGAAAGAAGGGAATATATCTGCACTTACTGTGTTTATTATAAGCTATGTCAGCAACAAATTAGCCTAGTGCTAGCATTAGCATAGTACTAGCATTAGCCTAGTGCTAGCATTAGCCTAGTGCTAGCAGAATCCCCAGTATGCTTCATGTTAATGTGATATTTTAAATTGGAACAGTTTCAGTGAAGACACTGACTGTTGCACACACATACATTATAATGTCGATGTTCAAATAATATATTGCGCGGCCCTAAATGCAATGAAATCTTTAAAAAACTGAGGTAAAACACCAGTGATGATGAAACAACAGGATGAATAAACCTCTAATGTATTAATTAAACACCAGTGTTTTTCCAGTCTGTGTCTGAAGTTGGATTCAAACGTCAGCAGGAGGATTTTACATTAACTCCTGACCAAGTGTTTGCACCTTTACTAAAATAACCCCAGTCTTTTCACACTTACATTTCAGAATAACTGTAACAGTGTGGTTTCTAAACCCAGGGTCCGGTCCAGACCAAAATGGACCTGATAGAAACAACATTAAAACTGTGACACTCCTTTAAAAACCTGGAGCAGCTTCTGCTCTGTGTTCTGGACCAGAGGTGCAAGTTTTTACCTTAGTATTTATTTTTCTGCCAACTTTGTACTTTTACTCCCTATATTTGTTCATAAATATCTGTTCTTTATCCTCTTTACAGTTATAGAAATATCTGTACTTTATACTCTAGAACAGGGGGTGTCAAAGTGTGGTCCTCGAGGGCCGGTGTCCTGCATGTTTTAGATGTTTCCCTCTTCCATTCCACCTGGAGGTCATTACATCATTATCAGTCTGATGAGGAGCTGATTATTAACTCTTTAAGTGTCAGGGATGATGCATTCTGAATGGATGATTTAGTTTAAATATTCAGAAAAATTCAACCGTTTTCCTTTTCGTTTTGCACATGGAAAAGGTGCCAAAAAGCAAGAGTTTTTTTATTTTTATTTTATTTAAACATTTTTAAAGGCAAAATTAAAATTGCTGGGACCCAATTTCAATACTAGTTTTTTGTTTTGTTTTTTAGTTTAGTTTATTTCAGTCATATATTCACTTCAAAGCAGTAAAAAGAGAGAGAACAATGCAGAATTTGACTGAAAAAGACTCAGGCAGAAGCAAAAATTATTAAGTAATAAGTCATTTTCCACATTATTTGTCATTTTGTCAATATTTATTACTTTTTGTCGCTCATTTTGTGTATTTTTCTACATTTACTTTTTTTTAAATTTAGTATTTTTCTTTGATTTGTGTCTTACTTTGCTCATGTTACAATTATTTTGTTAGTTCTCAGGAGTTAAAGGGTTAAAGTGAATCACATGGAAGAGGGAAATATCTAAAACATGCAGGACACCGGCCCTCGAGGACTGGAGTTTGACACCTGTGCTCTAGACCAGTGTTTCCCAACCCTGGTCCTCGAGGCACACTATCCTGCATTTTTAGACATTTTCCTCTTTGAACACACCTGACGGTCATTATCATTCTTCTGCAGAGCTGGATGATAGGCTGATCATTTGAATCAGGTGTGGTTAGAGAGAGAAACATCTAAAACATGTAGGATAGTGTGCCTCGAGGACCAGGGTTGGGAAACGCTGCTCTAGACATGTTTTAACACAACAGGTAACTTGCCAAGTCACATGACAACAGTTGAGTCAGTCGCAGGTCAGAAAAGAAAAGTCAAATCTTTTCTTAATGTTGGTCAAATAAGTCACACATCTGGCGACTCGAGTCAACTCATCGACTCATGTCTGCTGTTGAACATGAGCAGGCTCTTTATGCCAGCGTTTCCCAACCCTGGTCCTCGAGGCACACTATCCTACATGTTTTAGATGTTTCTCTCTCTCTAACCACACCTGATTCAAATGATCAGCCTATCATCCAGCTCTGCAGAAGAATGATAATGACCGTCAGGTGTGTTCAAAGAGGGAAATGTCTAAAACATGCAGGATAGTGTGCCTTGAGGACCAGGGTTGGGAAACACTGCTTTATTCTATAGTTAGCAGAATAAGTGTTAACATGTTACGTTAGCATAACATGTTACGTTAGCATAACATGTTACGTTAACACACCAGGCACCTTCTCAGTTGGTTGTTTATGCATCATGTAACATTAGCATACATTAGCATACCGTACACCTGTTCTCTATTCTATTTTTATTTTAAATTGACTTTCAGGATGAAATGTCTGTTCTTGGTGTTGGGTTTTATCAAATACATTTCTCCCCAAAATTGTGACATACATTTTTTCCTTCTTTATTATAGATGTTTTTAGCTAGAGCGATTTATAGTCCAGAAAATACAGTCATAGATTTCATAAACTTTGTCAATAGTGTATCTATCAGCCAGTGAGACAAAAACTAACTCTGTCCTTGAGTCAGGACATGGACGTTCCTATAAATCATGATTATTTTTTTTTTTGGTTGATCTGGATCCAATAGAAACTTCATTAATACTGTGACAGTCCATTAAAAACCCTCCCACTCCTCATCAGATGTAGAAAATAACAACACATTTCCACGTTTTGTGTCTCCGAACAAAACTGAATCTGGAATCCATAAAGAGCAGGAGAAGCCGCAGGTCTGAGTTTAAAGCCCAGAACCCGACACAACACCACATCTGTTAGCACTGGGCTTTGGCTGACGACGAGACGCCAAGAGCAGACGCAGATGGTTGGAAATACGAGGAGTGGAGGAGATCAAACAGGTGAAAAGAGGAATGTTCAGAGACACAGATGGACCGGCTCTGTCACGTCCCATCACTTCATCCAGAGGAGACAAAGACTTTTAGTCTGATCTGAACTGAACTGGGCCAGACCAGATCAATAACCCAGAAAAAAACCTATTTTACAAGAACAACCATTAAATGTGGAAAAGATGAAACAAACACGAACAACCTGAAATGTATCCAGAAAAATAAGTCTAATTAACAACCAAGCAGATTATTAACACAATTATAACATAATAAGATTATTATTAACACAATTATAACATAATAAGATTAAGCTCATGATTAACATAATATAATATTTACATAAAAAGCTTATTATCATCACAATAACAATATTAACATAATGGCCTAATTATTAAAAATAACATAATATAATCATAAAAAGCTGATCATTGTGTTCATAATCTTTTCCTACTACACACATTAATTGATTTAATGTTATTTGTATTTTTAGTCATTTTTAGTCAATTACAATTTTTACTATATTTAATGTATTTTGTCTTGTGCTACATTTCAACTCCCCCCTTGACATAAGGGTGATTAAACACAGATAAAGTATATGTGACAGTCAGTCCTGACTTAACAGATAATTGATCAGTGTCAGTGTTTGTCAGTTTGTCAGTGTCGTCTCTGAACCCAGACAGAAATCCTGCTCATTCAGGTTCAGGTTTGTCACATGAGCTTTAATCGTCTTTAAAAAGGTTTACGAGGCTGTAAATGAGATGAATTTAATGTAGTGAGGGATTATGGGAGGTGGTGGTGAAAACACAGCAGTTATTACATGGACTGTTAATGACAAGAGTTAATGAAGTGAACATTAATTTAACTGCAGTTCACAGGAAGATCTGACATGATGTACCGAGGGTTTTACCTTTAACCTTTTATTCAGAAAACTGATAAACCTTCATTATAACCACGACATTAAGGAGGTTTTTTTAACAACCACTTCCACATCAGAGAAAACCCACTAATATCTTTATTTTTCTGCTAAATAGGGTAAAATCAGAGAAAAAAACACCGCTTTTACTTCCTGCAAGATAAATGATAGTACGAGTAACTTCATGTCAGTCGACTGTTCTGTGTTGTTTTGTGTTTTTAAGTCAAATTTCCCACAAAATACAATAAGAAATTAAAAAACATGGAGAAAAATTATATACAATTATCTTAAAATTCTTAATGAGATTAATGATGATGGAGAGAGGTAGAGGATTGAGAGAGAGGTAGAGAGAGAGAGGAAGAGGTACAGAGAGAGAGAGAGAGGTAGAGAGAGAGAGAGAGAGAGAGAGAGAGAGAGAGAGAGAGAGGTAGAGGTAGACAGAGAGAGAGAGAGGTAGAGGTAGAGAGAAAGAGGTAGAGAGGCAGAGAGAGAGAGGTAGAGGTAGACAGAGAGAGGTAGAGGGAGAGAGAGGTAGAGGTAGGTAGAGAGAGAGAGAGAGAGAGGTAGAGAGGCAGAGAGAGAGAGGTAGAGGTAGAGGTAGAGAGATAACATTTTGTTACAGTTGTGGGAGTTCGCTGACTTTTTTTAGAAATACCTTGTTTTTAAAAAATACCTTTTGACCAAATGTAATACTTTTAATGTCCATTAAATGTGTGTTCTTAATTCATCACTTTTTAAAACCCCGCAGACTCTCTGTAAAAACCTACAAACCTCTGGGACCCAAATGGATGATGTGCAGTGGATACACTTACTGATTAATACTCAAACTCCCAGCATGCTCTGCTTCCAGCTCCAGAGCCTGAACCAGACTCTGCAGGAAGTGCTTCTTCTGAGCGCCTGGACATCCTGGAACAAACAAGGAAGGAAACTCACTGTACAGACGAACACCAGGATGGAAACATGTGTATATGTTAATGCGTTCATATGTTTCAATATGAGGAAAAACTGCAGTTTTTTTTTTTGTCTTTATTACACGGATATAAATATGATGATATGTTCCTTTACATTATTCATTCATTTTTCTTCACTTCATAAATTTCTTGCACTTTTTATTAAACATTTAACTTCCTTATCATAGAAACCATCATGTTTACCAGGCAGGGGTTTCTCTCTGAATCGTCGATCGGTTGATGCTGTTTCAGCCCCAGTGCATTCTGGGATACGATTCCTGCATCGAGACAAACATAATTAGAGTGATGACAAAATACCTAGAATTATTATTAATGAAAATAATGTAAATGGATGATACAAAAACATGACAGAAAATGAAATAAATAAAAAGCAGTGTTTCATCACTTAATTATTTTCATCCGACATTAATGTAAGAACTGAAGTGATTTTGTTTTTTTATCAAGAAAACATGTTGAATGCATAAATATCAGCTCTGAAATTAAATCACTATGAAGGTATTTCTGTAGTTTTTATTATGTTTGTCCAAACAAACGTAGTTTTAGTTGGACCAGACATTAAAATTAACAAGAAACTGAATAAAATACGGGTGGTAAAATACATGTTCCACAACTATGTGTTTTATGTACATTTTTAGTGTTGATCTATGGCTAAAATTTCTATTTTCTCTAACTCCTGCTGCTACTTTCCTGGCGAGGAGACATTTTTTTTTATCTCAGTGAGTGTTATTTGGTTAGTGGAAACATTAAGCAAACAGGGTGTTTATTTGCAAAAAAAAACAAAAACAAGCTAAATTAATTATTCAAGAGGCCAAAAATGATCACATTAAATCATCCTTTTTTTTCAGTAGGAAGCGATGTGAAGACAAAAACAATCCAAGTCCTGTGGGAGTTTTCCTCACACCAGTGGACCAAATAAAACCATGATGGAAACATCCCACACCGTCCTGGGAGGCGTCTGTGGGCAGCCGAGCAGAAACAGAACTGATCAAACCCTGGGGAACGCAAACATTCAACACTGTTCCGACTGAAACTCCACCTCTGGAATCACCACGGTAATAAATGGAAAATAAGACGACTAACATCAAACACTTTAGTCTGTGAGAGATAAATAAATATATTTACAGACGTTAATGAAAGAAAGAACAATAGGATCAGAACAAAACCAGTGGTGTCAAATCTACCCATAACCACCCACAGATACTTTTATAACACTTTACAAATGATTTTTTTTTAATTTATTTAACCAATTTTTGATTATTTATCAGCCTTTATGACACTATTATCCTCTCTTTATTGCATTTCCCCTCAATGAAAAGCTGGTGTTTTTTTTTTATATTTAATACATGGATCACGTAAATGTTTATAAAAGATCAGATTCAAATTGAGGGTCAAAAATACACATTGGTGATAGGCCTGCACGACATTAGCAAACCCTGTTAACACTTGTGTTAACACAAATGATCAAACACTGAACATACGTTTCAGTGTCATTCTTCTTGTAGCTGAAATAAGTAAATAAAAAAAAACCAAAATTTAATAAATATATAAATGAAAAAGACGAATAAACAGTACAAAATAAAATAAATGAATAAAAATATATATAAATACAAAATAAATGTAAAATAATTGCAGGACCTGTGATGGGACTCTTGCACACGTACATTGCGATGTCGATGTAATGTATCGATTTTTTTGCGGTCCGTTTTTAGACTCCCAGAGCCACCAGAAACAAACTGATGTGAAGCAAAGCCATAGTACCATGTGATCAGAAAAAGAAAAACCTTGGACGTAACATCCAGTAACAGCTCCACCAGTGGTGTTGTTAAAGAAGTGTGTTTATTAAAACAACACTGATACTTTTAACTCCACCACTGTCCTGTTCTGTCAAACACTGTGTTTGTGTTCAGTGACACATCCACCTAAGACGTATGGAAAACACTGTTTTAACACAGTTTTCCTGTTTCCATCTGGACGCTGACTTTTCCTGAAGCGATACGTGTTTGGATGCAGAACTTTTAGAATCTGTAAAACCAAACAAAATAATATATGTGGTTCCCATCACATGGAAAAATTAAGTAGGTAGGTTGGCCAACCATATTTTATTTTATTTACAATAAGAGGATTTGTATTTGGTTCCCCACACCAGGCACACAAGTCTTTATGACCAAGAGATGCTCCATAAAGATATGAAACCATCTTCCCAATGAATAAACAAACGCTGGTGTTTTTGAAACAAACCAAGTGTGAAGTGAGTGGGAAATTAACACACCATGTACCAAAGATTCATCAAGAGGCCAACAGCCAATCAAAACTGGCGCAGCAATCACATGCATTGAGGGTTGTTTTGATGGACATGGACACCATGTATATGGTCGTCGTTTGTCGCTAGTCATAAATCACGGTGGTCAGACAGGTGACAGATGTTGGTAAACATGAATACGGACTAAATACGGAGAAATAAATTCTCTCATCATCAGTCATTGGGAATTTCGAAGATAAGAGTCGGCAGTCGGCCGCTTCATTATATTTAATTTATTTTGACAAACTGGTAAAATGTTTACATAGTCGGCATTTTCGTCGTAAAAAAATTGGGTCGGTCGGGTGACCGGAACCACACGTATTATTTTGTTTGGCCTAAAAGAAAAACATCACGAGAGTTGTTTTTGTGGACGAGCCCTAAAAGACCTGGGTCATGTACCGGACTGAGGTTCCTGGTAGAGGCCGCCCGCTGTCCGCCCTCACACACCAGCAGTAACCCGTAGCAACGTGACACTGTACCGCGCCGTAGCGACCGTCTGCAGTGCATTCTGGGATAAAACGCTCCTCCTGCCAGACTGAACGCATCTGAGACAGAAGCGTCGCCCGCTCACGTTCACACGTCTGTGGACTGTCTGTAAAAACAAGAAAATAAAGGAGAAAAAAAAACATGTCCTAAATATGGATAATATAAAAAAAAACAGTGACTAAGTACATTCAAGTAAAAAACTGAAATTATTCTTACGCATTGGGGTTTTTATAGGAATTTTTTAGGTTTTTGTGACCAAGCCAATTTAATAACTTATAAGAGGGTGCATTTTCGTCTTATTCTTACGCATGTTTAAAACAAACTTTATTATTTATTAGTGTATTTATAATAACTGTCAAAATTGTTCAGTTATAACATGTAAAACACAACAGTAGTGACTTCTTCAGTTCAGTCCTTATACACACACTAATATTATAGTGAAGTACAGAAGGTTTTATAAGACAACATGAGCGCCGTCCATGTATGACAAAAAATCACTTCCATGTCACTAAGATCAATCACAATAAATCTATATATAAGGCACTCTGGAATATAACACAAAAACTAAAGGCTTTTAAGTGCACATTATCGTCTGGAAAACACATATATGTGACCCACCACCACGAAACCAGGCATAAGTGGCGCTGAGCCGTTCAGAGCTACAGCCAAATTTAGGCTGGAAGGTGATTTGTTATTAGTGTTTACACCTTATCAAAAAACGGTACCTTAACACCTCTATGTTCACTTCCTGTGGTCATTACATTGAAATCCAATCAATAAAGGTGTTTATTGAGTCAATTATTTAAGCGGCGACAAAAGTTCAGGTATTGCTGAGCAAAGACAAAGACGACTTCCACCTCTTTTCGCCGAACAAAACGATCTCCGTTCCGTGGGTAAACACCCAAGTGTTTGGTACGAGGTAAAAGCTTATATTGAATGTTCTGTCCAATGGTGTAAGCCAAATGATTATAATACGTCACACTTCTGTCCTATTATTATAATATATAAAACTTCTGTGACATGTCCATCAGAGTGTCCTTTAACATCTGTCAACAATTTGTGTCAATCGGATACAAATTATTATGCGTTGCTAAGGACTTCCTACCCCAAAACAGTCCAAAACTTTAACGGACAATATCTAAAAATATGCAAATTGTAAAATATGTCCAAATGTGGATATTAAAATGACCATAACTTTGGTTCTACTTGTGATAGAAACATCATTTTTTCACCATCTTAAACCTTAGTTTCCACTCTACCAAGATACACACATAACTCTGTTTGGATTTACACACACTTATGCCTGGTTTACTGGTGGGGGGTCACATATGTGTGCTGTGTATACTTATTTGTGCATTAAAGTCCTACAGTAAAGACAAAAACAGAACCATGGATAGTCTAATTATCATTAAAAATACAATAAATATAATGAATATGAAAGCACAGTTAGTATGTAGTTGATAAAGAGGTGAATGTTGTCATGAAAACAGTGAATGAGAAACTAATGATCGACTCCTGACACAAACTTCATGTAAAACCATGAGAATAGATGGAACAGAGGGTTCTGTAGGGGGCGTGTCTTACCCGTAGGCCGCCGGACGGAGCGGTTGACTTTAGGGTCCGAGTTCCTCAGGATGGTCAACCAGAACGGAGGCGCCGTCAGATCTGAGTACGACAACGTTGACGTCAAACACTAAGGCTTTCACTGTCTGTACATGAACATTTTACTGGCTCTAATGACCTGTCAATCACCTGAAGGTTTTCTGGAATCCACTGTGGGTCCTGGTTCTCCATGTTCATCTGGGTCATAAAAAAACACCAACACATGTCCATCAACCAACATTTTATCACAATATAAAAAAAAACTAGTGGAAAGAGATCAGAGAGAGAGAGAACGAAGAAACAGAGGAGAGATTGAAGGGAGGTCGTAAAACATGAGACATTTTGTTGGTTCTGGACTCGACTTTGGACGTTTGTGAAGGACGATCCAGTCAGAACAACAGTGACGGTCCAACAGAATAATAGTTTAAGCTTTTAAGAACAAACATTAGAACAGGCCACATGCAGACCCTTATGTTATTTTAATAAGTGTCAATATCTGACCATTAACTATTGTTATTATATGTAATAATTGCTTAATATATATATAACATATATAACATAATATATAACAACTGTGCATTAGTGCAAAAAGTATTTGATTTTTTATTTGAATGATTTATTTCGAACATGTGCAAAGTGCAACAATAATCAATACAGCAATAATAATAATAACAATGACATGTTCGAAAAGGAGTAGGATGAAGCATAAGTTTATTTAATTCTACCCCTTCTTCACTTCCCCAATAACCTAAATTCATCTTATAGCAATATAGTGCATAGTACAAAAATGATGATAAATAAAATAATAACAATAACAATAATAACAATACCAATAATCAATAACTGAAGTACTAAACATAGACATATATACAAAAAACAAAACAAAAACAAAAAAACAACTAAAAACAAATGCACAGATAGGAAAGTAGGTAACAGAGTTTTTTTTGTTGTTTATTGTTTTCTTTTTTCCTCCCTTCCTTCTTCTTATTTTCCCTTTTTTCTTCTTCCCTTTTTTTTCTTCTTTCCTTTTTCTAAGTTGTCTGCATGTTGCTCTTATTTATTATTTTATTTATTTTATTTTTCTATTCATTCACTTATTTTATTCATGTATTTATTTATTTTTTATATCTTTTAACCCCACAGAGGGGGATTCAACAGTGCTCGAGATCAGTGCATATTCCAGTCTGGCAGACATATACTATGGCAGACATATACTATGGCAGACATATACTATGGCAGACATATACTATGGCAGACATATACTATGGCAGACATATACTATGGCAGACATATACTAAGGCAGACATATACTATGGCAGACATATACTATGGCAGACATATACTATGGCAGACATATACTATGGCAGACATATACTAAGGCAGACATATACTATGGCAGACATATACTATGGCAGACATATACTATGGCAGACATATACTATGGCAGACATATACTATGGCAGACATATACTAAGGCAGACATATACTATGGCAGACATATACTATGGCAGACATATACTATGGCAGACATATACTATGGCAGACATATACTATGGCAGACATATACTATGGCAGACATATACTATGGCAGACATATACTATGGCAGACATATACTATGGCAGACATATACTATGGCAGACATACTATGGCAGACATATACTATGGCAGACATACTATGGCAGACATACTATGGCAGACATATACTATGGCAGACATATACTATGGCAGACATATACTATGGCAGACATATACTATGGCAGACATATACTATGGCAGACATACTATGGCAGACATACTATGGCAGACATATACTATGGCAGACATATACTATGGCAGACATATACTATGGCAGACATATACTATGGCAGACATATACTATGGCAGACATATACTATGGCAGACATATACTATGGCAGACATACTATGGCAGACATATACTATGGCAGACATACTATGGCAGACATATACTATGGCAGACATATACTATGGCAGACATACTATGGCAGACATATACTATGGCAGACATATACTATGGCAGACATATACTATGGCAGACATATACTATGGCAGACATATACTATGGCAGACATACTATAGCAGACATATACTATGGCAGACATATACTATGGCAGACATATACTATGGCAGACATATACTATGGCAGACATATACTATGGCAGACATATACTATGGCAGACATATACTATGGCAGACATATACTATGGCAGACATATACTATGGCAGACATACTATAGCAGACATATACTATGGCAGACATACTATGGCAGACATATACTATGGCAGACATACTATGGCAGACATACTATGGCAGACATACTATGGCAGACATATACTATGGCAGACATATACTATGGCAGACATAGTATATGTCTGCCATATACTATTTTACAGTAAAAAAATAAAAAAATAAATAAATCTTTACACAGGGTTCCTACAGCTCAGGGCAAGTTAAATTCAAGACTTTTTAAGGCTTTTTTTAAAATAAAACATGACTTTTTGGTCCAGTTGATGCTACATTCATGAACCATTTGCATCAAGAAGCATAACTTTGAAATGTTGAATATATAACACACATACGAACACCATACAAACACACACATGTAATAAACTAATTATAGTTAAAGGAATATTACACCCACAGAATGCGGTGTCCTCATTTTCTACTCACCCTAAATTATTAATATAATATAAACAGCCTAAATGTTACCAAATACTTTTTTTATTTCAAACTAACATAAATGTTACTAATGTGTCCAAATTTTTTAGACTTTTGAAAATTCGATTTAAGACATTTTAATAACAATCAAGGCCTTATTTTTAGACCAATGAATTCAATGCCTTTTCAGACTTTTCAAGGATCCGTGGGAACCCTGGTGACATGTCATTATATCCTCAGTCAGAACACACATGTACACAAACATGGATCCATGCAGCTTGGTATGAGAAAACTCATTATTTTGGAGTTATCTTGACTTCTGGCAGATGTATGGTGGACATTAGCCAACACTTTTGGATCAATCATAACAAAATCCTGCTGTAATGCCTGTTCTAACAGACCTGTGCTGTAGAACCACTACAGCTGAGCCAACAGCAGCATGTCTGGTTTTCAATCAAACAACAAAGACACATGTCACCCCTTTGTTGATTGAGCTGCACTGGCTGCATATAGGTCACCAGTAAACCAGGCATAAGTGTGTGTAAATCCAAACAGAGTTATGTGTGTATCTTGGTAGAGTGGAAACTAAGGTTTAAGATGGTGAAAAAATGATGTTTCTATCACAAGTAGAACCAAAGTTATGGTCATTTTAATATCCACATTTGGACATATTTTACAATTTGCATATTTTTAGATATTGTCCGTTAAAGTTTTGGACTGTTTTGGGGTAGGAAGTCCTTAGCAACGCATAATAATTTGTATCCGATTGACACAAATTGTTGACAGATGTTAAAGGACACTCTGATGGACATGTCACAGAAGTTTTATATATTATAATAATAGGACAGAAGTGTGACGTATTATAATCATTTGGCTTACACCATTGGACAGAACATTCAATATAAGCTTTTACCTCGTACCAAACACTTGGGTGTTTACCCACGGAACGGAGATCGTTTTGTTCGGCGAAAAGAGGTGGAAGTCGTCTTTGTCTTTGCTCAGCAATACCTGAACTTTTGTCACCGCTTAAATAATTGACTCAATAAACACCTTTATTGATTGGATTTCAATGTAATGACCACAGGAAGTGAACATAGAGGTGTTAAGGTACCGTTTTTTGATAAGGTGTAAACACTAATAACAAATCACCTTCCAGCCTAAATTTGGCTGTAGCTCTGAACGGCTCAGCGCGACTTATGCCTGGTTTCGTGGTGGTGGGTCACATATATCGTATACCAGCTAGAGCCTAATATCATATATGAGCTGATATATTAGATATTTACTTTCTTTTTTACCCTCCAGTGTTGGTACAGGCCCCAAAAATACATGATCGGTGGGGCTCTACATCTATACACATATATATTTACAGCTAAAATAAAACTACCAATGAGCTACAGAACTGGAAAAAACACAGAAAGAAGACAGTGAAAAGTTAAAAACAAATCTTTCACCTTTGATTGGAGATAAATCGTCCCTGGCCTGAACCATCCTGCTGAGGTGTTCTGTTCACACAGTGAGAAAAACAACATTTGACACACATTTAAAACAACATTATACTAGTTATATACACACTATAGTAGTTTATTTATGTACATTATAGTCATTTACTTATGTACATTTACTTAGTTTGAAAAATTATTTATTGTCCAGAGTTCAGTGTCATGTAATGAAACAAACGGTCTTAGTGTTTCTGACCAGTGCAGTTGGGGGTCAACTGGAGGACTGAGGTTCCACTGATGGGTTTTCCATCAGGTGTGGAACACCAGCAGTAGCCTGTCTGGTTATAACACTGCACCGACAGGAAGTGGCCGTCTGAGCTGCATTCTGGGACAAAAATGGAGGCTGCAGGGTTAAGATGGCCGCCGCTACTGTGGGAGGAAGATTCTAGAGCCTGAGCCCGAGACAGCTGGCATTTAGACCGCCTGGGACCTACAGAGGAGGAGGAGGAGGAGGAGGAGGAGGAAGAAGAGGAGGAGGAGGAGGAGGAGGAGGAGGAGGAGGAGGAGGAGGAGGAGGAGGAGGAGGAGGAGGAGGAGGGGGAGGAGGGGGAGGAGGAGGAGGAGGAGGAGGGGGAGGAGGAGGAAGAGGAGGAGGAGGAGGAAGAAGAAGTGGAGGAGGAGGAAGAGGAGGAGGAGGAGGAGGAGGAGGAAGAAGAAGAGGAGGAGGAGGAGCAGGAGGAGGAGGAGGAGGAGGAGGAGGAGGAGGAGGAGGAGGAGGGGGAGGAGGGGGAGGAGGAGGAGGAGGAGGGGGAGGAGGAGGAAGAGGAGGAGGAGGAGGAAGAAGAAGAGGAGGAGGAGGAGGAAGAAGAAGAGGAGGAGGAGGAGGAGGAGGAGGAGGAAGAGAAAAAGAAGAAAAGGGAAAAGAAGAAGAACGGTGATGACCAGTCTGGTACCTAAACAGTCTGGTACCTAAACAGTCTGGTACCTGCACAGTGAGCCCGGGGGAGGATGCGCAGCTGTGTGTTGACACACTGCGCCCTCTGGAAGGCACACATGGTCTTGTACATCCGGCCGTTGCTGCCGCACACGGCTCGGTGGCGCCTCCTGTGACAGTCCAGGACACAACCATGAGGCCACATGTTGTCAGTGATGAGGAAAGGCTGGAAACACACCCAGAGTTAGTGACACCATTTACACACCCATGAAAACAACAACTGGGAGTAATCAGATTACTCTAATCAACAATTCAGTCTCATGGTTCAAAATACTGTCAATTCTACGTCCGAAAAAACTAAAGGTTAAGGCTTCAAATGTAGATTCAAACCAGTGAATGGAAGAGCTAAAGGTAGAAGGTGTGAGTTTGTGCTGAAGTTTATTTTCTCTTCTTTTTCCAAATGCACATGCAGCATTTACAGAACATTCACTTTGCATTGATGATTCTCCTTCAAGTTATTTTGACTCCTCATCATTTCACAACAAACAGAAGTCACAGTAACAGAGGAGGGAGAGGAGGAGGAGGGGGGAGGGGGCTGAGAGAGGAGACAGAACCAAAGATCTGACATCCAAGCAGAGGGTGGAGGGACAACAAGAAGGAAGAACAGAAGGAAAAGGAGATTTAGACAGATGTGTATGAGGAGCAGGAGGAGGAGGAGGAGGAGGAGGAGGAGGAGGAGGAGGAGGAGGAGGAGGAGGAGGAGGAGGAAGAGGAGGAGGAGGAGGAGGAGGAGGAAGAGGAGGTGGAGGAAGAAGAGGAGGAAGAAGAGGAGGAGGAGGAGGAGGAGGAGGAGGAGGAGGAGGAGGAGGAGGAGGAGGAGGAGGAGGAAGATGATCATTGGTTCCTTGTGACACTAACAACACGACATGACATTTTCATCAAGCTCCATCCATAACATTTTCAGTTATCTTGCTAACACACACACACACACAGACACACACACAGACACACACACACACACACACAGAGACAGACAGACAGACAGACAGACAGACATAACCTCCTTGGCAGATGTAACCATGTGTTGGTGTCATTCTCACTCAGGTGAAAAAGAGATCATTGATGTCAAAGGAACAAACGTGGTTAAATAAAGGTTATGATGATATTTCCCAGAAACGTCCATTTAATCTTGTCTCATCGTCTGAACCCACTTTATCCTCACTAGGGTCACAGGGGTCACAGGGGTCACTAATCCAGCTACAATGGGTGAAGGTGGGGTACACCCTGTATGTTTTGGAACGTGAGGTGAAGCTGTGAAGCCCCCCCCAAATAAAGGACAAAATAAACAATCACTGTCACATTCACACCTATGGACACTTTAGTTTAACCAGTTAACCAGTTAACTAGTTAACCTATCAGTGCATGTGTTTGGATGGTGGGAGGAGCCAGAGTACCTGGATGAAAACCCACACAGACACAAGGAGAACATGTAAACTCCACACAGAAAGGTCTGGTGTGGGAATAGAACCAACAACCTTCTGTCTGTGAGGCATCAGTGTTAACTACTGCACCACCAGTGTTAACCACCGCACCACCAGTGTTAACTACTGCACCACCAGTGTTAACCACCGCACCACCAGTGTTAACCACCGCACCACCAGTGTTAACCACAGCACCACCAGTGTTAACCACCGCACCACCAGTGTTAACCACAGCACCACCAGTGTTAACCACCGCACCACCAGTGTTAACCACAGCACCACCAGTGTTAACCACCGCACCACCAGCCTTAACCACAGCACCACCAGTGTTAACCACCTCACCACCAGTGTTAACCACCGCACCACCAGTGTTAACCACCGCACCACCAGTGTTAACCACCGCACCACCAGTGTTAACCACAGCACCACCAGTGTTAACCACCGCACCACCAGCGTTAACCACAGCACCACCAGTGTTAACCACAGCACCACCAGTGTTAACCACCGCACCACCAGTGTTAACCACCGCACCACCAGTGTTAACCACCGCACCACCAGTGTTAACCACAGCACCACCAGTGTTAACCACAGCACCACCAGTGTTAACCACCGCACCACCAGTGTTAACCACAGCACCACCAGTGTTAACCACCTCACCACCAGTGTTAACCACCGCACCACCAGTGTTAACCACCACACCACCAGTGTTAACCACCGCACCACCAGTGTTAACCACCGCACCACCAGTGTTAACCACAGCACCACCAGTGTTAACCATCGCACCACCAGTGTTAACCACAGCACCACCAGTGTTAACCACAGCACCACCAGTGTTAACCACAGCACCACCAGTGTTAACCACAGCACCACCAGTGTTAACCACCGCACCAGCGTGTCGCCCCACGTCCATATAATGTTTGTGACATCTCACCTAAACTGTAGAACTAATGTCCTGTTTGTTTAATTCTTACTTCTGATGGCGACAGTGTTCTGTAAAACTGCAGTGAGTGTTCAAGTTGTGTTAAGGTACTATATGAACTGGGTCTGTGTGTGTGTGTGTGTGTGTGTGTGGGGGGGGGGGGTACAATGGTACAGTGGCTGTAAATGAGGCCCACATGCTCCAGGTGGCCCACAGCTTCACCCCACGCTCCAAAACATACATGTGATGGACACGCCAGCTGGAAACACCTGAACCAGGCCACGCGCCCAGCCCGCCCCCTGGCCCAGCCCACCCCGTCGCCCCTCATCAGTGGGTCTTTGTCTGATGTGGGCGGGCTCTGAGACGTACGAGCCCAGCATCTAATAGTGTTGACATAATGTGGTGATGAATGAGGCCTCTGTGTCTGAAGCAGAGGCTTTAATTCAGGTACGAACCGCCCAGCGCTCGCTTCCTGACGCTCATGCAACTATTGTCTGGGATCCAGTTAAAAAACACACAGTTCAGCCCCAGACCTGCTTACACTGGGTTATTTAAAGATGGAAAATACGTATATTTGTTCTGCAAAGGGAAAATATGGACAAGACAAACAATAAAAAAAAATAATCCAAACTTTAGCTCATTCACTTCAGTGTCAAATAACATTCAAACTTTAACCCTTTGTGATCGTTCATGCTATTTGTGTGTATTTAGTATTTTTATACTTTATTTTTTGTACCATTATGTCGGTGTTGCATGAATGTTTAATTTTTTTGACTTTAAAAAAAAAAAAAAATCTAATGTCAGTTTTTATTACAGCTCTGTCATATACTACTGACACTTTTTACACTGCTATAAAATAAATCCATCCAGATTCTAACCCTTTAAATGTAGTTTTTAAAAACATGTTACTTACTGTATTTATGTATTTAGAAAATGTCTAATCTCACCCCTATTTTGTGCCAATCTGAAGTTTTTATGACAACCTGTTCTGGAATTAGAGCCAATAATATGATTTGGGCCTTTCTGCTAAATGTGACGTTGACCTTTGACCTTTTGCAATATTGATCATTTCATTATATGTATATGTGCATCAGTGCGTGTAATTATTATGATAATATTTCCAATATTGACTAAGTTATAGTGTGATATGTCTATGTTTGACAAGATGCTCCTAAGCGTTGATTTCGGGACCAGCTGAGGAACACACTCCTCCGCTGCGACATCGACCATTTCAACTGGGAGTCCCTTACTGAGGACCGGGCTGAGTGGATGTTCAGTACCACACAGGGTACAACCAACATGGAGAATCATCGACGGTCAGCAGCAGAGACCAGAAGACTGCAACGCTCCTTCCACGACCATGTCCCAATGTCCCACCCTACCATAAGACACCGACACCCCTGGACAGTCACTGTCCCCCTGGACAGTAGTGATGCGCGGTTAGGGGGTTTTACAGAAATCCGCCCCGCCCAAACCCAAGACATTGCTAGGCCCGCCCCGCCCAACCCGCATGATGTCACGTATCGATAAACCCAACCCGCCCGCTATCAACCCGCGAGCTTAAATTTGTCTCTAAACTCACATAGTACATTCGCAGCATCTTTACCTTGTGCTTCTAATGTTAAAAGTCATGAAGCATAATTTTTGCCTCCTTTCTAACGTCTCAATATGCACTCCAGCACATAAAATAGACTCCACCCACATCATCACTCTATAAAGCCAACACATACAACGTTTCCGTACAACCTTCGCATCGCCTGTTTTAATCTTCTCCCTGATCAAGTCCCACATTTTCACTCTTATCTCTGAGTGTTCAGGGAGACTTGGCGCTAATAACAAATAACAAAAAGTTGGGATAAAAAAGCATTCAAAACAGGAAGTGACGGGCTTGCACATGCGCGAGCCGAGCACACACACACACACACACACACACACACACCTCAGCGGGTATTGATCGTCCCTGACCCGCCCCACCCGCATCCGCAATATGTATTAATACTGCGACCCAGCCTGCCCAACTCGTGAGTCACCCGCGGATATCCACTGGCCAGTGGGTAGCCTGTGCAACACTAGTGGACAGTCACTGAGGGTTTTCTGACGTAGATGCTCAGACCTAAGATATCGGCAAAGAACAACAGATTTTTGACCCAGTAGATTTGGTCACATTTTTACACATTTTCCCCTGGGGAAAAGCAGACGCAAAGACCAGACAGGGGATGGTGCAGGCAGAGGTGCGGAGCAGGGAAGAGGAGAAGCGAATGGCCAGAGCGGTAGAACTTGGTGCGCAGGGGGCCTGGACAAAATGGGATTTACCCAAGCGCAAGGTCACGTGGAAGGACATGTGGCGACTGGAACCCTACCGTATCTCCTTCCTACTGAGATCCGTTTACGACACCCTTCCTTCACCAGTTCACCTGCACACATGGGGGCTAAGAGAGGACCCACTTTGCAAGCTGCGCAAATGAAAAGGGACACTAGCGCACATACTATCCGGGTGCAAAATAGCTCTTGCTCAGGGACGGTACAGGTGGCGCCACGACAGGGTTCTCCGCTCGCTGGCTGACACCGTTGAGCGGGAAAGGGTCAAGAAGAGGCCAGCTACCACAGACCCAGGGAGAAAGATTACCTTCCACAAGGAAGGGACTAGACCTGCACTGACCCCAGTGAGGAAGAGGTCTAACATCCTCTAAACCGCAAGGACCTGGGAAATGAGGGCAGATCTTGGGAGGAAGCTGCAATTCCCCGACGTGGTCGAGACAACCCTCCGTCCCGATTTAGTGCTGTGGTCAACCAAGGACCAGAAGATAATCCTGGTGGAGCTCACTGTGCCATGGGAAGAGAGTTGTGAGGAGGCACATGAAAGGAAAGCCACGAAATACCAGCAACTAGCCCAGGACTGCAGAGACAAGGGCTGGCAGACGTGGCTCTTCCCTGTGGAGGTTGGGTGCCGGGGCTTTCCATCAAGGTCAGCATGGAACTTCCCAGCAGATATTGGCCTGGATGAGCGGAGCAAGAAACAGGCTATTCGAAGAATGGGAGAAGAGGCAGAGCATGCCTCGTGTTGGTTGTGGAGTAGGAGAGAGGAGGAATGCTGGAGGACAGGGGCAGATGGGCAGTGAGCTGGCCACTCACTGCAGGCTGGAGGGTGTTGTGGTTCAGGGCCGAAACACCCAGAGAAGGTTGGACACCACCTGAAGACATCTGCTCCCGTCCAAAAGCAATAGCTACCTAAAGAGGTAGCTATGGTGGGCACCGTTAGGTGTATGTAGTAGTAGATCCATAATAAATGAATAAAAGAACCAAACTACAGGAATGTTTCCTGTGACAAAAGAAGAGTGTGTTTCAATCACTATCACAGGTTGTAGGAATTATTGGAAACTCAAGACGGCCATGACATTATGTTCTTTACTAGTGTATGTAAACTTTTGACCATGACTGTAGATAATGACTGTTATTTTACCTAGTACTTGAATTTTTTATCTTGTCTTTTATATCTGTGTGTTTTTTCACGACTGGAACTTGTTTTTTAAATCTCATTGTAGACGATGTTGTGTATGATGACAAAGATCATTCTATTCTATTCTTCTGTATGTACAACCAGATTTAAAATAATTTTTACACCATTAATACCTTCATCATTATTCATCCTATGGGCCAGATTGAACCCTTTGGCGGGTCAGATTTGGCCCCCGGGCCTTATGTTTGACACCTGTGTTCTAAACCCTTTCATTAAAACTCTTCCAATTCTGTTTCAATAAGAATGATCTAAAAATACTCTTCCAGGTGTAAAAACCCATGTGTCACTAACTCAGCTGTGGAAAAAAACACAGTCTGAAAGTGAGAATGTCGTTTTGAAAGGACGGGGGAGGCAGCTTAAAAGGAAAACTGGAACAGAAGGAGACGTATAGTTTTACTAAAATCTGCAAACTGCAGCCAAACCAAGGCGAAAAGACGGAAAAAATACAAGAAACCCAAGTATTTCCCTGATTCCATGAGGTAAAAACATGCTATTTATAGCTGAACATAGAGTTTCCCTCAGTGTGAACATGAATATCAGGCTGTTTAAACGGTTACGACTCATATTACTGTGAAACTAAACTATAAAGTTGTGTTTCCTTATGTGTAAATAAACTGAAATAAAGAAAATGATGCAAAGATAAGAGATGAAAATGAAAAATGATGGAGATAAAAATACCAGAACGGGATGGAAAAGAGAAGTTCTGCAGAAAATAAAGGATAGAAATAAGAAAAAATGTTTGGAAATGAGAATGGAAAATATGTAGAAATGAAGGGAAATGATTATAGGAAGGAATGAAAGGAAAAGAGATTCAGCAAAAGAAGAAAATCTAATGGTGAATCTCATGAAACTAAAAACTATTTAAACTATTTAAACTATTGGCCCTGAAGTTTTAGTGGTTAAATATTAAATTAATCCTATATATAACATCATTTTACAGTAGAGGAAATTTTTTAAATATAACATTTTTATTTTCCACTCTTTACACATTTTCTAGGTAAATTCTCATTAACCCAAATGTGTCTGACTAAAATGTCTGCTGTTTGAATTAGGTGAAAACATAACAATAAATAAATAAATAAATACGAGTACATCGTTATCCGTGAAAAGTTTCATTAAGTGTAGTTTTTTGGTTATTTTAATCATTAACATTTATAATATTTTAAGAAAAGATCATGTACATGAGCTGTTTTTCTCATTACTATAATATATTTGAGAACTGCATTGAAAAGTTAGAGGAATTTGAATATGAGCTGAAACTACCCACAATGCATCTGTACTAACAGAAGATCCAAGATGGCTACAAGGTGAGTCACCATTATTTTAAATGTTATGATTCGTCTCATAACTGCATGAACACGACCAGACTGATTCTCATTACTGAAATTAATCACATTTCATAATGAAAATGTTTTAATTTTAATGTGTTTATTTGTCAGAATGTGTCAAAGGTCATAATAGCTAATGCATTATTGTCCAGATTCGTCGCATCATTTTCTCATTACTGCAATAGTTTCATGAAAAATCACCCAAAAGGATCCAATAATAGCAATAAAATAATGATGGCCAACAATGCATTATCTGCCAAAAACACAAGAATTCAGGGTAATTTAAATATAATAAAACCAAAAATGTAGTAAAATATGAGAGAAATAGTTATGGTTGATCCTGTGTCTGTTGTATTTTACCATTAGAACAAATTTAACCTGGAAAATCATACATTTCAAAGTGATCCAGAATCCAGGATCTCTTCTGGATCACCACCAAAATGTAATCATTTGTTCCTTGTGACACTAACAACACATCCTGAACATTTTTATCCAAAGCCATCTTTAACTTTTTGAGTAATGTTGCTCCGGTGAAAACATAACCTCCTTAGTGAAGGTAAACAAACAAACAAATGAAAACACCACATGGGACCATGGTAATGTTGTGAATCATCTGAAATCTATGATCTTGTTCAATTACAAATGCATCATTATCAGTCATTATGTTGTCATCGTTTGTTCACTCGTTCAAGGTTTCCCCGTTGAGACGACAACTCAAAAATATCAAAACCAGATATAAAAGGTTAATCCATTCATTATCTGAACCCGCTTTATCCTCACTAGGGTCGCGGGGGTCACTGGGGGCCTAATCCAGCTACAATGGGCGAAGGCGGGGTACACCCTGTATGAGACGCCAGTTCATGGCAGGGCTGAACATATATAGACAAACAATCACTCTCACATTCACACCTATGGACAATTTTAGATTAACCAATTAACCTATCAGTGCATGTGTTTGGATGGTGGGAGGAAACCGGAGTGCCCGGCGAAAACCCACGCGGACACGGGAAGGACATGCAAACTCCACACAGAAAGGTCTGGTACGGGATTCGAACCAGGGTTCTTCTTGCTGTGAGGCACGAGTGCTAACCACTGCACCACCGTGCTAACCACTGCACCACCGTGCTAACCACTGCACCACCGTGCCGCCACCGTGCCGCCACGGTGGTGCAGTGATGAATCAATAATCAATCATTGAGCTACAAACCTCTAAGTCCCCAGGGGATGACCTCAGGCAATTGTCTGAGTTTTGGAATCAGAGAGGAAGTGGAGTGAGCAGGAGAAGAGGAGAAAAAGCCCCCCCTCCTTCTCTGACTCAAGATTTTTAAAGGCCTGACCCCAGGAAATATCTGCTCTTAAGGTCACCCCCCATATTAACTCTTTACACCCATCATACAACACTTATAACACAATAGAATAAAATCTGACATTCATCTTCAATACAATGTCAAACATCATTAATGTTAAATATATTAGTACACGTTGAAAACACCAAATCTCCGCTGTGACCTTGATGCAAAATTTCAATATGGCGTCAGACCGGAAGTATTGAGTCGATTCACCTGAACTTTGGACTGTTTCATCCTTATCCCTGTGTCTTTGTACATGCCACATTTCACTATGATCCATCAAGAATTAGTGACGCTAGAGTGTGAAAAGTGCAAATGTGCATGCACACACAGACAGACAGACACACAGACAGACAGACACACAGACACACAAACACACAGACAGACAGACACACAGACAGACAGACAGACAGACAAACCGTTAAACCAACATAACTACACAAATGTCTGATTCGTGTAGTTAAACAAATGGTGAATGAATGGATGAAGAGAATAGAAAGGAATTAATCAAAGAATGAAGGGAGAAAAAAATTATAGGTTTTATACAGATCCAATATATGGTATATGTGTGTGTGTGTGTGTGTGTGTGTGTAGATGGTGTTGAAAGGTGTGTTGACAGCCAGCTTCAGCTTCAGCGTCTCCATCTGTAGCTGAATCGTTCACTTGTGAAACCATTGGCATTAATCTGAGCAGTGGACATTAAATCCAGCGTTAACACACACACGCAGGATGATGACATGTTTAACCTGCGGCTGGACGTGTGTGTGTGTGTGTGTGTGTGTGTGTGTGTGTGTGTGTGTTCACCAGCCTGTCACATATGGTGTGTGATGGGACGCAGACGCACAAACACTCATTGACTTCACTAATGAAGGAGCAGAGCAGCACATTCCTGCAGCTACAGAAACACACTCTGTACATTTAACACTATTTTTATTTTGCATTTCGACCATTAGACACAAATTACTCACACTTGGTGTTAACTGCCAACCGTTTCCAAACCATAGCTTCTGCTGAAGTGCAGAGTATGAGGTGGACTGGACTGGACCCACCAGACCCAGGTCCTGTTGACTGGACTACATTTAACACTTCATTAACCCTTTCACACACATGTTCTCTACATTACACTCAGGGGTTTTGTGGATTATGCATCATCCAACACGTTGACATTTATACCATATACTGTAACTTGGCTGTTCCTGATAATCCAAACTAGAAAAGCCCTCAGAGAGTGCAGACTCCGCCAAGGCAGATCAACCCCACTGGAATTATTGAAGTAAAACTAAATACATAATAAACTATTATGTGATTTTATTGAATATTCAAAGGTTTCATAGACTACGTTCAGATAACTAGCCTAGCCTAGCCTAGCCTAGCCTAGCAGTGCTATCTCTATTCATTCCATGTATGGGTCTAGTGGTGCTTCATAGTCAGAGGAGGCGGGGCTAAAAGGTTGTCTTTCAAATCCTCTGTATGCAATAGGACGGTACTACAACCAATCAGTGTAATCTTTAGGATGACGTAGTTAGAGCGCCTGAAAGTTGACGGAGGAGTCTGGAGAAAGTTAGGAATGTTGTTGTTTCTCGGCAGCAAAAGCAGGAGGTTCATATAGAGAAGTTGAGTGTTTTTGGAAAAAATCAGATATGAATGATACGAACCCAGGGGAGTTACCAGGGTTCAGTGGTCCTGACTGGCCCCGCCCCCCTTGACCTATATACGGTTACATCTCCTTAAGTTTCTAAACAGTAGAAGAAGCTCCTTTAAAAGTTAGAAACAGTTTTGATGTGGTTAGTTCACGGTTGTTACGCGTGGCCAGGGGTGATCTCTCTCTTATTTTTTCCATCCCTTTCTGCATCTTTGTCTCCTCCTCCTCTGCTCGCCTGCACACCTGAGTGAGATCGGTGTGTGGGGAGGGGAGGGGATAAAGAGGTGCGGCGAGAGGAGAGTTTTTTTTTCTTCTTTTTTTGAGCAGAGAGAGAGAGAGAGAGGAGAGGTCGAGCAGCAACACCCTGCTGCTTCAGCAGGTTTTCTTACTCCCAGTAACTTCTCTGTTTCCTTTTCTTTCATTTAGGGTTTTGTCTTGTTTCTCGGAGCCGACATGTTTCATGGTCGGTTCTTTGTTATTTTAGTTTGTTGTTTTAGTTTGAGCTGGAGATTACCGGTAGTCTAGTTTTCGTCTTTTGTTTGAACTAGATTTTTGTTGTTACTTTAGTTAGGAGGAGGTGAAGGTGCGACGGTCCAACACATGGCTGGGCCAGCCCCTCCCCCTTTTTGTTCTTTTCAGCCGGGGTCTCCAGCTGCTTTTGGTTATCTGTTTGTTTCTTTTGACTTGGGGAGGGACAATAAAGCTTGGGGGTAAAAACGCCTTAAGTTTCTGTCCTTCTTTATACGCTGCGGCCCTCTGGAGCTATAAAGGTATTCATTTACCTCTTGATTTAGGGGGCCGTAACAAAGGTTCAAGAACTGAAAACACTGTGGTGCTGAAGGTCAAAGCCCATCGGGTCAAAGGTCAGCCTGTGGATAGGGACATGTTTACATGTGTAGGAATGATAAAACTAGTGGTAAACTCATAATATGGTAGCTCTGGGTCTTTACATTTGTTGTGCCAATCACAGCAGTAACTGAAAAAGTCGGATAAATGCGACATAGCCGTTCAGACTTAAGTCACATCGCAAAATATGGGATACATATCAGATTTAGTACCACATATGAAAGTGGCCTGGTCTTTAACAGATCAGATACAGGTCACATGGGACCAAAAAATGGGATTTGGCCACATTTGTCTGAACATAGCTGTAGTCACTGCACATAAACCTAGAAATAAACCCTTTAGGGGTGTCAAACATGTGGCCTGGGGACCAAATCTGACCCGCCAAAGGGGCCATTCCAGCCCTTTGGATGAATTAGTGAAACATAAAAATGACACCAATATATGAATCATTTTAGTTGAGGTTCCACATTCAGACCAATTCACTCATAAAATAACCTAGAAATATTCACAAATCAAACTTTGTCT
>CM035795.1:47316539-47426539 GCA_020466265.1 Siphamia tubifer | reverse complement strand
AGGCGTTGCAGTTTCCAGTACAGCAGATAAGGTTTGATATTAAAGAGTACAAAAAAAAAGAAATAAATCACAATTCCAGAGTTCATTTCTCTCCAACCTCACATGGAAAAAAGGAGAAAAAAAAAAAAAAAAAAGAAAAACAAGCTTTTGGTCCGAGTCCCCCCCCCCACCAATTAAACACTGCTGAGATCGGGTTAATTTTAACGGAGACGAACGTGTTTTGGTCGGAAACTAGACTTTTAAATTTTTTTTATTGTTTTTTTTTCCCCAGAAGATGATGTTGGTTTTGCATAGATTTTCATCACGTCCTTTTGTTTCATTTATTGGAATTGTTGCTCCCTCCTCTTCCTCCTCCATGTTTTTTCTTTCCCTTCTCTTATTTTACAAATTGGGGAGGGGGAGTGGTGGAGGAGGAGGGGGGGTGAGGTTGGCAAGGTAGGAGGCGGTGGGAGGAGAGAGAGAGAGAGAGAGAGAGAGAGAGAGAGAGAGAGAGAGAGAGAGAGAGAGAGAGAGACAAACCCGTTTATTCAGGGTTTTATTGGTTTTTATTTTTCACGAAGCACCGTCACTGTTCGAGTCCAAAAAAACGAAGCCAATCGATCTGTTGAAAATATTCAGGTGTTTAAATAAAGTTTTTCAATCGTTGAAAAGGAAAAAAAAAAATCCTGGAAGCTCAAACCTTTCCACCGGTGAAACTGCGCTGTCGTCGGCTGTTTTTGTCGTATTTTTCTTTTTTATTATTATTTTTTTTTGTATTTTATTTTATCGTATTTTTCTTTTTTATAAATGTCGCTCTACTTCGCGCCTACAAAGCCAGTGATTCTCCACGACTGGGACGACTGTTGTGTTTCTTCCTTTGCACTGAAAAAATAAGTATGTACAGCGCTGAGCCCCCTCCCCTCCCGACGACTTACCGACCCCTCCCCCCTCTCCAGGAATAAACAAAATAAAATAAAATAGGACAGGAAGAAGAGCTGAGGTTAGACAGGTCACCTTATCCAGCAAAAACATGGGAGTTATGGGTAAATATGTCTTTTTTTGTTTTTTTAAATCAATACTATTCGTTCTGCCCCTTCCCAAATGCCCCGCCCACCCCTGACCCCGCCCCTCCGCAGCATATATCTCTCTAGGATCTAATACACAAACATCGCCAGTCATCAAACCGCCCCGCGTCACGTTCAACGCCCTGAACACCCCCCCCCCCCCCCCCCCCCCCCCGCCGGCAAGAAAGAAAAAAGTTATAATAAAATAAAACAAAAATTAGCATAAGTATCGGATTAGCTCGTGTCCAGCGCACTTTCCCCTAATCCTATTCCCCCGTCCATCCCACCTACCCCCCCCCCCCCAAAAAAAAGGCAGAGAGGGTGAAGCTCAGGACCCGCCGCCGCCCCTGGATATGCCCGTTTGTTTACCGCCACGATTCCATTAATTAATCGTCGTCTGTTTAAGGGACGAAAAACAAAATAAAAATAAAAAATAAACCTAACTATGGTTCAATCAATCAACAAGCTCAAAGAGGCAAAACATTTTCGGTTGATTTCTAAACCGGTACACGCAGGGGCATGAAGCCGCCGTCCGTTTCCGTCTGAACACTCACGACCCTCCTCTTCCTCGTGCTCTTCGTCCAGTCTCGCCTACAGGTCGCTCTCGCCGTACAGGGCGGTGGAGAAGGACATGTAGTCCAGTGCCCCGGGACCGCCGTCCGGCCCCGTATACGGCGCCATGCGGGCGATGCAGTACTCAGCCTGGTCTGGAGGAAGCTCCCGCCGCAACTCCTCAGCTGTGATGAAGTTCTGCACGAGGAAGAGGAGCAAGAGGAGGAAGAAAAAGAAGACAGTAGTGGTTAGCACCATGGTATTAATTGTGATTCCAGAAGTGATGAAAAACCCTGAAAATGAATTAAAAAAAATAAAGAAAAAATAAAGAAATTAAAAAAAATACTTAAATGAAAAATAAATACAATAATAAAATATAAATAAATAACTAAATACAAACTAATGAAAAATAAAAAAAATGTTAAAATAAAAATAAATAAAAAGGACAAAAAAAATGAAAATAAATAAATTAAAACAATAATAAAAAAATAATTATAAACACACACACAAATAAATAATAAAAAATTTAATAAAAATAACTGCAGGACCTTTGATGTGAAACATTCATTGTAATATCGATGTTCAAACAGTCCAGGTGTCCAGTTCTGGGCCCAGGGCCGTATGTTTGACACCTCTGC
The DNA here is from genome assembly GCA_020466265.1 of Siphamia tubifer. NCBI lineage: Eukaryota > Metazoa > Chordata > Actinopteri > Kurtiformes > Apogonidae > Siphamia > Siphamia tubifer. Next base: position 47,424,306 of record CM035795.1, on the reverse strand, counting down.
TCTGGTGTCAGGTTTACTGTTAAACTACAAACGCTCGTGGGCGCCGGCTCTGACCTTATCTCCAGCCAGGATCTTAAAGGAGGCGATGACCTGGTCCGCCGTGTCCGTGTCGGTCGTTTCCCGGGACATGAAGTCGATGAAGGCCTGGAAGGTGACGGCGCCGCTGTTGTTGGGGTCCACGATGCTCATGATGCGAGCAAACTCAGCATCGCCCTGGCAACAGCAAAAACAACAGGTGAACCCGGGGGAGGAGGGAGGTGACGCTTACGTACAGACGGACGACGGGAAACCTGGAAAACACCGGGATCGCCAGGAAATAGACTCAGCCCGTTGGTCAGTGACGTGGAGGCCCCAGTGTTTAGACCAGTCCCACTCATGCAAACACAGACATGAAGGGTTAACAGTGTGGGAGGGGCCAGCTGCAGCCAATCACAGCTGACTTTAACTACTAAGACAAGGTGCTTTTGGTCAATTTTGGTTTTAAGATTAAAAAATAAATAAGCTACAAATATTTTTTGTGTAAATATTAATAATCAATTTGATCAATTAACTGTTTTTGTATAAACCTTTGTCCCCATGTCTTCAGTAATTTATCACCCTTTACTAGAATATTATCCTGTGTTTTGCATGTTTCAGTACAAATCATAGTTTTTCTACTTCAATTATTTTCATATAATTTTCCTGAATATTCTTAAAACTTCCCTCATGTTTCCAGAACTCAAATTAAATCTAAAAACTCCATCAACATGTACTGTACTTTTTCAGCTTTATTTGAGTATTTTTTCTATTTAACATTTAACAGGAAAATGATGTTAATATGTTAAATATATTAAGAAACTACTCTTTTAATAAAACACTGTTCATTAATTTCTATTATCTTTAATTTCTTCTCACACTTTAATAAAAGATTTATTAATTAATCTCAATTCAGCCTGAATATATTCAAAAATGTAAGTCATTCTTTAAACCCTCAAAAGTTGTATCTACTTTATTACATTCCTACTGCATCAGTAATAAATATTTATTGTATTTTCCATGGGGTCCAGGACATAACCCTGTGGAACCCCAACAGTAAAACTGGAACGCAAATATCACAAAAAAGTATCTTCAGTGCCACCATTTTATTTTTAATTTTCCAAAGTTTAGATCAAATGTGTAAATATTTATTAAAGTTCAGCATTTTTCCCTTCCCTCAATCAGTGTTAAAGTGGTTTTTAATCTAAAAAGATTCAAGTTGAAGACATGTTTCCATAGAATTAGAAAATAGCCCCAAAAAGTTCAATCTTGTTCTTCACCACTGTCATATTTTTAAAGCTATGGAAAAAAATTTACTTAAATTTGAAGCAGTTTAACATGTTCTATATCATAAAGTGTCATTTTCCACCATTAATGTCTTCGTGTTGTTGATATGGAGCGATATCATTTTTTGCTTTATTGGTAAATTGAGTTGTTTCCCAACGCTGCTGTTAGTAACAGAAAACACTGAGGACACGTAACTTGGTCTATGAACACATGAGATGAAAACAGACAGAAAAAAAAAACAGGAATGTGACAAAAGACAAGAAGCAGAGACATGAGCAGAAGAGGAGGCGTCTGCAGGTTCTATGTCCAAGAGAAGAATCAACTGAGTTAAAGGGATTATCTGGAGTAAAAATAACTTCAGCTCATTTTTAGATGATTGTTAGTACATACATATAGTTAACATTTAAATCGCACCATTTGGATGAACATTGGGAAATTTAAATTTTGTTGTTTTGATCCAAACTGTGTTAAAATAAAAGTGATCAGAACATGTTTTTATCACTGACACTAAAACTATTTTCAAACTAACTCTAATAAAGTTTAAACAACATCACACTTCTGTGGTAGTAAGTAGAGGGTCCCTAAAGACAAACCCAAGTGTCTTCATGTCCTCAGATAGTGTGTCCACAGTTACTGGTCTTCACACATGGACGTACAGGTTCAGAAGACATCTGAGGACGAAGACCATAATAGTCCTCTGTCAAAGGTTAGGGTTTGACGCTCTGGAAATTCACTACTTGGTTGTGTTTTTAAAACAACAACCTGTTAATAGACTAAGCTTTGCTGTTTCATTCAGCTTCATTTACATTTATGATGAAATACTGGACTATGTGTTTAATGTTTAATGTTTAATGTTTAATGTTTAATGTTTAATGTTGGTGAAAAAGTTGCTGCTCTGACAGTTTTTCAGTTTTCAGAGGAAACGTCTCAGGTTAAACTGGACACGTGTCATGTCATAGATGGTAGTTTTTACAGGTGAGTTGAACATGAGACGCTTCCTGTGGGTTTAACGGTGTGTGAGGAGGTGCAGACGCCTCCTCCTGCTCCTGCGTCACTACAGCAGCAGTACCAGGCTGTTTCCTGTCGAAATGAGTAGAGCCCGGAAATCATCTGACACCATCTGTCCTGAACGCTTCTGTGGACCACCACAGCAGAGGAGGAGGAGGACAGAGGAGGAGGAGGACAGAGGAGGAGGAGGAGGACAGAGGAGGAGGAGGACAGAGGAGGACAGAGGAGGACAGAGGAGGACAGAGGAGGACAGAGGAGGAGGAGGACAGAGGAGGAGGAGGACAGAGGAGGAGGAGGACAGAGGAGGAGGAGGAGGAGGAGGACAGAGGAGGAGGAGGACAGAGGAGGAGGAGGACAGAGGAGGACAGAGGAGGACAGAGGAGGAGGAGGACAGAGGAGGACAGAGGAGGACAGAGGAGGACAGAGGAGGACAGAGGAGGAGGAGGACAGAGGAGGACAGAGGAGGAGGAGGACAGAGGAGGACAGAGGAGGAGGAGGAGGAGGACAGTGAAGGAGGATGAAGATGAAGACATCAGGAGGAGGTGAGTAAAGGTTGGGAGGTGAAAGAAACAAAAAGATAAAAAGCACAAACAATTAAACAGAGTCAGAGCAAAGTAAACCCAGCAGACAGACAGATGGACAAGGGGCGGAGCCTGAGGGAGGCCAGCACTGAAGCAGCACAAAGCAACAGAGACCCCCGGTGGTCAAACAGGGAACTGAACTCCATGCTGACGATGGACCGGACCGAACCAGACTAGACCCCAGAGCAGGAGACGCATGGACCAGGTTAGAACAGACCAGAACCCAGGGTTTTCAACCGACACCCAAACCCAAACAGAACTGAAGGAGTTTTGAGTTTAGATACAGAACCAGACGCATGTTCTAATGGACTGTTTAACACTCAGCACTTACCCATCCATCCATCCATCCATCCATCCATCCATCCATCCATCCATCCATCCATCCATCCATCCATCCATCCATCCATCCATCCATCCATCCATCCATCCATCCATCCATCCATCCATCCATCCATCCATCCATCCATTTGCAATAAAAAGTCCATTCCCACTGTCAGAACCATTTGCAGTCCCTATAAACTTTATAGTTCCTAGAACTTGTTTAGTTCCTCCTGGCAGGCAGGGTCTTTTTTTTTAGTTGTCCAGGAACTATATGACGCAGGTGTTTAGTGATTGGTAAAGCTCAGACCACACCCGTTCACACTTTTCCTCATCTTGCAGTCCTATTATCTTTAAAACCATCTGTGTAGCGTCAGCTGTGTGTTGGAAAAAAAATATGGAGAAAGTAATAAATAAACGATGATTCAGTTTTTTGTTTTTGGTTTAATAAGGACGTTGGTTAAAACTATGAAATTAACATATGTTGTATTATGAGCTGCTGCTGGATTCTTCATCTCCTACCTCTGTAAACTTCTCCATTCTTGACATTAGACGCTAAATTTGATCATGATTAACATTTACTCTGATACAGAACATCAACGCTGTGTCCTCTTCTTTCTATATTCTACTTTATAGTAACTCTGTCTTCTTCTTTGTGATTGTTGAATGGTTAATAAACATTATTTCTTGGTCTACAGCTGTTTTGTTGGGTTCATGCATTGACGGCACTGATTCTGGTTTGATTTAAGGTGTGGCCGTGGCGTTCTCCTGCTCGGGGGTCCGACAAATCCCCGGTCCCTCCTCCGCCGGGTCCCGGGGCTCCTACCTGCTTGTCGTTCTCCACATCGTAGCCCAGACTGATCAAACAGGCCTTGAACTCCTCGGCCATCAGGGCCCCGCTGTGGTCCTGAGATCGGCCAAACATCCAATCACAGAGCGCCACATGGAGAGGACGCAGCGACCGCGACACACGGATGCACGGGGGTGGAGGATGGACGGGATGGAGGGTCCACGGCATGCAAGGACCAGGACATGAGGACCAGGACACACACACATTCACAGATGGTTAGAACAACAGGACGGGACTGAGACGCTCCCACTGCACACCTGTGTCCTCAGCAGAACGGGTCCACAGATCAGAACTACGACTGGAAGTGGTTCTACCCGGGTCCAAACACCAGACTACAGGTCCAGAGTGGATTAGACTCAGAAATCATCCACAACAAACTCTTCTATCACATGTTAAATGGTTCAACTTTATTTAACTTTCTGCACTATTTTAATGTCTGATCAGATCTATAATATTTAATCAATTATCTACATCTGAGAGTACATGTGGTAAAGCTGACTTTTTTAAAAACATTTATTTCTTTTTAGTTTTTTCTTCTAATATGATTTAATTAGAAACAAAGGACCAACGTTTTTCATTTTGTTTGTATTTTCTTAAATAGATTCATAACTTAATGAATTTCCAAATCAGTCTCTTAATTTGTTCTGTTTAGTTTTTTCATTTTTGCTCCATTTATAAATAACTTTTTATTTTTCTGTTAATTTTCTTGATTATTCGCTTCACTTAGTTACATAGTTTGTACGTTTTTGTTCATTTCTTTTTGTTTTTGTGATTTATTTACCAATGAAAAGCCTATAAACAGGCATTTGGAGTTAAATATTTATTTATTGGTATTTTATTTATTTAATCAGATTCATCACCATACAAGGAATACATATATTTCAAAAATATTTGAGAACATTTGTGCCAACACCCCCTTGTGGCCGACACATTGCACATATTCTACTTTCCAGGACTGCTGCTTAGTTGTTTGTGCAATTGTCCCTCGGGGATAAATACATTTTTCCTGAATCCTGTTTATTAAAACATTTTAAGGTCTTTTATCACTGACTGAAGTTTAAATTCTACTTCCTTTAGCGAAGTTTCCAGATTTACTGTAAAATAATTTTAAGAATGTGAGTAAAAACAGCAGCTGCTGTTTGGACCCAAAGGTTTGATCATTAAAAGAACTGATTTTCTGAAATAAATTCCATCTCAGAACATGTAAAAGTATCAAATACAACAGTAGATTATTTTAGAAAATGGAAGTTTGGCTTTTGTTCCTGAACGCTGTGGACTGTGTTGTGCCGTTGACGCACAGATGTGATGGGAAAGACGTTTTCTCACACAGAATGATGCATGATGGGATACACGAGAGACCACATGACCGGCGTTCTGAGTGTTTAAAGCAACCGTCATGTCAGACATTAATGCCAGGCAGTGATGCAGCGATGCATCATGGGACGGTGGCGCTGCTCAGATTCAGACCAAACAACAGAAACAAGCTGCGACAAAACTGGACGTATAAAAAAAATATATATTATCATTCAGGTAGAAGACGATCGTTAAACTAAAGAAACTGAAATACAATAAAAGGGCTGAGAATAATAACCCAGTGCTGAACTTATAGAATGTGGTTATTAATTATGTCGTAAAACCATTAATAAGCACATTTATTTACAGTTACTGTGTTAGTTCATCATCTCCATCAGCAGCGTTTACACCTGGAATTAACCCTTAAAACACCTACAACTGTTTCTGTGGCATTTATTAACTGTAATTCTGGTTTTATCAGACATTTATCAAAATTTACTATAATATGACCCTCTGTATTTGCATTTTTCAGACAAAATATACAGGTTCTAATTCTTAATTTCTTGTTAATGTAGCTGTTCATACTGGAAATTCAAAAGTTATCATATAAAACCAGAGAAAACTGAAGAAAAGGTGATTTTTCCAACATAAAAACAAGTGTCATTTATCAAACTCCATGGGCTTTTTCAGTGTTTATAATTTCTATCCAACACCTGACAAGAAAATAAAAGAAATACGTGCAACGTATTAAGACTTTCAAAGTTAGGATTTTAAAAAAAATTTAATTTACCCTCTACATTTAATCTGATTTATTACCATTTATTCTAAAGAAATCTTCTGTATTTTTTTTGGTAAAAATCATGTCTTTTTCTGTATCTAATTTATATCTGTATCAGATATAGTCATTATGTCAATTCAAAGGTTATTATATAAAACCAGAGAAAAAGCTAATTTTCAGGAAAATGTATCATTCACTGAACATAAAAAACATTATCAAACTACATGGACTTTTTCACAGTTTCTTTTTTCGTTTAAACAAGAAAACAAAAGAAATATGTGCAAAGTGTTAAGATTAAAAACAACTACTATTGTGAAATTTTCCTCTATATTTAAGACGATTTATCACCAGTTATTGTTAAAAAAAAAAAGAAAATCTTGTGTGTTTTACATTTTTCAGTATAAATCATGTATTTAATTATCATGAGGATGTTCATAAAATGTTTATTTTATCCAAAAAAAGAGAAAAAAACATATAAAAAATAAATAAAACTGAATCATTTTCTCCTTCATACTGTGTGATCCAGATAAATATAGGAATTACTTTGTGACTCAGTAGTTCATTTCCAATAGGAGGTGATGTTTACAGACTATCTGTCCTGTCGACCATCCTAACCCTGTAACTCATTAACAGATGTTAAACCTGCAGATGAAGAAAAAAGAACCAGTAACATAAAGACAAACCTGCAGCACTAACTTAAATGATGGATAAAGTGCATCTGATATCATTAATAACCAAACCTCTTTTATGTGGGTGGTTTTCTAGTTCAAAACAACCCGTGCTTTAACCCTCTTTCCTCTAACATCCAGTGAAACATTAATTGTGCAGCCGTGACCCCTTTTTGCACATGTGCAGGTTTGTGTAGATGGAACCAGGATCCAATACTCACACGCCTGGCTCTTCTCTCAGCTGATCCTAAAGTCTGAACATGCATTCAGTCGTGTTACACATTTAACACAGAAACGACTCCACACTCACATCACATGTTAGAGCAGGTGGAAGCCATGAACCCAGTGGGATGAAGAGCTGAAGACACTCTACTCAAATATTCAGTGTCCAGGATTTTCACACCAAACATCTGACACTTTACTCATTAATTAACACATTACACTGGCCTACTGTTTTATAAAGACATTAAATGAGCTTAATCTTCCATACTTTAATTAGATGAATGAGAAAACAAATGACTTTAGTGCTGGTTTATTCATGTTTTTAATATATGTGACCCACCACCAGTAAACCAGTCATAAGTGTGTGTAAATCCAAACAGAGTTATGTGTGTATCTTGGTAGAGTGGAAACTAAGGTTTAAGATGGTGAAAAAATGATGTTTCTATCACAAGTAGAACCAAAGTTATGGTCATTTTAATATCCACATTTGGACATATTTTACAATTTGCATATTTTTAGATATTGTCCGTTAAAGTTTTGGACTGTTTTGGGGTAGGAAGTCCTTAGCAACGCATAATAATTTGTATCCGATTGACACAAATTGTTGACAGATGTTAAAGGACACTCTGATGGACATGTCACAGAAGTTTTATATATTATAATAATAGGACAGAAGTGTGACGTATTATAATCATTTGGCTTACACCATTGGACAGAACATTCAATATAAGCTTTTACCTCGTACCAAACACTTGGGTGTTTACCCACGGAACGGAGATCGTTTTGTTCGGCGAAAAGAGGTGGAAGTCGTCTTTGTCTTTGCTCAGCAATACCTGAACTTTTGTCACCGCTTAAATAATTGACTCAATAAACACCTTTATTGATTGGATTTCAATGTAATGACCACAGGAAGTGAACATAGAGGTGTTAAGGTACCGTTTTTGATAAGGTGTAAACACTAATAACAAATCACCTTCCAGCCTAAATTTGGCTGTAGCTCTGAACGCGACTTATGCCTGGTTTCGTGGTGGCGGGTCACATATATGATGGTGTGTTATTCCACATATATGCTGGTTTATGTACCGTATTGTTTGGACTATAATTAGTTTCTTTTTTTCTCCATAGTTTGGTCGAGGGTGTGACTTATACTCCAGAGTGTTATTAACACAGGGTTCATACACACTTTAACCAATACTTTTCAACAAATTTCCATGACTACGTACTCCTGCAAATCAAAGTCAACTTTAAATAGTAATAATAAAAACTTAAAGTGTTGTGTTAAAGTTTACCCTCAGAGGTTTAACTTTTATTTATGATTAATCCCAGATTATTATGTTGTGTTCCAGTGGTGGGAAAGGAGCCTAACGTGGACACTGAACATCTGAAAGAATATGTTCAGGTCTAACATCTGCACAGACTTCAGAGCCCACTTCACATCTGCAAACACAAAGACCAAAGCGGCGGATGAGCCGTGACCCCTGACCTTGTCGAAGTGGTTGAAGGAGGCGCGGTACTCGTGGAGCTGCTCCTGGCTGATGCCCTTGGCGTCACGCGTCAGGATCTGGTTCTCGATCTCGTTGATGGTCCTGGCGATGGTGGTCAGCAGCTGCTCCCAACCCACACGGAGGTGCTGCAGGGGTCAGGACAGGGGCCGCTTACAGTTAACTTTAATGATCACATTCATACACTTCACTCAGTATCACGGACAGATCTACAGAAATATGGTTTCATTTGTGATTCTTTGTCCAAACTATCTTCCTTCACACACCTACCAGACCAGCAATAAGTGACATAGAAAGTGGAAAAAGTAGAAACTCAAATGTACTAGTGTCAGTATAGTTTTTTAAAAGTCCACAGGTATTGAATGACACTGACTGGACCCACATTTCCCACTTAATATATATATTTGTAATTAACATATTTACTCAACACCTTCAACAGTTTCAACAAAACAACTGTTCCATTAAAAGTTTTAATCAGATGAATCATGATAATTGATTGATCCACGTTGATATATTCATTTTGACAGGTTGACTTATATGTTACTCAAAATAATCTTATTTAAAGTGTGATGACATATTTGGACTAGAAATGAGGTCAGATTTACATTAGTTCCAGTGTAAAGCCAAACCTACAGCCTTCATATCCTGTCATCAGTTGGATTACACTGCCCTCTGGTGTCCTGTAGAGGAACTACAGCCTGGAATGTCCCTGCACTGCTGTCTTTATGGGGACATTAATGTGTTTACACAGTCACAACATGGGGACCACAGTCCAGAGGGTTAAATATAAATGTAGGTCCCCACTAGTAAAAGTATGAATATGTGTGAAGTATGCAAATGATTTTTTTCCTTCTGTAAGTCCCCATAAATCATGGGGCAACAGGAGATCGAACGATAGATAGAACGATAGATAGATAGATAGAACGATAGAACGCTAGATCGATCGATAGATCGATAGATAGATAGAACAATAGATAGAACGACAGAATGATAGATAGATCGATAGATAGATAGATAGAACGATAGATCGATAGAACGATAGATCGATAGAAAGAACGATAGATAGAACGATAGAACGAACGATAGATAGACGTTTACGCTCACTACCCAATGGCTACTTTAATAAGTCAAACCCTGTGTGTGTTTTACCTCCATGGTGTAGTCTGTGTACTTGTTGTCGAAGATAAGAGCCTCCTGTATGAGCGTGTGGTTGGACTCCAGATCATCGATGTTGGGTTTGTAGTCGATGATGCTCTGCTCGTAGTCCTTCAGGTTGGTCAGCTGATCCTCCAGAGTGCCGTTCATCTCGATGGATATTCTGCCAATTTCCTGACAACGCAAACAATTAAAAAAAAACCCCAAAAGAAAACATTAAAACTTTTACAGAAAATATACAGAATAACATCAATGACATACGTTGCTGCTCTTTTATATTATGTAAAAACAACAAGTTAATAAATTATAACAAGAACACTGTGCACAGAGACATAAAATATCAAGTTTTAAATGTAAGAATTATAAAACTTCTAATAAATCAAAATAAACATTTTTGTACTTTACGTACAAATACAGTAGAAATGAATGAACAAATAAATATAAATAAAGTAAAAATACATAAATGAACAAATAGCAGAAAAGTCAAAATCACATTATTGGCTCTAATCCAAGAACAGGTTGTCATAGAAACTGGAGATTGGCACAAAATAGGGGCGAGATGAGACATTCTGTGAATACTCGTTTAAGAGTTTGCAAATGTTTATTTTATTCTCAACTACAACAAAAAGATGCATGCATATCCCAAAAAAACACACTGTTGTGCTCGTAAATTATGTGGTTAATACAGAATTCACCTTCATACATGGATTCTCTTATATGTAACATTGTGGGTACATGGGGTTTGTGTTGTGCTTTATATGTTCGCTGTGGCCCCTTTAAGAGTGCCGGTTAATGTGAGACGTTAAATACGGTTCATGCGTGCCGCCATGTTGTTTAGGCCAAACAAAATAGTACGTGTGGTTCCGCTCACCCGACCGACTCACTTTTTTTACGACGAAAATGCCGACTATGTAAACATTTTACCAGTTTGTCAAAATAAATTAAATATAATGAAGCGGCCGACTGCCGACTCTTATCTTCGAAATTCTCAATGACTGATGATGAGAGAATTTATTTCTCCGTATTTAGTCCGTATTCATGTTTACCAACATCTGTCACCTGTCTGACCACCGTGATTTATGACTAGCGACAAACGACGACCATATACATGGTGTCCATGTCCATCAAAACAACCCTCAATGCATGTGATTGCTGCGCCAGTTTTGATTGGCTGTTGGCCTCTTGATGAATCTTTGGTACATGGTCTGTTAATTTCCCACTCACTTCACACTTGGTTTGTTTCAAAAACACCAGCGTTTCTTTATTCATTGGGAAGATGGTTTCATATCTTTATGGAGCATCTCTTGGTCACACAGACTTGTGTGCCTGGTGTGGGGAACCAAATACAAATCCTCTTCCAGAGCTAAAAAATAAATTTAAAACTGTACTCCCGCTCTGTCAAGATTGTGAGGAATGTGAAGAAGCCAGTAACAAAACAGCAGTATGGTAAGAGGAAATAAGTTGAACAGTAAATAGATAGCTGTATATGTCCACTAAAGCCTTCAATATTGGGGCCTTTATTTCATTAAATAACATTTAGATGTGGATAGAATTTACATTTGTAGTTAAACTGTATTTTTGTTGAAAAAAAATCAATAAAAGACAAAATGTTGATGTCAAATCAGATTTTATTGTATTTCAATCATCTAAAATTCATTTATGCTCTCTTAAAACATTCTGTAAATATACATGTACATGTACATGGAAAATCTGAGGCAATGTGTTGATTTTCTAACTGCTGGAAAGAATAACTGATATTAAATCTGAATTTTTGGAGCTTCTTTTTAGAAGGCGGGTATATAAAATTGTAAATAAAATAAAATATGGATGACCGCCCTACCTACTTAATTTTTTCCTATCCATGTGATGGGAACCACATATATTATTTTGTTTGGCCTTATATTTATCTGAGTAAATAAAGGAGACTCGCACTCGGAGTCAAAGAAAAAGTGAGAGGTTTCAGGCATTCTTTTCCACATCATGCCACTTCCACAACACATTACTTTCCTGTGAATACGTTTAATTTTGTCCCAAAAATGTCTCCATACCCCAGTGTCTCCTGCATGTGAAATTAACCAATTATACGCAGCTTCACAGGCACCATTCAAGTCCTGTGTTTTGGTTGAGGTGATGCTACGACGCCTGTTCATTATTTTACAAATTCTATAATAACACAATGAGTTTCTTTCATGTGTTAGTCTCCTTGGTTGGTGGAATAAATAACGACCCCCTCAGGTTCAAAACAAATAAAGCACAGTTAGTTGCAGTTTTCCTAAATGTGTTCAGATGACTTTAAACATCCCAGTTCAACTACTTTTCTGGGAAAAAAAAACAAAAAAAAAACCCACTTCTGCCATTTTCACTGAACCTGCTGTGAAATCAGACATTTTCAGGATCTCAGTATCTCCAAAATAATCTTACAAAAAAAAACAACCCTATAAGGATGTGGATGTGTTCTTCCGCTGACACTGCACCAGACTTATCTCCTCATGCTCCATCGCTCCGTACCCTGCAGGTCCACATCCACACTTTCACAACATCCACATCAAACAGACTTTTCAACAACACTCATGTCACTGCTCTGAATGTTTTTTAGAAAGTATTTGCTTCAGATGTCGTATTATTCCCAGCATCACCTCTAAGGCCCCGTCCCATTTGTCCCCCTTAAAACTTCCACTTGGTTTTAAGTGCCCCTAAAAAGTTAATTCCACTCATCAAGGGGAAATAATCCCCCCTGAAAATGGGACACCACTCGCCAAGTGAACGTAACAAACGTGCTGACGTCACACGCTGACAAGTCTACCCCGCCAAATATGAAACCACCCCTCCGCGAGACTGACAGCAGCTGACTACTATTTACACGGAGGACAAATGTCGGTCCCAGCTGTGTTACCTGTTGTGTTGGTTCTGTTTATTTACCTTCGGGATGCGCAGAGAAGAAATGCGGCAAACAGAAGACGCATTCGCCGTCTACTTTGCCTTTCAGTCTTGTCTCAGGTATGTTGATTTATTTAAATATTTGATGTATTTTTTCTTCAATAGTTGGCGATTTATAACATTAACGTTAGCATTAGCGCTAGCTTGACAAGGTAACATGGGTAATTTCATCTTCCACTCAAAACGAAGTCCGCAACCAACCTCACTACATTTTGAGGGTTGATTTTAAGGGCAAAATTGCAGTCCCACTTGCTCCCCTAGGTAATGGGACACCCTACCCCTACACATGAACGCGCAAAATCTAGGGTTAGGGGAAAATTTAGGGTTAGGGGGAGAAATGGGACAGGGCCTAAGTATGTTTAATTGCATTAAAATGTGTAATCTGATTAATCATGATGATGCATTAACCTGTGTCGACAGCCCTGATCAAACTCTACAATGAGTCTATTTGTACTTATGTGTTACTTTTGATATTTTGTCAGAATACAAATGGAAAAATTAGGACATTTTTCACACTTTCTTCCATCTGAGAAATTCATATTCGTACCAAAGACAGTGTACTCGTAAATATTCATTTTGGAAATGTAATTTTTGATGTTGTAACTTTTCAATTCTGACAAATACCAAACACACAACACATTATAAAAGTACAAATGGACTCATTTTAGAGTTTGCAAATGTTTATTTTATGCTCAACTACAACCAAATAAGCATGCATGTCCCAAAATATGCATGCAGTGTTTTCCTGTCAATGTTTAATTTTGTCCCAAAAATGGCTCCGTATAAATCTGACTGGTAGAAACATGAGCTCATGGACAGAACACATGTACAGTTGTGAACCATAAGCGTGATAACAAACGGCACCATGACCACAGCTCCTAAATCCTCCTACTGTGACTTCCATGAGCTCACTGTTGTACAATGTTGGCTTTAAAACTGTGACCAACTACAAACAGCTGAGCAAAAGGCCGAGCGCATGAACACAAAGGGAAGCGGCGGCACTAAAAGCGCTGCCTAATCCATTACCTCCATCTTGTTCTGTATCCAGGGGCCGACAACGTTGGCCTGGTTGGCAAACTTGCTTCTCAGGGTGTCATTGGACTGCTGCTTGGTGAGCTCCTCCTGCAGGGCCTGGTCACGTAGAGGCACCAGCTGCATCGCCTACAAACAAACAAACAAACAAACAAAGGCCTTAACAACAACAACTGAAACATAAAACACCTGCATCTATACGTCACACTGTAGATCAGGGGTGTCAAACTGCGGCCCTCGAGGGCCAGTGTCCTGCATGTTTTAGATCAGGGGTGTCAAACTGCGGTCCTCAAGGGCCGGTGTCCTGCATGTTTTAGATGTTCCCCTCTTCCATTACACCTGAAGGCCATTACATCATTATCAGTGTTCTGCAGAACTGATGAGGAGCTGATTATTAACTCTTTAAGTGTCAGTGCTGATGCATTCTGAATGGATGATTTAGTTTAAATATTCAGAAAAATTCTACCATTTTCTTTTTAGTTTTGTGGATGGAAAAGGTGTCAAAAAGCAATTTTTTTTTTTTTTTTTTTTTTTTTTTTTTTTTTTTAATTAAAGGCAAAATTAAAACTGCTGGGACCAAGTTTTTTTTTTTTTTTTTTTTAAATTTTCCACATTATTTTTTCATTTTGTAAATATGTAATTTTTTTTGCTGATTTTGTTTATTTTTCTACATTTTGGTTTTTTTATGTCATTATTTTTCTTTGATTTTCTGCCATTTGTGTCTTACTTTACTCATGTTACCAATTATTTTGTTAGCTTATTATTCATTTTTGTTTTTTGTTGTTGCTCATTTCATTTTACTTTATTTTTTACTGATTGCTAAAATCTCAGGAATTAAAGGGTTAAACTGAATCACATGGAAGAGGGAAATCTCTAAAACATGCAGGACACCGGCCCTCGAGGACTGGATTTTGACACCCCTGCTGTAGATGAACACAGACATTCAAAGCTGTGCTAAGGGTTCAAGATAAGACGTAGGATAAAACAAGATAATAAGATAAGACAAGATACAGATATGATAAATATAAGGTAATATAAAGATAAGCCAAACCAAGATAAAGATAAAATAAGGTAAAGATAATATAAATATAAGTTAAGATTAGCTAAAATAAAGACAAGATAATCTAAAGATATGATTAGCTAAGATAAAGATAGGATAACCCAAAATAAAATAAGACAAGACAAGATAAGCTACAATAAATTAAGACAAGATAAGTTTTTCTGTAATATTTACAACGAGGAAACCAAGTTAGGCGTAAATGTGACTATCGTAAATCTAAAGCTACGCTAATAGTTTCTGAGAAAACATCCATTTACTAGCTGTGTTTCCAAATGATGTCAGGCCAGTTTAAACCAAACCTTTGAACCTCCACCGCCAAAAAAAAAAAGAAGAAGAAGAAAAAAAAAAAGATTTCTCAGAACTGGGCTGCATTACATTATCAGAAGGTTAGCCATAGCTGGAACAGAGCACAGAAGCTAGCACAGTCTGATATTAGTTTTCATGTTTGTTTGTTTTGTCTTCCACAGATGACAGACCTGTTGCATCAGATATTTTAGGACTTTTAACAAAGTATCTGGGAAGCTAACACAAATACCCGACCATTTACATCAGAATTTTTTTTTGTTTTCCAGTTTCCACAAATGTGCTTTTACTTACAGGTGTTGTTATAATGTCATACTTTTAAAAGATTTTGGAATGTTTTAGGTTCTAATAATGTTTTTAATTGAAATTAATTTACAAGAAGTACAAATTACTGCTTATTAATAATTTAATAAGCAGTAATTCCATAATATATTGCTTATTTATATTTTATACATTGTCTGTTTTAGCTTGTAAAGTGTCCTTGGGTGACTTGAAAAGCACTTATAAATAAAATATATTAGTAGTAGTAGATTTCCAAATTATTATTTATTATTATTATTATTTCCAAAATAAAAATAAATATTTTCTAATGAAAAATTCAAAATGCATGGAATAGCCCAACTAATATCTACATATCTGTACATCATCTGTACATGTGTCATCTGCATAGAAATAACTGAATACAGAGCAGTGGTATCAAAAATATAAAAATACGGGGCCCAATATTGGAGCCCTGTGGGACTCCAAACAGTCCTGAAATATAAGAAAACCACCCTGAATAAAAACCTACAATATCTACCCACTTCAATTAAAATATTATGACCAACTGTGTAAAAAAAAAAGCTTCAAAATGATTCAAAAATATTAAAATGTAGACATTTTGTGGAAGGACATTGATGAAAACGGCTTTGACGCCACAAAAACCAACTGTCTTCTGCGTATTCTTTGTTGATATACGGTGGAAGCAGTGTGCTACCTTGTCCCATTTTTCATCAATGCTCTCGGGTGTGATAGTGGTGTAGGGGTTGGTTCCGCTCAGCCTGATGCCGTTATAATCTGCGATTTTCTGGACCTCAGCCTGGACGGCCTGGATGGCCTCACGCTCCTTGTTGGCCTCTGGAAGGGTGGACTTGAACTGATCATGGGCTGTCATCAGACCCTAAAGGATGAGCAACAACAAGTATTTAGCAAAAAAGGTTCAAGATTCACTTTACTGTCAATCAGACACCATACCAACATGGATACGCTGCTGTGTGCATGAAGTTGTTTATTTTTTTTTTAAATGGAGCTTAAAAAACATGTGCTTGAAAAATAGCCGGGTTTGTGTAAACAGGCCTTAGGAAAATCAAAGTTTGCTTTATTTATCACTTCTGCTACATGTGTGTCCATACAGAGACTCTGTCCCTTTTTCCAAAGAAATAGAAAAAAAAAAAAAAAAAAAAATATATATATATATATATATATATATATATATATATATATATATATATATATACATATTTAAATATATGAAAAATATATAAGCTAAAAACTAAAACTAAACATTTATACAACCTAAAAAGATAACAAACAGAACAGAACAGAGTGCAAATGTTGCAATTTCACAGTGCAGTTTAAAAGCTTATGTGTCAGTCTGGACTTAAAATTACTCAAAGAAATGAACGTCCAGTTTTTCTGTACACAATAAGTGAACTAAAAAAGCATCAAAGGGAAAGAAACTAAAGCTATGATATAAAAGTAACAAGTAATAAATAGAGAAATGTTAGAATATACAGCACATAAACCACCATTTGCAGGAAAAGATCATTCCAGAGAAAAGGAAGCTCTTCTGCCTTATTCCACAGACGTGTTATTTAAGAGTCTGACGGCAGCTGAGAAGAAGCTCTCATAAAAATGTTCAAAAAAACTGATATTCTTGCAAAAACAAAGAGCTCCTGAGTTCTTTCTGCAGTATAGTATATACATTTGTGAGCAGCTCTGTCCAGACTGCACATACCTGGATCTCTTCAATGTTGTGGACGATGAACATGTCCTGCAGGTCCTCCATAGCCCCCTCCATCCAGTTGTTGAAGGGCGCCGCCCTCTTGGCGTACTCCAGGTACAGCTCGTCTATCGACTCCAGCTGCTTTTCTGTCCTCTGTCAGTGGGAAACTGATCAAGTTAGTGGATTTAAGAACAAAATGTATAGAAATATTAAAAACTCCATACCTACTACCAGGGTTCTACAGTGCGCCCATTTCACTCACATTTGTAGCAAATATTTCATCATGTGAACGAGGAAAACAAAACAGTCACACATGTGCGAGTGTTTGTTGCAGCAACAATAAGACACACAGACCTGAGGAGTTAATGAAAACCTACTAGAAATGAATTAAAAGTGTGTGAACAGCTCCACATAGAGACGAACACGGCACATATTGAAAGGATTAACCCTTTAACTCCTGATGCGTCAGCGCTGACACGTTCTGAGTGGATGGTTTAGTTTAAAAATTCAGACAAATTCAAGTGTTTTTTTAACTGTTATTTTACTGAGAATTTTGTTCATGGAACTGATGTACAGGTGTCGAAAAGCAAGTGATTAAGAAAAAGAAAAAGCCCAAACTAAAACTACTGGAACCAAATTACAACACTAGTTATTTATTCCTTTTTTTTTTTTTTTACTTCATTTTGGGTTTTGTGGGTTTTTGTTTTTTGCCTTTTTTTCCACGTTATTTCTTATTTTGTGAATATATATTAGTTTCTGTTGATGTTGATTATTTAGTTTATTTTTCTGTTTTTTTTTTAATTATTTTTCTTTAATTGTGTTCTGTTAGTGTCTTACTTTGTTCATGTTACATATTATTTTGTTGGTTTATTATTCATTTTTGTTCATTTTACTGATCATTTTGACTGTTTTTTGTTCATTGTGTTGCTTATTTTATCTTATTTTATTTTTTACTGTGTCTCAGTCTCAGGAGTTAAAGGGTTAATCATTCTAAAATGGATCTAATAACAAGGCAGCCAATACAACGTTCTAAAATGTATCAAAGGACAAAGCATCCCATAATACAAAGTTATGTTATGGTCTGCTCTAAATTAACACAAATGACAGCAGTCATTCAACAATGTTGGTATCTGTGCGTAAGTACTGCACTGTAAATAAATAAACATTTAAAACTAAAACCTACTTGTGCCCCTATTTTTTTGTGTGCTCCTAAATTTTTTAACTTAGGGGCACGTGTGCTCCTGGAAAAAAAAGTTAGTGTAGAGCCCTGCCTACTATTTTACTTAAACTTGTTATTTAACAGGTTTTTACTTAAGGGCTGATTTTATGAACATATTATTTTATATTTGTATTCCTCTGTCCATGTATATAACTATTTTTATTAAATTAAATGAATAAAATAAATAAAAAAAAAAAGGCATGACTGAATTCCTACTGCATTAGATGTGTAAATGTGCATTATGTGGCAAATAGACTGATAGGTCGTGGTTGAACTCTGACCTCCAGGGACTCGCGGCGTTTTTGGGTCAGGGTTCCAAGGGTGTCCCACTGCTCACAGATCTTCTGACAGCGAGTGTTGACGCTAGGGGAGTCGTAGTAGTCCAGCTCACTAGAAAAGAGTGAAGAGCAGAGTTTATCTCAACACAACAACACCTCTTCAGACCCACAGTTCCATCTGCGTTACCATGGTAACACTAGAAGATGCTTCTAGTAATATACACTTTCTATACACCCACGTAACTGGAAGAAAATCACTTAAAAGCTCAACAAAACCACCTGAAATAGGACACATGTAAAAACCAGTCCGACAGTCTGAAATGAGCACGTCAGGGAAATCCAACTCCACAGCGCTAAGCTAACAGCGCTAAGCTAACAGCGCTAAGCTAACAGCGCTAAGCTAACAGCGCTAAGCTAACACAAATCTGATCCAATAACACAAGGATTAGTTCTCTATCGATAAAAGTCACTGAACAAGACAAATGAGAGCAAAACTAAAAATCTTTGTTCATTTTCTCGATGGTTATGTTCAAATTATTTAGCTTTATTATCTCTATCATATTTTATCGTTCGTCATGTTCATTTTTGTTCATTTTCTATACATCTCTGACTGTATTTTGATATGTATGGTCATTTTTTTCCTCATGTGCTTGATTACTTTGTCCATTTATACTTTTGCCTAGTTGGTGATTGACAAATTTTGTTCATTTTCATGATTACTTTGTCAATTTTGCCAGTTATATTATGTATATATTTTTTATTTATTTTTGGTTTTATTTTTATTTTATTTTATTATTTTTTTAATTATTGATGGTTCATACACTTTAACAGATAGTTTTCCATGACTTTTTTTTGGCAAATTTCCATTTATTTTCTCAAAAAAAATAAAGAAATAAAAATAGTCGACTTTAAACAAGCAGCATAAAAACTTAAAAGTGTTGCATTAAAGTTTACCCTCAGAATTTTAACATTAAAATGAATGACAACGTGTGGTTCAAGATTAAATTAATATCTTCACATCCCAGTGAAAATCCACTTTGTTAACTCCACACTTTCCTGGCATTTATAATTAATTTGGACAAATTTAAGTCCATACCCACTTCATAACATACGGGAGGATACGTACCAAGAAGTGGGTGAACAGGAAATGACCTGGAAGTTCATTTCCTGTTCACTGAATAGAACGTTCAGGTTAAGACGTCATGAAATAAACTTTTTATTCACTCATTCAAACAATTGTTTTGTTACTATTAATCACATTATTATGCTGTGTAAAAAAAATCCATGACTTTTCCAAAACTTTCTGGTTCTTTTTACTTTTCCAAAACCTTTCCAGGCCTGGAATGTGCATTTTTCAATTTCATTGTTTATTTATTTTTGTTAATGTCCTTTTTAATTTTTCCATCTTGTACTCATTTTTAATTACAGTCATTTGTCAAGTTCTATTTTTATTATATATCTGTACATTTAAGTGGAAAAATATAATTTAATGCATTTTTCTCAATTATGTAAAAAAGAATGTGTTCAAATTCTTTCCCCATGTTAATTCTATTATTGACTGGACAAATTCACTGAACGGGACAAAAGGGGGAGGAAAAATAGTTTTGTTACATCGATGTGACTCGTGTTTAACAGGTTAACCCTTGTGCGGTCCTTCGTAAAAGGCACACTGGCTGTGTCCTACAATCGGGTCTTAAAAACCCAGATTCCAAAGTTCAGTTCCATAGACTCATCACCCCACCCCCCAAGGATATATTACTGTTTTCAGTAGTAAGCAATGGCATCCTACAGTACGTATAAAAAGGTACATTTGTGAGCCACCGGGTCTCTTTGACCCGAAGGATCGCACAAGGGTTAAATACGTTTCATGGCGCCGTCTTACTTGAGCTCTTGCGCGATGGCGGCGATCTGCTCCACTCTGTCCTGATGGGCGGCCAGGTCACTATCAAAGGCCTCGTGTTTCCGTAGCAACGCCTTAACCTCTGACAAGGAGGCGGTCTCGTAGTCCTTCTGGGTCAGCATGGCCTCTTGACCTGCATGCACACGCACACAAACTCAGTCATTCATTCGCTCTCACACTCTCGCTCTCAGTTTGTGTGCGACCGCGGCCTCACCCTCGGTCCAACACTCATGGATGGCGGCTTTTTGGCGGAACTTCATCGCCAGGTGATCCAGTCTCTCCAGACGTCGCATCTCACTGAGAAGCCACTCTTCGTAACCCTTTTCTGCTCCTTCCAGATTGTGCCACGCTCCATTAATATCCTGAAGGAAATGTTAGCATTTCAGAGCAGGATGTGAATTACAGGGAGAACCACGGGTCTGACAAGAACAAATCTATAAGTTTTTAAGACATTTTTAAGGCATCTATGGTCAAATTTAACACCTTAAATTCAGATTCATAACATCCTAATAGTCCTTATGGTAATTATCTACCAACATGTGTGATATAAACTAAAATATACTAAAGATGCATTAAAATGTACTATATACAAAATACAAAAAACCCTATCCTAAATACACAATGAGGGTTTTTACAGGCTTGCCAAATTTCTGACTTTTGCAGGTGTTTTTTTGTCATCTTTGGTCACATTAGTAACACTCCAATCGTCCTTATGATTATTATATAAAAGTGTAGAAAAGATGCTCTAAAATACATTAAATATGTGCCAATATAGAATAAAAACACACAAAAAATGCTTTGAAATATCCAAAATCATGCTAAAATTAAAGATATGTGCAAAAATGTGCAAAATACACAATCAGGGTTTGCAAATACATTTTTTTAAGACATTTATCTCTGCATATTTGGTCAAATTTCAGAACTTCCATTCCCACAGGCAATAATCCAATGAGCCTTATGGTTATTATCGAGCAACATGCACAAAAAATGGCCAAAAATACACAAAGAGACAAAATATAAACTAATATGCACTAAAAACACAAACAAGGTATTAAAATATACAAAATTATATTAAAAAAAAATGTAAGACATGTCTCTCTGCATCTTTGGTTAAATTTCAGAACTTCCATTCACATGAGAATAATAAAGGAATATCTTATATCTAATATAGTTATTAAAATACACCACAATGCACTAAATCGTACCAAAAAAAATGTGTAATATACACAATGAATACATTAAAATGAACCAAAATATAAAAATATTTAAATACATGTTTTATTGCATGTCCAGTTTTTATTTGACTTATTGTCAGATATTGTCATGGTTGTTATTTTTATTACTACTGTGGCAGAAACGATGGCTCCTCAGACAAATACACGTCTGGAAGTTGAAAGAAGTACAGTGTGTGTGTGTGTGTGTGTTGTTTGTGTGTTGTGTGTGTGTGTGTGTGTGTTGTGTGTGTGTGGTGTGTGTGTGTGTCTTGTGTGTGTGTGTGTTGTTTGTGTTGTGTGTGTGTATGTGTGTTGTGTGTGTTCTGTGTGCGTGTTGTGTGCGTGTTGTGTGCGTGTGGTGTGCGTGTGGTGTGCGTGTGGTGTGCGTGTGGTGTGCGTGTGGTGTGCGTGTGTGTTGTGTGTGTGTTGTGTGTGTGTTGTGTGTGTGTTGTGTGTGTGTGTTGTGTGTGTGTTGTGTGTGTGTTGTGTGCGTGTTGTGCGCGTGTTGTGTGTGTGTGTGTTGTGTGTGTGTTGTGTGTGTGTTGTGCGTGTTGTGCGTGTGTTGTGTGTGTTGTGTGTGTGTTGTGCGTGTGTTGTGTGTGTGTTGTGTGTGTGTGTGTTGTGTGTGTTGTGCGTGTTGTGTGTGTTGTGCGTGTGTTATGCGTGTTGTGCGTGTTGTGTTGTGTGTGTGTTGTGTGTGTGTTGTGTGCGTGTTGTGTTGTGTGTGTGTTGTGTGTGTGTTGTGCGTGTTGTGCGTGTGTTGTGTGTGTGTTGTGCGTGTGTTGTGCGTGTGTTGTGTGTGTGTTGTGCGTGTGTTGTGTGTGTGTGTTGTGTGTTGTGTGTGTTGTGCGTGTTGTGTGTGTTGTGCGTGTGTTATGTGTGTGTTGTGCGTGTGTTGTGTGTGTTGTGTGTGTTGTGCGTGTGTTATGTGTGTGTTGTGCGTGTGTTATGTGTGTGTTGTGCGTGTGTTATGTGTGTGTTGTGCGTGTGTTGTGTGTGTGTTGTGTGTGTGTTGTGTGTGTGTGTTGTGTTGTGTGTTGTGCGTGTGTTGTGTGTGTGTTGTGTGTGTGTGTGTTGTGTTGTGTGTGTTGTGCGTGTTGTGTGTGTTGTGCGTGTGTTGTGTGTGTGTTGTGTGTGTTGTGTGTGTGTTGTGTGTGTGTGTGTTGTGTGTTGTGTGTGTGTTGTGTGTGTTGTGTGTGTGTGTTGTGTGTTGTGTACGTACAGACACCATGCGTCCCTCTGAAGGCATGAAGGCAGGTCTGTTGCTGAGTCTCAGTTTGGTCTGCAGGGTGTTGAAGTTAATCTCCAGTTGACATTTCTCTTGCACCTGTAAGGAAACACATGGAGGACGTTCAGCAGCAGAAACATCAAACAGGCGCCGCAGTGGAAGGTCAAGGCATGAATGTGGCCAACGGGCGCAGACGACGCTGGACCTTGGGTGGTTTGTGGACGCGGCGGTAGTCTCTGAAGTCCTCTAGTTTCTGCTGCATCTCAGCCATGGTCTTCTCTGGTTTACGGTTCTCCAGCCAGGGGATGGTTCTGCGGATCCACTCCAGGAGCTGGACAGGAGAAGGTCAGAGGTCATTCACACGCTGTCCACCATCCACCACAACAGGGTGCAGTTAAAGTTAGGAATTACACTTTATTTCACTGCACCATCAATTACCCCCCCCCCATCTTTCTTCTTCTTAGAGGTGGGTGTTTCTGTTTGTATTGACATATGCCAACAACATATTGTCTGTTTAGTTTTTGTAGAAATAAAGAAAAAAAAGTTATTTCATGGTTTGTTTATTCTAAGGCAGTTTTTATTGTACCCTATTATATATTTTATTTTAAATTTTCTTGTTATCTTTCTCATGTGATATATGTCAAGGTCAAATGATATGACTTTTCTAAAGCAGATGCTGATTTTTAAAAAAATCTACAGCAGATATTTAAGGTCAATTATATATATATATATATATATATATATATATATATATATATATATATATATATATATATATATATATATATATATATGATGCTATAATATAATGTTTAAGCACGTTAACTGTAAAATATGTGTGGAACACTCAGATAATTAAGATTTTTTTGTAGCAATAAAAGCATGTACGTACATTGAACATTTAGTTAACCCTTGTGCGGTCCTTCGGGTCAAAGAGACCCGGTGGTTCACAAATGTACCTTTTTATACGTACTGTAGGATGCCATTGCTTACTACTGAAAACAGTAATATATCCTTGGGGGGGTGGGGTGATGAGTCTATGGAACTGAACTTTGGAATCTGGGTTTTTAAGACCCGATTGTAGGACACAGCCAGTGTGCCTTTTATGAAGGACCGCACAAGGGTTAAACGTCCAGTGCTGCCCACACAATATCTTACAACATTTTTACAACTTCTTATAGCTTTTTCCAAGGCTGATATTGGGAAAAAATTCTACACCTCAGTCTACCTCGTACATATTTTATCATCTCCTCATATTTTCTTGTACTCACGTCACTAGCCAGCTTCTCGTAGTCCTCCATCAGGTGCTCGTTCTCCTGGTTGACCGCCAGGACTTTGCAGATACGATTGGCAGCTGTCTCAGCCTATCAGCAGACAGAAGGATGAGCATGTGACCAAACCTACGCTGAGTTTCTGCTTTTATTAGTGAAGTCCCTGGACCTACTATTATATTAACACTGTTCTAATCATCTGCTTTTATTCTTCAAAATGTGCAAATCCACTCCACACACAAGCAGTGAACCGAGTCAACTACACAGGCACAGATTATTCTATTAATTTAATTAATTAATTTAGAAAATACAAAAATAAAATAAACAATACATAAAAAAACTAATAAATCCAGCAACTGGACTCAAAGGAGTCTGTGGATTCATTTGTATTGTTGTATTTTGGTTCATTCTGTCTGATGACAACATGCTTCCAGCTGCTGGTGGTTAGTTCGTTGTGCCGAAGTCACTCTGTGTTTTCCATGCGTCTCAGTTCTTACAAGACGACCAATTACAGTTTGATGTAGCGTTGATGTCCCCATCTGTGGGTCCTCATCTAGGGTTTTACACTACAGTACCACTGGAATAAGAAACACAGCACAGGCTTCATAACCTGCCTCCAAACATGAGGCGTCTTCTGTCTTTTCCAGTGAAAACAGATCAGGTCCAGGTGTCAGAATAAATTACATTCACAAAACCCCAACATTCACAGAAGCATTTACAGTTGAAAAGGTGTTAAAAGATGAATAATAAAAGAGAAACTGCAGTGACTTCCAGGTCTGGATTCCCAAAAACCACATCAGGACCTGGTCGGTGGAAAAACAAAAGCTGCTTTGCTTCGTCTGGAAAACATTTCTGCTTAGTGTCGTGGTATGTTCACTACTTCTTGTACTTTTATCATAATAATCCTTTCACAGATCTGCTGTACACATGTGCAAATGTCCTTCAGAAAACTTCTCTATTTCAGAACAGTGTCATATGTTGTATTTATTTTCAATTCTTGTGAAATAAATTACACTATTTGTTGTTTTGGTTCAGATATTTAATATACGATTCTGATCATATTTGATTTTCTTTACATTAAAATAACAAACACTGAATTTTCTGCTGCAACTGCAAAATGTTTTTTCAGACTTACATTTTATATATTTGTGATTTCCTTTAATAATAATAATAATAATACCTCTAATTTATATTGCGCTTTTTTGGACACTCAAAGTTAGTTTCATTATCCTATCTCATATGTTGACTCGGCTGGTAAATGTCAGATAGAGCATTAGCTTTCATGATTAGCATGCTAGCTACTATTTGCAGTGGTTAACCAATATTTGCTGCAAATATTACCTTATTACCCTACATTAGCAGCCAAATGATATTTACTGTAGCTCCCTCATTAGCTCACAATTATGGATTAGCCTGCTAGCTTCTACTTACAACAGTTATTTTATCATCTTAAATAAGCTGTTAGCCCACTAGCTAAAATTTAACTGTGGTTAACTCATTAACCTACATAAGCGGCAGATAACCTGCTAGCTCATGTTTATGAAGGTTAACTCTTGATTTTCTAGTATTTACAAAACGTTTCTATGATGAAGCTTCCTCATTTTCTTTTAATTAAACTAGTGAAACCATTTTAACAAAACATTATTGTATCTAAATACCATTAGAAATTAATAGTGAAAACAGATAAAACAGCAGAGGTGGGTATTTCCAGGTCCATCAAGTCAAAGTCCTGCCATGTATTGGTTCAAACCTGTTCATTGAACCAGCCCATTTTGATGAGCACAATGCCTCATCCAGGTAAATGGGATAATTAGTGGAATCACCTGTGTTCAGTGAACAGGTTTGAAGTAATACATGGTAGGACTTTGACTTGATGGACCTGGAAATCCCCACCTCTGTAAAACACTATCACAAAACTAAAGCCAGCTTTTTATGGTTATATCTAATTTAGAATAGTTTTATTTCAGATACAGTTCTTTACTAAAAGCTTCATGTTAAATCAATTTCTGCAGATTTTGACTGGTATTCTATATGCAATAAATGGAAAGAAATGTAAGTGAAATAAAATGGAGATAAGCAAATACATTCTATGTACTTTATGTAGTTCATGAGCTTCTGTTGTAAATTTTAACTTGAATGAATTTGAACTAAAATGTGGGACTGTAGTATAAAAGGCAAATAAATCACCATATTCTGTTCACATAAACCCACTGAACAGGGTACTGATGTAGTTTTGGGAAACTCAGTCCAATCCAGAATCCATAACTTTCAAGCACATATGTTTTATACGGAAACAGAAAAATCAGAAAGTGTGTGGTTTATTTCCAGAATTCCCATTGTTCCCATTCCCATTGTTGATTTCCTTGCCTGTATTATGTTTTTCTTCAATTTTGTACAGTTTGTAATTAATTTTCCACATGTTAATTAATAATAATAACAATAATAATAATAATAATAATTATTATTATAAATATATTGTTAATTTGATTGATTATTAAATATATAACCAATCATTCACATGGATTGATAAAATTAAGGGATCAACAGGTGTTAAATATTTCAGATCAGTAGATGGTTTTGGTCTATGGTTAATATTTGGGTCTTTAAGGGTTAAAATGAAGTAGAACTATTGTAATTTAAGAATAAACACCTACATTAACATGTAGCACCAATAATAGATACTATTACAAATACTAAAATACAGTTGCATTGGAGGCATGGGTGGGCGTGTCCCTCCTGGAGACCAATGGGAACCTGGCGTGTCACAGAGGCGTGTGGATGATAGTTGGAAGCGTGGCGAGCTCACCTTCTGAGCCCCGGAGAAGGCGTGATAGAAGCAGGACACGTAGGTCATAATGGCCTTCTCATCCGGCCTCAGCGTACCCACGATGTCTACGCATTCACCCAGCACCCAGTGGGAAGGAGGCGGAGTCAAAGAGACAGAAACAGAGACAGGGTGAAGCCAAAGCCACCGAGGCTGCATTAAACCCGGTTTAAGTTCTGGGTCAGAAGTCCCGCCCAACGAGGCCAGGCCGGCCGCTGGGGGCGGGACGCAAACACACATCATCCAACCAGAGGCCAGAATCAGCCTCAGAGTTTAAACAGTTTAAACAGTCACACAGAGGTGTTTGCAAATGTACTGGACAAAAAGTTAAAAATGATATGAAAAACATCTATTATTGGAGTCACATTTTGGAACGACGCCAACATAAACTTCAAAACATGTCATTCTTTATTGATCTTTAAAAATGGTTTGTAAAGCTAACTTTGAAATTATAAATGCAATTAATTATTATCGGTTGGTTTATTTTTGTTTTTCTGGAGATTGGCGGCCAAAAAAGTTGCAATAAAGGATATGCTTGAATAAGCAGTCTGCTTTTTCTGTCATTATACAACACAGTCATGTGTGAAATGTCAATGTTGTTTGATGTTGTTATAGCTGAATAAACTATTACTACTACATTACATATTTTTTATAATCTGCTTTTTGTTTTTTATTATTGTCTTTTTTCTATTCGTGTTCCTTAAACTTATTTTTAGATTGAGGTCTAAACTAGTGATTATTATTAAATGTGATTATTTCCCATAAATGCTAACAGAGCTAGCATTTTTGCACTAATTAAGTTCATCTGTACAGTTGAATCTCTTATATTGTTTCATTGATAACATGATAACATTAGGCAAGTGTTTAACATTTATGTAACTGTTTAAGTTGCACAAATAATTTTTGCACTGGTTCATTTTGCACAGATACGCTACTCATGATTATTCTAATTCCCTATTATTATTATTATTATTATTATTATTATTTCCACTTTATATTGTATAGAACAAAATACCTCTATTTAATCCTTGTAGATATATTTAACATTTTATAATGTCGTTTGTTCTGATACTACACAAGCACAACTACTAATGCTTGTACTGCTGCAACAACTACATTTAAGATTTTGGGATGAATAAAGCACATCCATCCATCTATCATTTATTGTATCCTATCCTAGAAATTAGAAGAAAGTTTACATTATTAGCCCATAATCCAAGTCAATTTGCTTAAAACATGTATTGACTGTTTTTCAGGAGCATAAACCTTTGACGATGAACAAGATTTATACAACTGTTGGTGTTTATGTCAGTCTAGAATTCAAAACAAGTGTTAGCATTTTCCCCTAAATGCTAACAGTGCTAGCGTTCGTTGGGATATTTTGTGTGTTTGCGTCCCGGTGAATCCAGCCTCCTGGTCTGGAGGTTCAGGACTTTTACTGACGTTGTGAAGAGAAACTGAAGCCATGCCAGGACCCGACAGGAAGCAGCACCTTGTTAGTATCAGAGGGGTCAAAGGTCAGTGGTCAAAGGGTCAGTGTGTACCTTCTGCGCTCCAGAGAATGCATGGTAGAAACTGGACACATAAGTCATTATGGCTTTCTCATCTGGACGAGCTGTGTTGACAATGTCTATGAGTGGAAGGGAGGGGAGGGGTTATGAGGGAAAACAGGCAGGACACGAGACAACGTCAACGCAAACACAACATGTACGAACGCACTACAGGTCAAAGGTCACACAGACACGGCTCAAGGAACGATCCAGGCAAAAGGTAGATTATGAGGAAACATTCAACACAGATCATATGAGGGTCAGAGCAGTTTAATTCAACTACAACTGAAACACACTGATAAAAAAAGCATCACATCAACCTGTCCATTAAAGGGATTATCCAGAGTAAAAATATGTTTAGCTCATTTTTTACATGGTTAGGAGTACACACATATGTGACCCGCCACCACCAAACCAGGCATAAGTGGCGCTGAGCCGTTCAGAGCTACAGCCAAATTTAGGCTGGAAGGTGATTTGTTATTAGTGTTTACACCTTATCAAAAAACGGTACCTTAACACCTCTATGTTCACTTCCTGTGGTCATTACATTGAAATCCAATCAATAAAGGTGTTTATTGAGTCAATTATTTAAGCGGCGACAAAAGTTCAGGTATTGCTGAGCAAAGACAAAGACGACTTCCACCTCTTTTCGCCGAACAAAACGATCTCCGTTCCGTGGGTAAACACCCAAGTGTTTGGTACGAGGTAAAAGCTTATATTGAATGTTCTGTCCAATGGTGTAAGCCAAATGATTATAATACGTCACACTTCTGTCCTATTATTATAATATATAAAACTTCTGTGACATGTCCATCAGAGTGTCCTTTAACATCTGTCAACAATTTGTGTCAATCGGATACAAATTATTATGCGTTACTAAGGACTTCCTACCCCAAAACAGTCCAAAACTTTAACGAACAATATCTAAAAATATGCAAATTGTAAAATATGTCCAAATGTGGATATTAAAATGACCATAACTTTGGTTCTACTTGTGATAGAAACATCATTTTTTCACCATCTTAAACCTTAGTTTCCACTCTACCAAGATACACACATAACTCTGTTTGGATTTACACACACTTATGCCTGGTTTACTGGTGGGGGGTCACATATAGTTGACATTTAAATCACACCAAACACAGAAATTTAAATTTTGCCATTTTGATCCAAACTGTGTTAACATGGAAGTGATAAGAACATGTTTTT
This sequence comes from Siphamia tubifer, assembly GCA_020466265.1. Taxonomy (NCBI): domain Eukaryota; kingdom Metazoa; phylum Chordata; class Actinopteri; order Kurtiformes; family Apogonidae; genus Siphamia; species Siphamia tubifer. The sequence goes on along the minus strand of CM035795.1, from coordinate 47,394,620 downwards.
ATCAGTGACACCAAACTCTATTTTCAGACTAACTCTAATAAAGTTTAAACAACATCACACTTCAGTGGTAGTAAGTAGAGGGTCCCTAAAGACAAAGTGTCCTGAGGTCTTCATGTCCACAGTTACTGATCTACACACATGGACCTCTGGATTCAGAAGACGTCTGAGGACTCTTTAGGGACCCTCTACTTACTACCACTGAAGTGTGATGTTGTTTAGAACTTTAGAAGAGTTCGTCTAATGTCAGTGATAAAGACCCGCCCTCATCATTTCCATGTTAACACAGTTTGGATCAAAACGACAAAATCTAAATTTCTCACTGTTCATCTGAATGGGTGTGATTCTGATGTCGACTATATGCATGTACTCCCAATCATCCAAACAATTAATTAAACTTATTTTTACTTTGGATAATCCCTTTAAGTCTGTGCAGTTTAAAGGCTGGGTTTTAGTTCTTTAAGATTATTTGTAAAAGATGCAACAGGGTGAAAAACCTGCAAAAAAATGCAATAAACAAAGAGGATATAAAAAGACGCAAATAAACAAAATAAAAATGAGGTAGTAGATGACGACAATGTAAAAAATATTAATGAAAATGTTGTGAAAGATGATGAAAGTAGATGATAAGAATGTGAAGGGATGGAAATGGGTACAATATGCCAAAACTATAAACTCTTTCATTCATGCATTTTTTCCATTTATTTCGAGCAAGTAACACAAATAACTTGCATACAACAGTGTCTGATAACACAAAGACTCAACAGAACACATGCAAGCCTAAGAAATCTAATTAGTTTGTCCATGCTCGAAAAGGAATGGGAAGAAGAAAAATGTCTTCAATCCCACCCCGAGGTCTCACCAGCAAACTTAACTGACAAAAATAAAGAGTGGAAAAACGAAAAGTCTGTGAAAGATGCAGACAAAAACAACATAAAACCAACAAAAACTGATAGAAATTAGGCAAAAATGAATGAACGGAATGAATGAAAAGGAAAAAAAAGTGAAGAATGAAAATGTGAAATACACACCAGGAAGAAAAAAAGATGAAAATTAAATAATAAATGCAATGAGACAAAAAACAAAAGGACGCAAAAGTGAGAAATGAAGAAAATGTTAAAAACTACCTAAATAAAAAAATAAGAGAAGGTACAAATAAAAATAATGTTAAAAAAACCCAAAAAATTATGTAAAAACAAATGAAAAGATAACGAGACAAAAATAATATAAAGGCATAAAAGAAAAAAAAAAAAAACCTAAGATGAAAAAGTACAACAGGATAAAATGACAAAAAGCAAAAACATAGGAAAGAATTATTTAAATATATTATAAAAGGCTTAAAATGTAGGTTTAGAAAAGAAACATCACAAAAGAAGGATATAAATATTAGCAAAGATGCAACACTACAACTGACGACAGAAGCTGAAACTGTCTGACCCTCAGCAGAACAAACAGATGCTTCAGACATGAGGTGAGGAGGAGGAAGAGGAGGAAGAGGAGGGGCGGAGTCTCCGTCGACCCCGGAGACGAAGGCCTTTGGTCCGCTTTAGGAACTGATGGATCGGGTTAAACAACACGAACATCAACACTGTGACTGGAGGGAAGATGAAGATACAACGATGGAGGAAGAGGAGGAGGAGGAAGAAGAGAAATGCAAAAGAAGGAGGAAGAGGAGGAGGAAGAGGAGCAGGAGGAAGATAAGGAAGAAGAGAAATGCAAAAGAAGGAGGAAGAGGAGGGGAGGGAATGTGAGGAAGAAGAGCAGGAAAAGGAAGGAGGGAATGTAAGAAAGAAAAGGAGGAAGAAGAGGAAGAAGAGGAGGAAGAGGAGGAAGGGGAGGTGAAAAGGAGAGGGGCAATAAGGAGCAAGAAGAAAAGCAGGAGGAAGAGGAGGAAGAAGAGGTGGAGGAAGAGAAGCGGGAAGATAAGGAAGTGGAAGAGAAGAAGGAGGAGGAAAATGAGGAGAAAGAGGGGAAAGGAAGGAGGGAGATGAGGAAGAGGATGTGGAGCAGGAGGAAGATAAAAAGAGGAGAGGTGGAAAAGGAGGAGGAACAGGAAGAGGAGGAGGAAGATAACGAAAAAGAGGTGGAGGAAGAGAAGGGGGAAGATGAGGAAGTGGAAGAGGAGGAGGAGGAGGAGGAGGAGGAGGAGGAGGAGGAGGAGGAGGAGGAGGATGAATGTTGTCTCCATCCAGTAAAATCATGGATGCTTAAATCCCATTAGTTCAGTTTCAGTTAAAAACATGTTCATGTCGGTTACATTACTGTTTATACGAATGCTAATGCTAATGCTAATGCTAATGCTAAAGCTGGGTGTAGTGGGTTTTTAGGGTGAATGGCAGAGGCTGAAGCTCTCTTTGATAAATAATAAAGTAATTTAACATCAATGTAAACGACTTCTTCTGTATAATTTATGGAAACTGTGCGATGACTGAACATTAGGTTTTAGCTCCATCACTGATTGGTCAGATTACAGTGATGTCACTTCATCATGTGTTAAAGTGTAAAGAAGCATAAACACAATAAAGTGGTACGGTGAATCCTACCTTCTGCGTCCAACATCTTAGGGATGTCCAGATATTTTTCTGCCACTTCGAAGGCGTTGTTCAGATTGGTCACAGCATCATCCTGAACAGCCAATCAGAGACGAGTATGAGGTTTACAGAGAAAATGAAGACAACGCTCAAATGTAAAGAGAAACAAAATAGGATTGAAAAAATACAATAGTTTATAAACAAACGGGTAACATTAAGATATTTGTATGGAGTAAAATGTTACAAATTTATGAGAAAATAATAATATAAACTTTATTACTGTATTTTCTGGATTATAAAGCGCACTTAAAATACTTTAATTTCCTCCAAAAACGTCAGTGCACCTTCTATATGGATCAAGTGACTTGGAATTTTGACCTTTTTATCTCATAATTTTGACCTTATATCTCACAAATTTGACTTCCTATCATAATCTTTACATTTCATCTCATGATTTAGACGTTTTACCTCATAATTTGGACTTTTTAATCTCATGATTTTGACCTCACTTAATGTGCCTTATACTCCAGTGCACCTTATATATGAGAAACTTAAAAAAATAAAAACAATTTTGGTACCGGGCTGCCGGCTGCCTAATAATGAATTAATTATTTATTTAATTATTATTATTTTATTAATAATTTAATTAATATATCTGAGTCTGAACAATCTTGTGTTTTGAAAAATGACTGGATTCTCTCGGTTACATCTCTGTCACTTGAACGCCAAAAATGTAACCCACATGTTAGCAAAATAAGTAAAAAACAGATGTCTTTGGAAAGTTTCTTACAAAGAGGAAAATGTCGACTGAAGAGACAGAAGAGCCTACAACTAACTTTAACAGACATTCCAGGAGCTGCATTTGAAATATGGATTCATCGTGACAGGTGATTACCACAGACCAAACACGCTCTGTATAATTTGCAGTGACACACACACACACACACACACACACACACAGACACACACACACACACACACACACACACACACACACAGACACACACGTCCATCGTAAAATTGCAAAACGTTGACCGGTCCTTTAAAGGTCAAAATGTAATGGTTTCTTCTTTGATGTATTATTAATCATCTGAAAGTTTCATCAAAACCTGTCCACAACTTTTTGCTTTATCTTGTTGACAGACAAACAAACAAACAAACAAACTAACTAACTAACTAAAAGACAAACAAACAAAGATGAGGTAAAACATAACCTCCTTCGTGGAGGAAATAAAAGCAGCTGAAATAAAGTGGATTTCCATGCGTTGGCTGGTACAGGTTTGGAAGCGTGTATTGTTGTGTTACCTTTCTGAGTTTGTCGTAGTCGATGAGTTCAGGTCTGTGTCTGTGGATCAGAGCGTTGAATGCGAGGCCGTCCTTCCAACTGTTGCACACAAAAAAAAGGCACGACTTCAACAAAACAACAGATTATAGAAGAAACGCAAAAGGCATCAGGGTCATAGTTTAACTGTTCAGTTCAATAAGATGCAGGAATATATATGTATAGTATTTGTTTTTAGATAGATTTTCTACATATTTTATATTTATTTTAACACAGTGCAATTGCAATTTTAAATTTTTTTTAAACTTATATTAGGACCACTTTTCTCCACTTTTGGTGGAGAAAAGTAGAGTGAATATCAGCTTTAATATGATGGTTTAGGGTTGACTTCTGCATAAGAATAAGAGAAAAAAAACTAGATTAACTAATAGACAAACCAATTTTTGTGAAGATAGACAGATACTTTATTTACACACAGCATATAAATAAATAAATGTGTTATAGGTAAAAAAAAACAAAAAAAACAGCAACACTCTGGTACTACGAAAGGTGAAGACTTTACATCTATAACATTAAATCATCCCTGTGCATCTGTTTATATGTTCCTTCTGTAAAATATGCATCATGTCACTGTAACTGTTTGTTAAACATCAAACATCCTGAAGGAGGTTCTGTTAATAACACATGATTATATATAATATAAAAGCCAATTAATTTTCAAAAATTTTCAGAAATTCACTTTTATTTAGTGTTTTTTTCCAGATTAATGTGATCATATTCATCATCAATGTGTGAAATTATACAGTTCCTCCAGCAGGGGGCGCCTTCCTACAGAACACCACCCCCAACCCTCACCAACAGCATCTACACTGTTTCCTGTTTCTAAGTTTGTATCCTATTATCAGCATCTGTCTGAAGAATTAAACATCATCCAGCTCAGAGTTTATTCACAAACTGAAAAAATTAAACCTCAAATACATTTTATCAGGTTTACTTTAGTTTTTTTTATGCCGTAAAACGACGCCAAAAACAACGTGGTCGTAAATGTGACTGATTTTCCAAAGTCAGTCCTGAAGGAAAAAGCTGAATATTCATACATTGCTGAGAAGGTTGTGGTTTTTAAAACAAACCAGAAAATGAAAATAGAACAAAAGAATATGGATATTTTAATAAATCATGTGATTGATTTGGAAATGAATCTGAAAATATGTCAATAATAATAATAATAATAATAAAATACATCTACATACATACGTCTTTTAATCCTGCCCGTTCCAAGAAATAATTGAAGCAAAAGTTAATGAATGAGGGTTCAGTTTATTTTTATATAATATATGAACTAAAACTCACATGTTCCACATTATAAAGGTAGCAGGGGTCAAAGGTCGTGTGTTACCTGATGTGGAAGTTCTGCACGTTGACGTTCTTGTAGGGGGCGGTCTTTCTCTGGCACCACAGAAGAAGACCTTCTTTAGCAGAGGTTTCTGCGGAGGAGAGGAAGAGGAGGAAGGAAAAAAAGAAGAAGAAGAAGGAGGAGGAGGAGTGTTAATAAACTGTATGTTCATCATCACATTAAACCACTTGGGTCCATTTACCTCAATAGGGTTCTAAAATAAACTAGTTCTAAAATAGAACTAGTATTCAGAAAATGTCTAATTTCACCCCTATTTTGTAACAATCTCCACTTTCTATGACAACCTGTTCTTGAATTAGAGCCAATAATGTGACTTTGACCTTTTAGTTAATTGTGACCTTTGACCTTTACTCAAATGGATCATTAGATCTGATGCACATTAGCTATATGTATATGTCCATGGCATTTCATGGTGATATCTACAGTATTCATTGAGTTATAGCATGATATGTCTGTGGACACACACACACACACACGCACACACACACACACACACGCACACACACAGGGTGATCACAATAATCTTTCCCAATCAATGTTGGGTGAGATTAATAAACTCGTTCTAGAACAGACCTGGTTCTAGAACAGACCTGGTTCTAGAACAGACCTGGTTCTAGAACAGACCTGGTTCTAGAACAGACCTGGTTCTAGAACAGACCTGGTTCTAGAACAGACGTGGTTCTAGAACAGTAGGTTTGTGTGACTCCACATGTGGACGTAGTGAACAGACATGTTTGTTTACTGCATCTGCACAAACGTCGTGTCATCAGGAGTTTTAACGTATGAGTCAAAGCTCCGTCGTGCGTTGGCCGACGCCCACCAGACTTAACTGAAGACAGCCACTTTTAATTATGCATCACACAGTCCTCACACAACGACAGGAGGAATAATCTGTACAGAACAAACACACAAACACAGAACCATCTAACTGGGCCACAGCCACGCCCACTCTCACATAGGCCACGCCCACCAGCCTCTGAACCAGAACCCATGCTTCAAACGCTCAGTTACCAGTGGATCCAGATGACAGAGCGCTTTACATGATGATGGTTTATCTGTGGGTAGATGTTTATTATAATGGACATGGTTTAGACGTTTATGTCTGAGGGTCCAACGTTTCCAGTCACAACATTTACAGCTTTATTCAAAGTGGATGAATATGATCTGATGTGAATATGAGCTGCTGTTGCCGTCGTCGTTGTTGTTGTCTTCCGCTTATCTGGGTCCAGGTCGCGGGGGCAGCAGCCCCAGCAAAGAAGCCCAGACTTCCCTCACCACAGCCACCTCCTCCAGGGGAATCCCGAGGCGTTCCCAGGCCAGCCGATAGATAGAACTGCTCCAGCGTGTCCTGGGTCGGCCCCTGGGTCTTCCTTGAACCGCCACCTTACCGTGGTGGAGGGGTTTGAGTGCCCTCGTGATCCTGGGGACAATGTTGTCCCGAGGTGAAGGGAGGGACTAAGCGCGGTTCAAGTCCCAATGACAAAGGACACCAAGGGGTCCCACCCTGGAGCCAGGCCTGGGGCCGGAGCCCATGAGCGAACGCCTGGTGGCCGGGCTTTTGACCATGGTGCCCAGCCCAGCCCAGCCCGAATCAGATACATGGGGTCGTCGTTGCGTGGGTTCACCACCTGCAAGGGGAGTCAGAAGGGTCCAGTGCATTGTGGGTTGGGAGGCAGACCAGTGTGGGGGCCTTGGGCTTAGTTTTTCTGCTGCTATTATTATTATTATTATTAATATCATCATTTTTATTAGTATTATTATTATTGCCCTCCCACAAAGGGGTAGTGTTGTTGGTATTGTTGTTTGTTTAACACTTCAGTTCATATCATATTTGGTTTATAGATTGTCAGGATATCTATTCTGGCCAAGTTTACACTTTGAATGATTTTACTTTTTTTTTTTTAAAAGTATAAAAAAAATATTAAATGGTTGTTAAATTAAAGTTTAAAAGCTCTTACCCAGTGTGTTTATTAGCACCTGAACAACATCACTAGAGTCACAGATGTTCTGTCCAAACCAGACACAGTCATTAATGTGTAGTCAGATTATTCTAATGGTCTGAACCTAAAAGGAAAAAACCACAGTGCACCTAAAATATGGATTCATTCTTAGTGACTTGGAATTTTGACTTTTTATCTCATAACTGACTTTTTATCTCATAACTTTGGGGTTTTTTTCTCTCGTGTTTTTGTCTTTACTTAATGCACCTTATAATCCTGTGTGCCTTATAGTGTGGAAAATACTCTATTATTATTATTCCTACTTTATATTGTATACAGCCTAATACCTCTGTGTAGAATTCTTGTCGATATTTTTAACATTTTGCCTGTGCTGCTGCAACAACTACATTTACCAACTTGGGATGAATAAAGTACATCCATCCATCTGCTGTGTTTCTAATCAGTGCAGCTATTATCAGCAGCTCATTTTAAAATGAAAAGCTGATGAGGAGGCGCCTGCTGCTGCGGTTTGACTCCTGTCATCAGGTGTTGGACGAAGTAGTAACACTGCTCCTGTCCTCAGCAGATCTGCTTCATGTTGGCGCTCCTCCATCGCTCCTCCGTCGCACCTCCGTCGCTCCTCCTTCACACCTCCATCGCTCCTCCTTCACACCTCCGTCGCTCCGCCTTCACACCTCCGTCGCTCCGCCTTCACACCTCCATCGCTCCTCCTTCACACCTCCATCGCTCCTCCATCGCTCCTCCATCGCTCCTCCTTCACACCTCCATCGCTCCTCCTTCACACCTCCATCGCTCCTCCTTCACACCTCCATCGCTCCTCCATCGCACCTCCTTCACACCTCCATCGCTCCTCCATCGCACCTCCTTCACACCTCCATCGCACCTCCTTCACACCTCCATCGCTCCTCCTTCACACCTCCATCGCTCCTCCTTCACACCTCCATCGCTCCTCCTTCACACCTCCATCGCTCCTCCTTCACACCTCCATCGCTCCTCCTTCACACCTCCATCGCTCCTCCTTCACACCTCCATCGCTCCTCCATCGCTCCTCCATCGCTCCTCCATCGCTCCTCCATCGCTCCTCCATCGCTCCTCCCATCAGTCTGACTGGCCTCTTTACTTCCACTCTACTTCCCACAAATGCCTCCTGCATCCAACCCACAAACCACTGGGCAGGGGGTGCCCTTGGGCAAGGCACGCCTCTGGTGCGCACACACTTTTCCAGGTCATATTCCAGCACTTTTAAGGATAATTTTCAAATGTGCGTTCTTCAAACAAATATTCAGATTTAAAAAAATCACATTAAAGGGATCACAACACACCGCAATATATCACCATACTGTTTCAAGGATGTTTTGTTTTTGTTTATCTTTTTTTCTCCCCTCTTTCTTTTAAAGATTATTTCCTGGAAACATCTAATTCCACCACAAATACTAAACACATTTTATTTAATCAGAGTAAGATCTAATGCTTTATCATAAAACTTCCTTCTGTAAAAATGTAAAGTGCAGGATTATACACACAAATAAATAAATAGTTCTACAGAGATTATAGTTTAAGATCCTGGTCTTTAAATAAAAGAGCTTCATAAACTGAAAAGAAAACTCTCCAAATTAATCTAACTTTTTTTTTTTTATAAATAAATGATAAAAAATAGTAATTTAATAAAAACAAGTGAATAAATAAAAAAGATGAATTTAAAAATAAATGAATAATATAAAACAAACAAAAAACTAGTTAAAAAAATACAAATAAATAAGAAAAACAATTAAATAATTGCAGGACTTGTGATGTGACGTACATTATGATGTCGATGTGCAGCTGTAGTGTGAATGTAAGTGGACAAAGGGTTTTTATTTATTTATTTATTTTTTTTACCTTCTACAGAGATGTCCTGGATGGCGAAGCGGAGGATGATGGTCCAGATCATTCCCAGGGTCATCTTAGCGTTTCCATCCACGATCTCTGCACAGACACAGAAACAGGCTTCAGTCATTCACCTGTTTTTAATCCAACACATGAAGCTCACGTATCCATCTGCTCTTCCAACACAGATCACCAGGATTTATCTACAAATAATGACTGAAACCATCGTCTTTGAGCTCAATATCTACGGCTCTGGACATGTTTTACACACGACGGTTTGGATCTATTTTAAGCTTCTTCTTCTTTAAGAAACTAACACCTATTTATTAGCTCAAGGGGGTAAATGTTTGTAAAAAAAAAAAAAAAAAAGTACTCTATATACAAGGTATATACATCAATATTTAAGTTAAATTTAATACCTTTTTTAAGTTTAGATTAACTTTTTTTTTTTACAACCATCACAGCACTGAGTTGTCAGTGTTCATCAGAAACCTTTTGTGACATGTATTTGTATGAGGATTTTGACATCATCCATGACATTATACCATTACTAAGTAACACAAGAGCTACATTTAAACTTGAACATTCCTGTTATGTATTTTTAAAATGTTAATGAATAGCTTTCATGAGTGAAGATTAAAGGGACAGTTCAGTATTTTTCAGATGAATGTGTTTGTCATCAGTGTCTTTACTCTGGTGCACCCACACTGACTCCGCCCCTCTCTTCTGACTCCGCCCCTTTACTCTGGTGCACCCACACTGACTTACCCCCCACAGTGTCCTGTGAGCACAGTTCTGGTCCAGTTTTGGTCAAAGCCAAAGTCACTGCTAACAGCTGTGCACCTGCACGTAGCAGCCGCTAACACTGCCCAACAACTGATGAAAGTAGTTTGATAAGATGCACAGCTGTTAGCAGTGGCAACGCTAGCGCATTGATCGCTATTGAGAGAAAGTAGCTCCAAGCAATTACCAGGTATGAGTTTTTGTTCAGTGACGGTTTTATTATGTAAATAAATCACTCATTCCAACACATTAGAATAAATAAAGCCTGGGGGGTGGGGGGCAGCGGTAGACCAGGTCTATAATCCACTGGGGGAAACGCTGTACATTTACCACTGAATTTTGAAACAGTAAAAATTAGACCCTATTTTATGGTCCATTGTCTTTTTTTTTTTTTTTTTTTTACAGTTTAATAGAATTGTGACTCAAACATGAACTGAACAGACTTTACAAACTAACAGTGAGATTCAGTGTCAATACTTGGGTTTCGGGTTTCATTACCTCATTTTCCCACCACGATCCACACATGCTTTACAGCCGTAGGAACAAGACTACGTCATGTGTATTGATTAGTTTGTGGAGTGTGTGGAATCTGACCTGAACGACATGCCTTCGCTCTTCGCATACTTTCACCCGCTTCATTTACTACTTTATCAAACACCGTGTGTGTGTCGACTGTCACTGTGGAATGAGTTTCACATCACTTTCATTCCTGGCCGTTGTGTTTCTCATGTAGGGTTTGACGCCTCGTCCTCTCAGCTGATTTTATCCTGCCTCGTTAGTTTATGCTCGTTAATGGGATTTTAAGGGTTAGAGAAAAGAAATACGCATGTCTTCCACTCATTGGACAAGACGTAAAACTTGTTTTAACTTTCGAACAGGCTGTATTTATTTATTTTGTTTTAGAACATATTCCAGTAATTCACATATGTAGAAGTTTCAAGACAAAAACTACTTATAAATGTGAATTATGTGCAAAAAATCATGCAATAATCTTCTGTATCTATTAAAAAAGATGAACGCACCATTTCCATATAGATTCATAGATACGCATACTGTTAATATTGTCTTTTCTACATTTTATTCTACTTTTAGCACTATTATGTTAATTTTAGTAAAGCCTCATATTATCTTACCTTATTTTTAGTTTTTGTAATTTTATATTCATACAATTGTTATTTCCTTCAGTATTGCTTTTTTAAATTATTATTATTGCACTGACTGGAGAAGCACAGCTGAACTCAATATATTCTATTCTACTTTATTCTATCATTTTGATATTTGTTTGGCCTAAAATTTATACATTTACTTGTCAATTTATACAACTATAAGAATTTGATGCTTTTTTTTAAATTGAGAAAATAGAATAAAAGCCTTTAAAAAAATCCATGTTCTTTTTCTTTCGCCAATGAGGTTATGTTTTTGCCAGAGTTTGTTTGTCTGTTAGTTACCAACATAAATCAAAACGTTATGGACGGATCTAGATGAAAATATCATGACGTACATTGTGGTAAATGGAGAATAAATTTCAAAGTGATCCAGGATCTCTTCTGGATCATCAGCAAAATCATTTGTTCCTTGTGACAACAACAATATGTTATTTACGATATTTTCATCAAGCTCCATTCATAACTTTTTCAAGTTATCTTGCTAACTGACAGACAAAAACATAACCTCCTTGGTGGACCTCTCTCCATTCGGGGGGGGGGGGGTTCTGCCTTGGTGGAGGTTTGCGCTCTCAGAGTGCTTTTCTAGGCTTTTTTATTTTTTTAAATTAGTTATTAATTGGCTGAAGGGCACAGACTCCATGGGTTTCCTCCATAAATGAAAAACACAATGATGCAACAATAACATTAGCTTCAAATTAAATGAAATAAAACACAGGACCAAAATTTTAAAAAAGTAAATAATTGGGAACAAATTAAATAAATGATTCTTCTTCTGTTGCTGTTCTTACCTTCGGCTCCAATCGACACCAGTTTGACTCCTTTGCTGGCGATAAAGTCCAGGGCTTTGTTGACGTTGTTGATCTTGTGGACCCTCATCTTACCTCGCTCAGGCTTGGGTAACCGTTCGCCTGACAGACAAAACAGAGGGAAACAGTGTAAGGACCAGAACACGTTTCCAAAGACTGAGCAGAACCGGCCAAACACACGGGCCGGTTAAAGCGGGAAACCCAACACCCAAACTAGAAAGGAAGTTTAGGATGATTTTAACTGTACACAAGCTGCCGTTTAAATCCAGGAACCTGAGGGTGAACCACAGATCCACCACTGAGCCTCCAAACTTATTTATAGACATTTAATATAAGTGACTGACTTCTGTTTCCATTCTATCATTTCATTTATACTGAACACATAATGACATTTAACATAATTGGGCAAAACAAACCCCACCCCTAACAAATATTTTAGCTCTTAATAGACATCTTCCTCTGAAAACATGACTATGGGTTTGACCTTTCAAGGTCGCTCAAGGTCAAAGGTCATGATGTCATTTTAAAGCCCATGCTAGGTTTCCTGTCTGTAGCTGCGTTTCTATTCCCCTTTGAAATTTGCAAAATGTAAATATTGCTATAAAAAACTGGCAATGGAAAACAAAACAAACAAACACTCAAATATCGATAAAATGTTTTCACGCTTTCATGAGGTGTTTTTTTTTTTGTTTTTAGATGTTTCAATATTACAATATATGGCAAAAGCGTAATGGAAACACTTTTTCCGAAATTATATGTCACAGGACGTGACGTAAATGGTCACATGATCACTCACAGTCGCTGTAACCATAACAACCATAGACACAGTAAACCTAGACCCAGCATTGGCTGCTGGGACGTTAGAACCCACTGTATACTTTAATATTCAAGTGCAGTGGTTTCAGAGTTATGACAGAACCACATCATCTGCAGCTCCAAACACCACAAATATCAACCATAATTAATAATATGGTTGGAACCAATGAAGCCAAATGAATGGTTCTGCCCCATTCTAGAAGTAAATTAAAGATGATAAAAGGCTTTAAGGTCTGCACCAGGAACAGCCTCATTAAACTGAGTCACTGGAGGTGAAGTAAAACATCTCCAGAGGAAACTGGATTTTCCACAGATGACGACAGACATTTAGGGAGTGGAACACAGAAGAACCAGGTTAGACTGAGTGGAACACAGAAGAACCAGGTTAGACTGAGTGGAACACAGAAGAACCAGGTTTAATCTTAGTGGAATCTGGGTTCTATGCAGTCGTCTGCTGAAGGTATATTCCTGATAAACGATACTTCCAGTCGTCCATCCATTCACTCATTCATAAACTTTAATTAACATGTGTGTGACCTACAGCAGGATCATTCCAACAGTTCTAGACCAGACATGTTCCTTATAGTCCACTGTGGTTTTTAGAAAATTAAAGTTAAACTTTTAAGTGTCTTCTAGTTTGGAAAATACGGTATTTCCATCTATTGACAGGTTTAATGGATCAGAAGTTATTAAACATTTTATTTTGGTAAATGATTTATGCCCCCATTGGATCTGTATGGGTTCATTTAGGTTCTCATGGTCAACACTTAGATTTTTTTTATGTTTTTTGTGCAGAATATGACGTGTCTGAGCTGTTCTGTTCAGTTACCAGGGACCAAACTTAGTTTTTGTTTGTTTTTTTGTGCAGAATAAGACCTGTTCCAGAGCTTTGAGGCGAAGGCGGGGCCGTACCTGAGATGACCTCCAGCAGCAGCATCAGTTTGAGTCCATCCCTGAAGTCCTCCTCGATGTTGTCGATCTGGGTGCCGGCCTTCCGCAGGTGGGAGTTACACCACGCCGTGAACGTCTGCACAAAGACAAAAAGACAAACACCCACCGTTAGGTCAGAGAATCAAACGTGTTTTTTTACAGCTTTTCACAATAGACCACTTTGAAATGAGAAGAAATGTGGAGTGGAATTCAATGAGCAGGAAGAGGTGAGGGGGGGGCTGTTTGATAAGACAGGAAGTAGAAGAAGAAAAGGGGAAGCGATGGACATTAAAATACAATATCGACTGTTAAAAAACAAAGCAAAACTGTCGCAAAATGATGGAATTGAGTCACAGTGAAAGTTCCGCCTCATTCTGCTGCACAACTGATTACAGGAATGTTCTAACAGACGCCAGGAAACACTCACTTCTTCTTTTCTTTACTTCTTTTTAAATGCCCTCAGGTGTTTTTTTGTGTTTATTTAGTTACGCCTCATACTAATATCAATACTTCGGACAGTTTGGTTTGTTTATTTATTTACTTAATCTTAAATGGATACACTTTTTTTATTCATTTTCTGATGAAGGGATTTAAATACATGTTTCTTTGCTTCATAATTTAAACACACATTTCCCAGCTGAGTGGACATTTTTGGAATTCCAGGAAAAATAGGGTCATATAAAAATGTCAATCACATTGTGTTTTTCAGGCCTAAAGAAGAATACTGTTAAAAAACAAAAAAAAACAAAACAAAAACATCAGGAAACAAACCTTCACTAAGGTTCTCATAATTCATGCACAAAAGGGTTGATGTGGGAGCTGTATATATATATGTATATACACACGTATATATATACACATATAAATATATATATGTGTGTGTGTGTGTGTGTGTGTGTGTGTGTGTGTATTATTAACATAATGTGAACGTGTTGGGACATAAGACATAAGGTTTTTTTTTTTGTCTTTCTGTTAAGTCATGTAGAAAATCCAAAAATATTGTTCTTTCTTGTACGACTGTCAATTTCTTTTATCTTGAATTCAATGAAAAGAATTTAAAAACTCCAAAACAGCTTGTTTTATTTTCTCCATAAAATACTGGCTTATGAACCAGACGAGTCCAACAGTACGACGGTGATCAGACTGAGCAACAAACGGAGCCAGACTAGTATCTGGAAAACAGACATCTGCATCAAACATAACAACGGCCTGTTGGAGTTGTAATGAAATATCAGTGTGGTGAAGCCAACGGCAAACACACACATCTGGCAAAGAGCGAACACCAGCACAAATCACACACATCAATAGACGTTTGGAATCCATGTTTTTGTGCGTCTGGTTACCCAGCATTCCTCACAAATGTGTGTTGGATTATTGTATTCTGAAGAAGCTCGTGGCACTGAGGTAGGCATGGAAGCAAAGGGGGGGGGTTGGATGGGCTTTGTCACGCTACTCCTTAAAAACTAGAAATGATGGCACATCATCCGTCAGTGTCAGAAACACTCCTTACATAATTTAGAGGAAATGCCTGAAATTACCAAGTGACCAAAATACATGTGGGTTTTAGACCGAGACAAAAAACGTTTCCTCGTAACGAACATTAGCACCACATCATTAATGTTACAGATGACCATCACTAAGCCCCGCCTCTAAGGCAGGGGTGTCAAACTCAGTTCAGCCACATTGAGTCAAATTTGATCTGCAGTGAAATAAGAACATAATAATATTAAACAATAATGACAAACTGTCTATGTTTTAGAGCACAGGTGTCAAACATAAGGACGGGGGCCAAATCCGGTCCCCTAAGGGTCCAATCTGACGCTTTGGATGAATTCATGAAATGCACGAAGATATAAATCACTATAGTTTATGGTTCACATTTACACCAATTCTCATAACAACAGAAAAATGTAAAACTGAACGCTACTGGAAGTGTGTTCTGCTGCAGCAAACAGACGATTCAATGTGAAATAATGATCTTTTTATGTGTGTGATGGTGATGATGATGATGATGATGATGATGATGGGCTGTCAGTGTTTTTTTCTGTTGCTGTAACAAAAGACATTAATTAATAAAGTATATATCCATCCATCTAAATATTCACAAGGAAAACAAACTTTGTAAATGTAATTTTTTTCATTATGTGACACTAAACCAAAGTATAATTTCACAAAAAAAATCACAATAATCACAACAAATATGGAAAAATTGGAAATATTTGAAGATAAGCAAGTCCAATTTTAATATAATATCCCACCTGTCAACTTAATATTGTTTGTTTTCATAATGTAACTACTTTGAGTCTATATTATTTATCTATCATGTTATTTTTGTTTTTTCCTGGTTCGACCCTGTGGTTAATCTGATTACAATTTTTAAATGACAACCAAAATGAATAAATTCATTCATTAAAAAGCAGATTCTGGCGCTTGTTGACATTTTTAATATTAATAAATATATTAATAATATTAACTATGATCCAAACTTCAGTAACACCTCCCTCGTCTTTAACCTACTTTACAAACCAGGAGCTCAGACATGGTTCACATTGACCTTTTTCTTTCTCTGTTCAAAAACATTATGACAGGGTGCTGAGGCCCCGCCCCCATCCCTGACCCCCCACCCCTCTGCCTGCCGTCCCTCTGCAGCGGTGGCACAAAGCCGCCATTGAGCCCGGTGGATAATAGCACCCTTCAGCCCCTGGACCCTCCCCCACGCTGACCCCCCCTATTCCAACACACACATGTATGTATGTACAGGGAGACCCCCCCCCCCCACCAGTGGACAGGAGTGGGACACACACCATGACGATTATGAAGAGGAGGAGGAGACTGATTTCACATAAACAGACAAAAGGAGGCAACAGGAAGACAATACCCCCCCACCCCAAAAAGAAACCCCACATACAAAGAGTTTACAACAATAAAACAGGAAGTGTGTGTGGAATGACAGGCATCATAATTATCTGGGTTTTTATTCACTAACACTGGTACATAAACACTGTGGTTCAAATTAATATTCATATTGTATTAATTTAATGCTAGTTTTTGTACCAAAATAAAGATAAAAAACTCATTCTATTCCATCCTGCCCATCATTAATAACTTCTTTTCCATAGATATGGATCAGTTAATATTTGTAGGTTATTCTGTCATTATTTGACCTAAACCACGATCACATTCAGCCTGATTAGACCTCCACAATTTGGACTTTTTATCCGATAATGTTGACTTTTTATTTCATGATTTATGGACCTTATAGTCCAGTGAAAAAATCTCTAAAATAAACTATTCATTGACAGTACACCTTTTAGTTTGGAAAATACGGTATTATACTGTAGATCATATTATTATTATTATTATTAGACTGAAGATCATATTATTATTATTATTATTATTATTATTAGACTGAAGATCATATTATTATTATTATTATTATTATTATTAGACTGAAGATCATATTATTATTATTATTATTATTAGACTGAAGATCATATTATTATTATTATTATTATTATTAGACTGAAGATCATATTATTATTATTATTATTATTATTATTAGACTGAAGATCATATTATTATTATTATTATTATTATTAGACTGAAGATCATATTATTATTATTATTATTATTATTAGACTGAAGATCATATTATTATTATTATTATTATTATTAGACTGAAGATCATATTATTATTATTATTATTATTATTAGACTGTAGATCATATGTGACCCCCCACCACCAAACCAGGCATAAGTCGCGCTGAGCCGTTCAGAGCTACAGCCAAATTTAGGCTGGAAGGTGATTTGTTATTAGTGTTTACACCTTATCAAAAAACGGTACCTTAACACCTCTATGTTCACTTCCTGTGGTCATTACATTGAAATCCAATCAATAAAGGTGTTTATTGAGTCAATTATTTAAGCGGCGACAAAAGTTCAGGTATTGCTGAGCAAAGACAAAGACGACTTCCACCTCTTTTCGCCGAACAAAACGATCTCCGTTCCGTGGGTAAACACCCAAGTGTTTGGTACGAGGTAAAAGCTTATATTGAATGTTCTGTCCAATGGTGTAAGCCAAATGATTATAATACGTCACACTTCTGTCCTATTATTATAATATATAAAACTTCTGTGACATGTCCATCAGAGTGTCCTTTAACATCTGTCAACAATTTGTGTCAATCGGATACAAATTATTATGCGTTGCTAAGGACTTCCTACCCCAAAACAGTCCAAAACTTTAACGGACAATATCTAAAAATATGCAAATTGTAAAATATGTCCAAATGTGGATATTAAAATGACCATAACTTTGGTTCTACTTGTGATAGAAACATCATTTTTTCACCATCTTAAACCTTAGTTTCCACTCTACCAAGATACACACATAACTCTGTTTGGATTTACACACACTTATGCCTGGTTTACTGGTGGTGGGTCACATATTATTATTATTATTATTATTATTATTATTATTATTATTATTAGACTGTAGATCATACTGATGTGTATATATTGCACAGATTCATCCCAGGGCTGGATCAGCCTCTTTAGGGCAGTGGTTCTGACCCAGGTCCTCCAGTACCACAGTCCTGGTTTGTAGGACGAGGGAAACATCTGAAACATGCAGTGGTTCTGGAGGACCAGGGTTGAGACCACATTAGGCTCCGGAGCCACATGTTTGACACCCCTGTGCTTAAGTGTCCAAACAGAGCCTTAAATGAGAACATGAGGGTGGACAAAGCGGGTCAAAGCTGTCCCAGATCAGACCAGAGGATTTCAGAGCTGATCCCAGGACCCAGATAACAGGATGGAGGAAGCAGAGCTGGCGCTGATCCAAAAGAAGCTGCACTTCACTATCACACTGTTACATAACTGAGTCCACACTAACACCCAGAGATCACAGCCAACGTGTTCGCAAATAGATTCACAGGGTTCGGAATTTAATACAAGACAATAATACAACATGATCAGAGGTGGGAAGTAACTGAGTACAAGTACTTTGGTACTGTTAGGTACTGTACTGGACCTGAGTATTTATTCTTCTGGAAACTTATTTTTACTCCTTATATTTGTTCATAAATACATGTACTTTATACTCTTTACATTTATATAAATATATGTACTTTATACTCTTTACATTTATATAAATATATGTACTTTATACTCTTTACATTTATATAAATATATGTACTTTATACTCTTTACATTTATATAAATATATGTACTTTATACTCTTTACATTTATATAAATATATGTACTTTATACTCTTTACATTTATATAAATATATGTACTTTATACTCTTTACATTTATATAAATATATGTACTTTATACTCTTTACATTTATATAAATATTTGTACTTTATACTCTTTACATTTATATAAATATTTGTACTTTATACTCTTTACATTTATATAAATATTTATACTTTATACTCTTTACATTTATATAAATATTTATACTTTATACTCTACATTCTCAGAATAGACACAGATGTGATAGTATGAAAATAATTCAGAGGAAAGATCAATGGAGGAAAGAAACTGTTGCTTTTAATCTCACAATTATTACTTTTTATCTCATTACTATTAATTTTTCAAAGTTCAATAAGTGGCTTCACAGGGAAAATCAATGGATACATTATGACTTTTATTTCATCATTTTGACTTGTCTCATAATTCTGCTTTTTCTATACATTTTTATTGATGTATTTCTAAATTTTTTATTTTGTCTTATTTTTATTGTCTTGAAATTTTTTTATCAATTATTTAATAAATGTATTTTTTATTATTGTTTTTTATTATTTAGGCTACAAGAAGGATGATATTGAAGTGTATGTTCTGTGTTGACAGTAGTTTTTCATATCGCAGGGTTAAAGAGTAAATAAATCCCTGTGGGAAAGCAGGTTGTTTGTGTCTGGAAGTGTTTAAGTTGTGGACTGTGGTGTCGGTCTGTGGCAGATAAAACACTTTACTGCAGCATCACTGTGGAGCCCAGAGGGGGTCTAATGGACCCTAATAGAGACCCTCGTTTGATCTGGGTTCCCAAACACAGACCAGTATCTGTAATGGAGTCGGTCTGACCTCAACTGTGGTTTGCAACTGGGTCTGGGGGGGGTGGGTCAAAGGTCAAGGTTCAGACCAGACATCAGTCAAAGCAGGAACACAGTCTTTAAACCACAGTTGTCCAACATAAGGTCCGCTAAAGGGTCCAATCTGCCCTCAATATTAATGATTTAAAATTATTTTAATTCAGGTTCTACATCTACTGAAAATTATCTTGGTAAGATTTCCTCAATTCTGGTTTTCTAGATTCATTGTAAATCAGTTTTTATATGTCACTGAAAAGTTCATCTTTAGGTGATTCTGCATGTGATGAGATATTTAATATTTAATATATATGTGTGCGTGTCCACAGATACATATCATGCTACTGTAGATATCACCATGAAATTACATGGACATATACATATAGTTAATGTGCATCAGATGCAATGATCCTTTTGAGGATAGGTCAAAGGTCAAGGTCACAATTAACTAAAAGGTCAAAATTATAGGTTATAACTTAAGATCAGAGGGTCACAGAACTTTCAGATTGGTACCAAATGATGCAAAATGAAGATTTATATAATTCTTATAGTTGGTGTTATCACCTACGACCAATAGTTTTTGAGATCTCCGAAGGTCAAAGGTGACATGTCACAAAATTAACTTGTGTAACACTGTGTCAAACATAGACATATCAAACTATAACTTAATACTGGATATATCATAATATTATTATTACACGCACAGATGTATATATACATATGACAAAATTATAATCTTGCCAAAGGTCAAAGGTCAAGGTCGTATTTAGCAGAAAGTTCAAAATAACGTTATCTGCTGAAATTCAAGAACAGGTTGTCATAGAAACTTGATTGGAACAAAATAGTTCAGGCATTTTCTCAATACTTGTTTGATCAGCAATGAGAAAAATACACTTCATAAAATTGAGATTTTTTTCAGTATTTTTTGCTTTATTCAGTATTTGTTCAGACTTGCCCCTCTTCAAAACAAATAATAAAAAAATTAATACAAGATATATTTGCAAATATAAATAAACCTGTCAATACAACACAGGGAAAATATGCAGGTAAGATTTCTTTAAATAAGATTTTTAAAAACTTATCATTTCTAAATCAGTTCTTATGTCACTGAAAAGTTCCTCTTTAACTGGGATGAGACATTTGGACTAGAAATGAGGAAAACTATACTGAGTAAGACTTGTTTTGTTTTTTTTCCCACTGAGCGTCACACTGTGCTTTAAACTCTGTCCATGTATGTTGACATTTTCCTGCTCTGACAAACCACTCCTTCCACAAGAATCATCATCGTCATCATCTTCACACCTACACATCATTCCAGTCCTCATCTTTAACTTTATTCACACACTAATTATTCCCATCTCCCCCCCCACACACACACACACACACACACACACACACACACACAGATCAGGGTGTGTCGTGCTACACCTGTAAAGAATGTGCCAGGTTGGACATAATGTTGTTGCTCAACCGCCTCACATTCTCTGTGTGATGACTGCGACCGTAACGTACATGTGTGTGCATGTGTGGGTGTGTGTGTGTTTACAGATCACACACCCTTTTTCTTTTTTAACACATGAGCTCATTCCAACTGCAAATACTAATGACAGACCGATATATAGTTTGGGCCGATATACTGTCATATCTTAGTGGTAGTAGCAAATATTCAATCGAGGGTTTTATATATATATATATATATATATATATATATATATATATATATATATATATATATATATATATATATATATATATATATATATATATATATTCTCTTTTTTCTCTTGTATCTGTACAGGCCAATATGCTCTTTTTCCCCCTGCCATGATTTACTGACAGGTGAAGGAAAAAAGGACAAAAGAGAAATTTTAAAGAAAATAAATATAAAAAGAATCTAAAAATTTATAAAAAAAATAAATAAACAAATAAATTTTTTTTTAAATATACAAAAAAAGATTAATTAAAAGAAAAAAAGTCATAAATATGAGATGGGAAATGTAAATAATTATGAGAAAAAGAGTGGAAAGTATGAGATAAAGTCATAAAAGTCAAATATGATCTAAAACAGATTTTCTCTCTAAAGCCACTTATTGAAAGTTTGAAAAAGTCAAGAGTAATGAGAGAAAAAGTCAAAATTATAGGATAAAAAGTTATAATTTTGAGAAAAAAATATTTAAAAGGAGGGAAAGTTAAAGTAAAATATAAAAGGTGTATATTTTCTCATATTTATCAGTTTAACTGTCACTATTTATATTTTCTAATTCACTTTTTCATGACATTTTTATAATTTGACAGAGAAAAAAAAAATCAGTATCGGCTCCAACCATCATCTGAATCTGATATAAAATAAATGAATAAATAAATAAATAAATAAATGCTTTTGGGTGGATCACTCGTGGATCCACAGCTGTGTCGTCTTTGGGTCAGTTTGTGTTTTGTGTGTTTTTGTTTTGGGTTTTTTTGTCGCTACAACCGAAGGCTTCAGGAAAAGTCAGAAAGGCCCCACGTGTTCCAACATTTTTATAGGATTCATGCGTTCTGCAGATGTCACGCTCTGTTCAGCCAAAGTCCGCCCACTCTGCACAAACACACAACCTATTTACAGGTCTGGGAAAAAAAGAGATTACACACACACACAAACACACACGTTTTCATGTCTCATGAGGACCAAGTTTGTAATCATCACTTGTAGGTAATGTAGCCATCTTCTATTTTTTATTCAATAAAATAAAGAAAGACAAAAAAAAAAGTGTGTGTGTGTGTGTGTGTGTGTATCAGTGATGCCCAGGCTGAAGTGAGCGGGCGCCTGTGGTCACCCGCAGTTGCAGATCATTGAAAAATATTTTTAATGATATTGTGGTTGCAGTCGGTCGGGTCGTTTTAGACAAACATTAAAATAATCTGGTAAATAAACTTTATTAACTTAATTTGTGTGAAGGTGTCGTCCATGGTGGTCTGTATCCTACGGTACGAACAGAGCAAGAGAGAAAACATCCAAACATAAACACTAAGGTTTAGACACACTGGCTGAGATTTTTAAAGATGATGAGCGGCTCCCAGTGTTTTGGTTTCCATGGAAACCAGGTTCAAATGTGTCTTTGGGTGTTACAGGTTGTCGACCCCTGGTTTAGATGCTGCGTTAGCGTTGATAACTTTTAAATGATGAAGCAGAATAAACATATTTATATACATTAACTTACAAACAATGACGTGGAATTTAAACAGAAATAAATGCAGGTATGTGAGTAAGGGTTAGGGTCCGTCTTTCAAATATATTTGTATCACTAGGGTCATGGGGGTCTGTGTGGGTCTAATCCAGCTTCAGTGGGCGAAGGTGGGGTACACCCTGGATGAGTCTCCAGTTCGTCGCAGGAATGTTAAATCTTAAATGTTAAAAATGTAATTAAAAAAATAAACAAAAAAAACTATTTATATTTAGCAGTTATGGGGACCTGGACTTTGGTCCCCATGACGTGACTCTCTAAATACATCAATGTCCCCATAAAGATAGAAATCCAAACACAGACAGAGGGGATGAGGCTGCGCAGAAACAGACGAGTCCAGACATGAGGGGAGGACAAACAGGACAGGGACACAACTGTACAGGCCTCGTGTCAAACTGAAAAACATATTCATCTGACTCTGCCTTATGTTCACACACACACACACACACACACACACACACACACACACACACACTAGAGTTCTATAAAACGTAAGGATAATGACAAATCCCCTGCAGCTCTGATGACTTCAGACATTTTCCCACCAACCTACACAGCTCTGAACTTAAACATGTTGTAACAACTCTGTGCAAGATGGAAAAAATTAAAAACCAAAGAAGAGCAGGAAACAGGATGTGATATGTGAATATTGTTCTTTTTTTGGCAGAAAAAAAAAGCAATGCTTGAACAAGCTACAGAATAGTTCTGGATTATTGTGTAACTAAGGAAAATACAATAGTGCTACTGCTGCCACAATAACCCTATTGACTCACCCATATGGGGTTTTTCATTTTCATTGACTGTTAAAACCCTCAGTGTATTATTCATATTTCACAAAGTCATCCAAGGGGCCAGATTGGACCCTTTGGTGGGCCACTTTTGGCCCCTGGGCCTTATATTTAACACCTGTGTGTGTGTGTGTGTGTGTGTGTGTGTGTGTGTGTGTGTGTGTGTGTGTGTGTGTGTGTGTGTGTGTGTGTGTTTTTTCTTTTTTATAGTATAGATGTATAATAATAAAAACAACAACAACAATAATAATAATAATAATAATAATAATAATAATAATAATAATAATAATAATAATAATAATAATAATAATAATAATAATAATAATAATAATAATAATAATAATAATAATAATAATAATAATAAAGTGTATGACATGTTTTGTTCACACTTGTTCCCATTGTCTTTCCACCAAACCCAGTTCTGTGCTGCTGGTTAAAACAGTTATATGTGGATGTGGCAGAAGGAACAACCTCAAAGAACTTGGACAGAGCCGTACTAGACCGGACCAGACTCAGCTGGGCCAAAACCATGCTGGCCTGGCCCAGTGAATAAAGCTGGTCTGGTCTGACACAAGGCCTCCTATTCTTAGACAGACGCCAATTAAAAAAGGGCTGTGGCGTGTACGACACAGCAGCTCTGCTGGACTCACAAGGACCAGGACACACAGGTTAGTCTGTTTTCACATACGGACCTGGACCAGAACCAGGTTTACAGGCTTTTACCCACACAACAGCAGACAGAAAGAAAAGACCACCTGAGGAAAACTACAGTGGAAGCATTTCACTCATATATGACATGAACATATTATCGTTCAGTTCGTTTGTCTTTTCACTTCCAGATGTTATTAAATGATAACAGGTCAATTATTTTATATAGTATAGATATTCTCAGACTAGGAACATTATTCATTATTTAAGGAAAAGGAGTGGACTTTATAAGTGATGCTTGCCCTTTTCAAATATTAAAGCATTTTATTATTTTAATTTCTTCTGTTTTGACATTTACATTCAAAATAAATGCACCAATCAATCAATCAATCAATCAGCTGAATTAGCTGTGTCAGTTAGCATTAGCATCATTCCTCACTCTTCTGCAGCTCAACCCTCGTTCCAAAAACCAACGGTTTTTATTCATAAACCTGTATATGACGTTACTGAGGCTTCTTCCACTATTTATACCCAGTCCAACTCACAGCCTGGTTCTGGACCGGACTGCATTAGTTCTGGACCAGACTGGACTACATGTCGAACATGCAACCCCTGGGCCAGAACCAGCCCACCAAAGGCTTTCATCTAGAAATTTGGGGAATTCACAATCACATTTTCCAAAGTGAATTCAAACACATATTTTAGTGAAAACTGATGAAAATAAATATTTCAGATACAACATTAACATTGATCATAATAAAATAAAGTCCTGAAAAGTATTCTGGACCAAACATCCCAATGTCTGTCCACTTGCCATCACTGATTCTAAATATAAATATAAATATAAATATAAATATAAATATAAATATAAATATAAATATAAATATAAATATATAAATATGTGAATCATGTGTTGTAAAACCTGACATTGCAATTTTTTAACCTTGCTTAATGTTTTGATATGAAATAAATCCTCAGGAGTAAATAACAGCTGTGTGGTACCGACACAAACGGTCCAACTGGTCCGTGCAGGGGTCTGGAACCCTGGTCCTATAGAGTCATAACCCAACATGTTTTAATGTTTCCTGTCCCGCCACAGGGTGTTTTCTGTCATCTGCTGATCATTTGAATCAGAGGTGTTGGAACAGGGATCCACCTAAAACAATCAGGACAGTGTCTCTCTAGGACCAGAGTTCCAGACCCGTGGGTTAGTGGAACATACGGGTCAGTGTCATCCTTCTGGAGCTGAAGTTATTAAAGAAAATTAAAAACTACAAATAAATAGATAAAAAAGGAAAAATAAATAAATAAAAAAGACAAATTAATAAAATACATTAAAAAATATATAAAGCTCACATAAAAATAAATAAATATAGCCCCCCCCCCATGGCGGTACTCGACCCTGCACCACTGGACTCCAGTTCCACGCCTCCCCCATTCATCTTGCAGCGCCGCCGTAACCAGATCCACCTCCTGCCACCGTAGAGCGGACGCCGCTTCGGGCTCCAGTCGCAGCGCGGGAACACGACACCGGACGACCTCAGGGCCGTGCTGCGACCTACCAGGGCCGTAGCCCACGGGGCCCACGGGGGCGTTTCCGAGCGGTGAACGGGCCCTCGGGCTCAGAAACGGAACAGCTGTTTGCACATGGACGTCTGCGAACAGCCCCAGTGTTGGCAGCGTGGGCGAGTGTGAAATGATCGACTGTGAGCTGGAGTCACACCAAGACAAGTGGAGGAAACAGGAGGTTATGAGGATTCACCAGAGACACGACAAGAACGATAGTTTAAGGAGCGATAAAGAAAACTGCACCTACGAAAAACTCACTGAATTAAAAACGTTCGACTGTAACGACTGACAGATTATTAACACATATCACTCTACATCCACTTATGCTTTTGTATCTATTTGATGGTTTTTATGTCATTTATATTATTACATATTTTATTCATTTGTTTTGTTAAATACTTTTTTTTATCTTAACTCATTTTTTCTTGTTGAATCTTTTTCATCTTTACATAATTTTATCGTTTTAAAACATTTCTGTCTGTTTTTTGCATCTTAAGTCATTTTTATTCCTTATTGAATCCTTTTCCATTTTGTTGTATCTTTTTCATTTTTTTTTTTACTTTTCTTTCTGTCCTTTTAGGCAAGGCAAGGCAAATTTATTTGTATAGCACATTTCATGTACAGGACAACTCAAGGTGCTTTACACAAAAACAGAAACAGAAGAAAATTAAAATGATAAAGATGCATTAAAAGACAATTCACAATTTACATCTTTAGTCTTTTTTTTCTTATATTTCTTTCACCGTTTTCATCTTGTTGCATCTTTTACCTTTTACTGTCTTTTTTGTATCTTTAACCATCGTTTTCTTCTTCTTGGATTTCATTTTAATATTTTTTTTTTTTTTTACTTTTCTTTCTGTCCGTCATCTTTAAGTTCCTGTTCAACAAACTCACTTCAATCACTGGGAAAATAATCTTTAAACTGACAAAAGTAAAACATCTAAATGTTAGAATAATTAAAACAGTATGAAATTATGACTCGTTTCTATCTTTTCTGGGGTGAAATAAGGTCCCATAGACACAGCCGGAAGGGGCGGGGCTTGTACACAGACATAACCAGAGGAGGGGGTGGGACGTGTTGAAGCCTAAACCACCAGGGTCCTCCTCCAGCTGGGTTCATTATGGTCTCAGGTCTGGACAGGTGATCATTATCCTGTTATAAACTCCTGCAAACAGAGGCCACGCCCACTGCTGCATGTGCTGACAGGTAGCTCCACATCCACAGTGGACCCCCCCCCCACTGGGAAAACACAAACATGTAATTGCTGCGTCGTCGTGGCTGGCCTAATGCCCTTCACAGATGCCATTACAGGAGTCGACAGCTTAACGCCGACTGTTTCCATCCAACACATCTGTCTGAAGAGACCGAATATAGACGTTTACAGAGAAACAAAGAAGAGGGAGGATTAAGGAGGGGAGGATGGGGGTGGAAACCAGGGGAGGGTGGAGGATGATGGGTTAGGGAAGCAGACAAGAGCACCTCCTTTACAATGTTTTGATTTTCTGGCCTTTTGTGCTTCATTATTTTACATATTGTTCTGAAAACTGCTGTAGTACAGTTTGTTTTTTTACGTTTCTGAGTGGATTTTTGTTAGCCTAGCCTAGCCTAGCCATGCTATCACTACCTATTCCATGTATGGGTCTAGTGGTGCTTCATAGTCAGAGGAGGCGGGGCTAAAAGGTTGTCTTTCAAATCCTCTGTATGCAATAGGACGGTACTACAACCAATCAGTGTAATCTTTAGGATGACGTAGTTCGAGCGCCTGAAAGTTGACGGAAGAGTCTGGAGAAGGTTAGGAATGACTAAACAAAATGGTGGATTATGGAGCTGAATGACTGTTGTCGCTTCTGTAAAAAGAATTTAAAGATTGTTGACGTTTTCTCACATTCTTCACTCATCTGTGATAAAAGGAAATCTACACCTGTTGTTGTTCTTCTTCTATGGTTGTTTACTCTGTTTCATCACTTTGTTAGGCCCGCCCTCTGACTCTATAATTCACTGTGATTGGTCGACCAGTTTCAGGGAAATCTAAACAAAAGTTACACTGAGTGAAATTAGACTAGCAAATTAGATTGGCTGCCACTAGGGGCATGTAGCGCGGCGAGGGTAGCATTTTTGTGGATTTTGTGGGAAATTGGATCCACAGACAGAGGAGTCATCTGACATGAAGTGTTTGGACTGAGTTTTCTAACGCACATTAACACAAAGCATATGGTAGTCTGGGATTCTGTTCGTACTAGGCTAATGCTAACACTAGGCTAACGCATCATCTATCTTAGACAAACTTATTCAGTGCTGGTTTATGCCATTCCTTCTCAACTGTATTTACTCCTAAAAAATTTAACAAGTACTATACTTTCTACATTATAAGGAAAATCATGAGATAAAAAGTCAAAATTCCCAGTAACTAAACACAACCAGAGTTAATCCATATATGGGATGCTCTGGATTATAAAGCACACTGCCATTTTTGGAGAAAATTAAAGTATTTTAAGTATAATATGGGCGGTCTACATCGGTCTTAGTCTAAGGCTGATCGTTATGGGGTCTAAACCCTGGGTATGGGCTCTAAACCCTGGGTATGGGTTCTAAACCCTGGGTATGGGCTCTAAACCCTGGGTATGGGCTCTAAACCCTGGGTATGGGCTCTAAACCCTGGGTATGGGTTCTAAACCCTGGGTATGGGTTCTAAACCCTGGGTATGGGCTCTAAACCCTGGGTATGGGCTCTAAACCCTGGGTATGGGCTCTAAACCCTGGGTATGGGCTCTAAACCCTGGGCATGGGCTCTAAACCCTGGGTATGGGCTCTAAACCCTGGGTATGGGCTCTAAACCCTGGGTATGGGCTCTAAACCCTGGGTATGGGCTCTAAACCCTGGGTATGGGCTCTAAACCCTGGGTATGGGCTCTAAACCCTGGGTATGGGCTCTAAACCCTGGGTATGGGCTCTAAACCCTGGGTATGGGCTCTAAACCCTGGGTATGGGCTCTAAACCCTGGGTAGATCCAGTGCTGTGCATCATGTGCTTCTATCCTCTGGTTATTTAACAGAAGGGAATGTAAAGATAAAGACAAAAGGGAAAAGACAGGAAATAAAGGCGGGGGGGTTTGAGGGGAGGGGAAAGTGTCCAGCCATGTGGTTATTTGTTCATTTATTTATGCCTCTTCCTGTCTTTGTTACTGTGAGTCCAGTCCGGGGTCGGATTGCATCGACTTCGACCTTTGTGTGCGTTTGTGTCTCATCAAAACCTATTTTCAGATCAGAAACGTCCTCTTAGAAAACACACGGTCACACTGGAAATCTGGAAAATACCCACCGATAAATGATTTAAAAGGAATAAATACATGAAAAATATCATTTATGTTCAGTAGGTCTGAAGCTTTTAACTGAGAATTTATGAAAGAATTCATTGATATAATTGTTTTGGGGTTTTTTTTTTGCCAGCAGTGAATAATAGGACTGCATGGTAATAGAAAAACTGACATCCACACACACACACATATATATATATATATATATATGAAGAGTTCATTTGCAAAAACAGATAACTCCATTTTCCTTTTTTGTCACAAAATGTTACTAATTTATTTGATATATTATTTATTTCATTTGGTAAGATCCACTAAATTGAATAAATAATATATCAAATCAATGAGTATTACATAGAATGTAGAGTAAAAAATGCAGTTTTCTGAAAAAAAAAAACGAATAATGGAGTTATCTGTTTTTACAAATGAACTCTTCATATATATATATATATATATATATATATATATATATATATATATATATATATATATATATATATATATATATATATACACATACATATACACACACATGTCAAACATGACATCAAATCTAAACCATTTTCTGGCCTGTGTGTCGTCATGTTTGAACATTTCCACATTATCCTGTTGCGTCGTGCAGTGAATTGGGAAACTCGTTTCTAAACTGTGCATCACATAGTTCTACTGTTGCATAAGACATTGCATGTGGACAATGTCCACCACAAAGACCCAGTGTGTTACTTCGCTACCACTGTCTTCATCAACCAATCACTGAGTCGCTGAGTTTAGGTTAAAACTGTCTGAGCGTCGACATCATCTACGTGAACGTACATGTTCAATAGTCACATGACAGGTCCTGCAAGTATTGTTATTTATTTATTTGTCTTTAATTTTTTTTTTTTATTCATTAAAAAAAAAAAAAAAAGATTTGTATTCTTTTATTTTTATTTATTTTTTGGTTTTTGTATTTTTTACTTTATAATGTTTAAGTTATTTATTTTTATTCTTTTATGTTGATGTATTTTTATTTGTCTGTTGTATTTATTTATTCCTTTATTTTTATGTCTTTATTTTTTCTAATTAATTTTATTTGTCTTTTTATTTATTTAATAATTTTTTTACACTTATTTTATTCTTTCATTTAGATTTATTCTTATTATTTGTCATTTACTTTTTAAACGTATTTTAATTTTTAAATTAACTAATTTAATTTTCATTTATTTATTTATTTTTGCGTCTTTTTATGTATTGAGTTTTATTTAATCCATTCATTTTCATACTTATTTAACTTATTGATTTTTTTATTACTAATTTTATGTTATTATTCCAGACAGTGAAACTTATATTCAGTATCGACCAATAATCTGTTTGACCGTTTGTGTCGTCACCAGACAGATACTTTTTCATATTGCAGGGTTGTTGTTTTTTTCTCATATCGTGCAGCTCTAGTTAAGGTGCAGTTTTCTGTCATTTCACACGTCTGTTTTCAGATCATTGATAACCGCTGCTTAACAACATGTTAACTTTGCAGGAAGAGGCCACGGCTTAAAATAATAATCCTTAAAAGTATGTGTGATCACCACGGTTCTTAAAAAACCACAATGACGAAGTTCAGAACAATGAGTCTTCCTTAAAAGGTAAAAGATCTGAGAAACCTGCTGTGAAGGAAACGTTGGTGAGGTCTAAAACCACCCACAGAGGTCCATTAATATTTAACTGGACCAGGTGGACCAGGTGGACCAGACCAAGACACTGTCCTCGAGGACACTTCCAACAACAGTGCGGTACCTTAATCCAAATATTTGGAAGAATCGTGACAGAAATGATTAAAGCACCAAAATTGGTAGCGATGAACTTCAGGACATAAATGCTTCATTTCCGAAAAGGCGACAAATAATCCAGTTCATCTGGTTTTATCTCAATTCAATGCTTTTTTGGGTAAAATCTAATTTTTTTAGTATATATGTCGTCCACTGGAGACTTGAACATTAGACGTATGTTTTAGGAATGTTAACTGAGCCAACGTTAACAAGTTACCATGGTAACAGACATTTTGGGACGAAAAGGGTCTTTGTTAGTAACACGCATCAAACTGATACAGATATTTAAACTGTTTTTTCATCATCAATAGCTTTCAATTCAAAACATTAATTTCAAATGTAAGGTTATTTTACCCCAAATTTCCATATTATGAAACTATCTATTTTTATAATGACTAAAAATATACTGATGGTTTTAGGACAAGAATGATGAAAAAAATGATTTAAATATCTGTACCAGTTTGTGCAGCAGCTACTGTGGCACCTTCTTCTCTTGTAGATGCTAATGCTAATGCTATCGCTTCAATGGGGGAGGGGCTTCACCTTGTCAATGTCCTGGTGACGTGTAGTGGACAGACATTTTCTGGTTTCTCTGTTTTCTATGAATGATGGTAAGTCATGTTCTGGTTGGGGGAGGCTGGAGGGTTCCAGAGCTTTAACTGCTCACACTGACTCGCCTTCTGTGATTGGTTGAAGAACGGGTGAAAGACTTTGATCTGGGACCCAGAACGGGGTCTTCTCACTGGGACTGGAGGGGCAGCAGTGGGTGTCGTTACAGAGGAAGAGACGTTTAGGAAGCAGAAGGAAAACAAACTAGTGTGTGTGTGTGTGTGTGTGTGTGTGTGTATGTGTGTGTATGTATGTGTGTGTGTGTATGTGTGTGTGTATGTATATGTATGTGTGTATGTGTGTATGTGTGTATGTGTGTGTGTGTGTATGTGTATATATGTGTATATATGTGTATATATGTGTGTGTGTGTGTGTGTATGTGTGTGTGTATGTGTATAAATGTGTATGTGTGTGTGTATGTGTATAAATGTGTATGTGTGTGTGTATGTGTATATATGTGTGTGTGTATGTGTGTGTGTATGTGTATAAATGTGTATGTGTGTGTGTGTATGTGTATAAATGTGTATGTGTGTGTGTATGTGTATATATGTGTATGTGTGTGTGTGTATGTGTGTGTGTATGTGTATATATGTGTGTGTGTGTGTATATATGTGTGTATGTGTATAAATGTGTATGTGTGTGTATAAATGTGTGTGTGTGTGTGTGTGTGTATGTGTGTGTGTGTGTGTGTGTACATCCCTGTTGTATATAATTCTGCATGTTTTGATGACAGAAGCTCAGTCTCAGCTCCTCCAAACTCTCGCTGAGTCGTCTTATGTGGCACAAATAAAAAAGAAAAGAACAGAACAAACCACAAACATTTTTCCAATGTGGTGCCAAGTGTGCACAAAGAGGAAGAGGAGAAAAGGCTGAAGGCTGGAGGAGAGGCGACAGATGAGCGTCATCCCTCTGAACATGACAGACATGTCAGGAATGTCAGCTATGTGTGTCCTCCCTCTGAGCCTCACGTCCAACCCGTCCATCCTCTGAACTGTCCTCGTACTCTACACTGTCTGAACCATCATCACCTCACAACCACAACTACTGAGTCATACATTTACATTCATTTAGGTTTACTAGGGTACGCCTTTTATCTTGTTATTTAAACTTTTATGCTATATGTGTGTGTGACTGTGTGTGTGTGTGACTGTGTGTGTGACTGTGTGTGTGTGTGTGACTGTGTGTGTGTGTGTGACTGTGTGTGTGTGACTGTGTGTGTGTGTGTGACTGTGTGTGTGTGTGTGACTGTGTGTGTGATTGTGTGTGTGTGTGTGTGTGTGTGTGATTTTGTGTGTGTGTGTGTGTGTGTGTGACTGTGTGTGTGTTTGTGTGTGACTGTGTGTGTGTGTGTGTGTGACTGTGTGTGTGTGTGTGTGTGTGTGTGTGTGTGTGTGTGTGTGTGTGTCTGTGTGTGTGTATGTGTGTATGTGTGTATTAACGCTGTCAAATGATAGACATAATAAGATATACCTGTATTGGTCCCACTAGGGACCAATACAACTGAAACAAAAAAGTGATGACAAATCCAAATATTCAAAAACTCTTCTAAAATAGGTTCTTATATCAGAAACAAGAAAATCTACTTTTTCAGTTTAAATCTATCATGAACAGTCATTGATCCAGCTGCACACCTTTCACTGGTGAATCAATGCTGTAGAAGATAATGCCGTTTCCATGGCAACTAGAGAGCCTCTAAACGTCCAAATGGATCATATCTGATGACCATGAAAAGACAACAAACTGCATTTTACACCAATTATCCAAAAATGGAAAAGTGTTGAGTAATTTAAGAATAACCAGTAACTGAACGGTGCAGTTTTTAATGTTTACAGTCGTTTTCCTCTCAGTATTTCCTTATGTTTTTTTTTTTACTAAAAGTCTCAAAAGTTGTATCATTGGTCTGGTTCATCACTTCTCCATGTTCTTAATGGACTGAGGATGCGAACACACACATAATCCAAACAGCTCCATCCTGCTGATGTTTATTCTCAGTGACATCAGAATTAAATCTATTATTAAACTCCATCTAGACATCTTCCATCTCTTCCTGTATCTTTATCAAACTGCAGATCAAAGTCCTGGTGTTTTCTTCATTGTGTGTATGTTCGTCTCTCTTATAATCACACCACGGCTTGGTACGGCCCTCGGCCAATCAGCAGCCGGCGTAGCCACTTCCTGTCTTTAGAGGCACAGCACAGGAAGCGGCGGGGGCGGAGGATGTCCATGTTAATTCTCCAGGAATGCAGCAACGAATCCAACTGTACAAGACGTAAAAACATTAACCCCCTGAGCGGAGCGGGAGTCAAGCCCAGTAAAAAAAAAAACAAAAAAAAAAAACCAACAGCCACCTGATGCTTTACGGCCTCAGACGCCGGCGTGAGTCATGCACGAGGAAGGCGGGAAAAGAGCTGGACGCCGCTTCCGCCGCGGAACCACGTTATCTGCTTCACACCTCCTGTTTCCTGTGTGATGTCAGTGAAAACTCAGCAGTTTAACATAAAAGTCAAAGGATCCCACAGGAAAAGCACAGGGAGCAGAAAACAAAAGCCACAGAAACGTCTTAGAATTAAAACTGTCGAAACTAATGCAGATTAATGCATCAACATGATTAATCTGATTAAACATTTTAATGCAGTTAAATGGACCAGTGGTTTTGTTTCAACATGTTTAGTAGAAACTGTTGAAGGTGTTCAATGAATATGTTAATTGCATATATATATATATATTCAGATTTTTTGCATGTGTTTTAGATATTTTATCACATTTTTTTCTGGATTTTAGAAAAGTTTTTCAATACATTTTTAATTTATCGTGGCTTTTTTGTTAGCTTGTTTTGGGGGGTATTTTAGTAGATTTTAACATGTTTTATATATTTTTTCTTCTGCATTTTTTGTGTTTGTTAGTGTATTTTGTTGTTAATTTGAGTAAGGAAAAACCTGAGACCTGCTTCAACTTTTTTCCATTAAATAATTGTACATAATGCAACAGTATTTTCAGATCCATCTCTAAAATCATTTTCTTTTTTTTCTTTTTTTATCAAATGTGCTTAGCAATGGAAATATTTATTTTTTTTAACTAAAACATAAACCTTTGTCCCCAACAGAACACAAACATGCATTTCTGGGTCTCAGGAAGATATGCAAAACTGAATTTACAGGAATGAAAAGGAAATTCCTGATTTGCCCCGTCTCTGATCACTGTGAAAACACATTTTTAGTGACCTTCACCTTGACTGTTGACCTACATTCACCAAAATGTAACCCTTTGACACATACTGGTCACTCTAGTGGACAGTTCTACACTTTATTCTACAGTTGTTCTCTTGTATATTCATGGCTTTAGTTCATATCATTACTGTAACTGGTCTGTTCTTAATATCTGCTCTACACTAACATGTTTACCTAGAAATACTTTACTGTTATTAGACTGTAATTAACAGTCTCCTCTGAAACAAAAACTGCATTAACATATTTTATTTCGTAGTGTTCTGACATCGTGTAAGCGTACAGTGGGGTCAACAGCTGTCTTTCAAACTGCTTTAATAGGTCAACGCTATGACCAATCAGAGCAATGAACAACATGACGTATACAGAGCGACGAAAACAAGCGTCTATCAGGTTGTTTTAACACCCTGTAGCAGGGGTTCTCAAACTTTTTTGGCCCAGGTCCCCCTTGGAGGGGTGACATTTTTCCATGTCCCCCCTCATCCTCGCGATACTGAAAATGATAAAAAACCACTTCAACAATGATTATTATGAAACAATGATAACTTTTTTTAATAGTGCTTTTGTGCAAACCAGCCACATTTTCAGGTATTATAATATAAATGAGCACTTCAGAAACAACAATTTTAAATAATTTTAAAATAATAAACGGAACAAAAGACACACAAAACCTTCTTGAGGAACTTGGCGGACACCAAAATCGATCCATGTTCGCTGCAGGGTGGCTAAAAATAGCCTGTGACTCGCTCTGTCTCAATTTAGTCAAGCTGGCGTCAAACAGCGCTGTTACTTCCACCTGCTCGCTACAAAATAAAACTTCCGCATTTCAAAATAAAACAGCAAAAAAAAAAAAAAAAAAAAAAAAAAGTGAATAATTTTGCGTACCCCCTGGACATGCGCCACGTCCGTGGCCCTATAGGCTAGGCTAATTAACCTTAACACACCGCTAACAGTGGAGCTGTTTATCCAACCATAGACTGTAGATAAGTTCCTAAGCCCCGCCTTACAATGTCACTACACAAATGGAGCATTGTGATTGGATGGCTTTATAGAGCGTCACTAGATCAACGAACGATTCAGGCAAAAATATTTTTTACGACTAGAAGAGGGCTAGTTTACGAAGGTAACGCTTCTTTGCTTCAAAGCTTAACACATATTCTTTTTTAACTCCATAAAAAATATGTTCCTTAAAAAAAGTTTTCAATCATATTGCTTTTTTCAACTAAAGAGAAATAAAAACATTTAGGGGGAAAATATCTTGACTAAGGTTCTGGTAATTAATGTATTAAAGGGTTAATGGGATCCATCCTGAACCACGTTGCATCTTTCCTGAAAATTACATCGAAATAGTTTTTTTTACGTGCGACACACATATGGATTAAAAAAAAAAAAAATTAACCAAGAACAGCCCTTTTTTTGGGGGGGGGGGGTTAATAGATATAAAACAGCAAAAGACAGAAAAAAAGAAAACTGTGCAGAGAATGAAAATATCCCAGAAGATACAAGACGATGCAATCCCAACATCCTTCTGCTTAAACATATTTAAGACATATTTTCTCTAACAAAGTTACAAACAGCTGCAGATGTTTTCAGTTTGTTACTGATCACATGTTTCGATGAAGCATTTTCAGAAGATTAGATCAAACTGGATATATTAAAAAAATCATAAAAATCACATTTTCATTCACATGATTATAAATGGACATTTTCTGACTAAACTCTAACAACAATATTCAAATTAAACTCAACTTTAAACTGTTGTATAAATATATCACTATAAAGATGGTGGTTGTTAATGCTGACATCACATCAAAATTTTGTTTAAATTGTTAATGTCTGTTCTTTGTTCCTCATTTGTTCTTTACCTTTAGCTTTATTTAGGCGGTCACTGCTCTGAGTCGTTCTTTAGCATTGGTGCTATGCTAGTTTTGTTCTTATAAATGTTGGTCTGTGTTTATTATGATGACAGTGTGTGAATGTGCTTTATTTCTGTGTTCTATTCACATTTTGGCTCCATGTTTTAGACACTGTTGAATGCGTTGTTTGGGTTTATTTTTATTTATTTGGTTTATGGTTAAGGGACAGGAGCGAATGTTCAGAACTTCAGATTTTTTTTTTAAGTTATTAATGAGAATGGAGGTGGGATTAAATATGTGTTTCTTCTTCCCACTCCTTTTCAGGTGTAAATCATTATTATATCTTTTCTTATGTATGTATTGTGTGAATTGTTCAAAATAAATAAATCAAACAAACTTCGGTATCAAAGCAGCAGAACTGAATAATAAAAAAAAAAAACTCAACTACAGCCGCAAAGCTTCAACTCACAGGGCGAAGAAATACAAGACAGAGGATGGATTATTCATTTATTCCAGTGGTAAAACACTTGGTAAAAGTAAAATAATCAACCTAATGTGATGATAAACCTATCGGTGGGAAACTGAATGAATGAGTTCATGATGAACAGCTCAGCCCATGGAATGAATGACAGCGTTTTACAACCTGGGTTTGAAAGAAGCCAAATGACTCAACAGGCGTCATTTCATCAACGCACAACTGAACACTTCCTGTACGGTTGAAAAGGAAAACCCAAAGCATGCAGTGAAATGACTCTGCTCTGTTGAAAAAAAAAAAAACTACCAGCGTTGACTGACTAAAGCATGAAGACAAATCTGAAGCAGGGGTCTTAGTTTTAAACTCATTTTCTTTGAATTAATTAAAGACGAATGAGAAGTTGTAGAAACGCATGATTATACGAATGTATGACGAATGTATGACCATAGGTTCAAGATGACTTCATTAATACAATACACTTACTGTTCTAGACTTTTTCTAAACTGATACTTTTTCTTACCAATATATATATATATATATATATATATATATATATATATATATATATATATATATATATATATATATATATATATATATATATATATATATATATATATATATATATATATATATATATATATATATGAGAGTAGGATCAGACGTATGTTAAATTATCTAAAACTACAAACTCAGATCATTTAATATAAGTTCATGTCAGACTTTATTTCTGTGGTTAAACGTCAGCGTTAACAGTAAATATCTAACCGTTCACAAACACATTCTGTTCATTACATTTATTTAAAACTGATGCATGAGAAGTGACAGAACCAGGTTTGTAAAAGTGTATCCGGTCTGAACACAGACCTGGGTCATATGTTCACTTTAGTTTTTATCACAGTCTGAATAAAAACCGTCACAGGAAGTGGTGTGTGCAGCATGGGTCGATAAAACCCAGGCTTTAAACGTTCCACCAGTGGAACCTTCACTGTCCCAGACTCATATGTTTGACTTCTGCACTTTTTTCACACTAACACGGACGTCACATGACCTGCGACTAAACACTGAGTCAACACTATAACCTCAGAGGACCAGCAGTTAGTCAGCGCTCAATTATTTTAACCATTAAGACAAAAAAAACCCTTGGTCTACGCACGAGGACACGAGCCAGAACCTGCAGGTGGATTTAAAGTCCCAGAAGGCCGAGCGGCAAAGGAACTAGAACCATAATGGTGCTGTCCTTATTGTTACAGGAAACTGGAAAAACCTATTTTAAATAAATAAAAGGACTTCATCTGTGTAAAGTAGGACTGTCAAAATAAAAGCATTTACCAGGATTAATCTATTATTATTAATCTGATTAAAAATATGAATGTAATTAAATGGAACAATTGTTTTGTTCAAACTGTGGAATGAACATGTTAATTCTATTTTTATTCATATTGTTACTTCACCAAGGAAACTGGTCCAGTTATGTCTTCATATGTGTATTCCTGTCTTTATGGGGACATCGATACGTTTACACAGTCACATCATGGGGACCTCTGACACCTCTGACCAAAATTCAGATCTCCATGATGGTTAAATATAAATAAAGTTCCCCACCAGTAAAATACAGACCCTAAAAAATACATTCATTTGGTTTTTTCCTGGAAGTTCCCACTTCTCACAAATGCAAAGTGAAACAATTATTTTTCAATGTTTTGAAGATGTGTTTACTTTAAAAAAAATAAAAAAAATAAAATAAAAAAAAAATAAATATATATATATATATATATATATATATATATATATATATATATATATATATATATATATATATATATAATAATGTTTGTTTTTTTTATTATTTATTATTTTTTAAATATTTATTTTTAAACTATTGCTTTTGTATTCATTCATTCATTTTTATTTTATGGTAGGAGTTTCAGAAAAAACTCAAAAGTGTGCAAGAGACATTTTATTTGGATTTTATGCATAAACTTTAAATTGGATCATTTTAACCATAGAAAGTATTTGAGGTTATATTTAAAATAGTGCTGTGAGACTGAACCACTGGTTTAGTGTTGGAGGGTCACATATATCTGCAGTTAACAGTTTCAACAAAACAACTGTTCCATTTAATTACATTAAAATGTTTAATCATATGAATCATGATAATGAATTAATCTTGTTCATTTAAATAATCCTAGTTTTTCATGAATAAACGACAGACTCTAGTAAATGAAAGGATGTGAGGGTGAAGCAGTTAGAGTGAAGGGTGCACAGACACACACATGGGACCACAGAGCGCTGTTTGTGCTGCAGAATGTGGTCGGACTGGAGTTTCAGGACGGCCCAGTTGCCCGGCAGCAGACAGCATTGTCACGGCAACAGGCTCTTCCTGCCCCGCCTCCTCCCAGCCCGCCTCGCACGCTTTTACCTTATAAGGCAACACACTTAAAGCCCGTCAAGGTGACAGGGGTGATGTAACAGAGCAGCCAGGTGTCAGCCCCGCCACGCATACGCACACACACACACCACCACAGGACGCACGCCGGTCCACAAGGCAGACCCTGGATCAGAACCATGTTTAAAGGTATGTGAGAGCGTCCCACCTCCAGGGCTGGAATGTGAAACACGACACACGCCCCCCCCCCCCCCCCCTGCCCTCTCGCCGTCTTCTTCTTCTTGTTTTACAACACAAACACGCAGAACATAAAAGATGGGAGAAAACAGGAAGCGTGTCGACATGTTAACGTAAAGAAGCGCG
This sequence comes from Siphamia tubifer, assembly GCA_020466265.1. NCBI lineage: Eukaryota > Metazoa > Chordata > Actinopteri > Kurtiformes > Apogonidae > Siphamia > Siphamia tubifer. The sequence continues at coordinate 47,354,717 of CM035795.1, read as the reverse complement.
AACAGGAGAAGAAGGTGCGACGCCTCCTGACTTCCTGGAGGCAGAGGTCAAACCCTGTGTCAACAACTGGGTCTATGTGAGCACGGAGGCGTCCTTACGTGTCCTCAGACGACCTTACGCCCACACTTTTAATACTCTACGACGCTCAATGTCAGCAGTTTGAAAGCAAATAAAACCCAAGAGTCAGAGTCGAGGAGGGTTGAAGGAAGTGTCACATGTTTGGCGAGAATCAGACGACATTTAATTTTATTTGTTTGTTTTTTTATTCATTTCATACATGCAAAGAAATAAATGTAAGATTTTAAGAAAACTTACAAAATCATTTTAATTTGTTCCACTGGTAGATGTTTTTTGCTTGAATTAAGTAAAAAAAAAAAAATCTGTCAGTGGAACGTGTGACAATTAATGACAATAACATCAACATGATGAAGCCAAATCTCAATAAATATCATTTTAACTAATTGATTAATTTTCAGTTCAAAAGGCAGATTTTTGTTCCTAACTTAAAACATTACAGATAAATTCATTCATTCGTTTTGAAAATCAAGATGTTACAGTAATTGCCATGTATGTTCATATTAACAAAACCAGTTGAATATGTAAGTGTATGTGTAATAAAAAGAAAATATAAAAATATGAAGTCAAATCTAGAAAAAGCTAAATATGTAACAAGTTAAAACCTGGTTGAAAAGGTGAAAGTGTCAAAGAAGACAAGAGTCAACATCAGTCATTAACACTGACAGGAGGACATCATGGCCCTAAACCCAGACTGGTGGGGGTGGGGGTTCCTTCCTGGTACTGGGGGTCATTAGCAGAGGAGGAAGAGAACTCATAAAAAAAGGCCGAAAAGGTCCAGACCCGACCGGTACAAGGAGCGGCGCTTTGTTTGTTCCTAAGTTTCCGCTTGTTGATGACCCGTAAAAAACACACACAACCCCCACCCCACCCCAGTACATTCCAGACCAGCCCACCCCCCCACCCCAAGGAGCCGGTCCCAGAGGACGACTCAAACTGAACAGAAGGAACGCACCGGAAAATCACCACGACAACCAGAGCCAATCAAACGTTATTATTATTACAATAAACTGAGCATCGACGTGTGGAATAGTCACATTACAGGGTTAATATTAGGCTATTATTACTTTTTGATTATTTATTTGTATATAATTTTTTTGTATTCACTTTATTCAATTACATTTTTTAACGTTGTAAAATTCTTTGTTTTTATTCTTTTTTATTATTTATTTTGCAATTGTCTTTTATTTATTCATTTATTTTTACTTCATTTTTACATTTGGAATTTTTGTTTATTTATTTTTAATTATTAAATGTATTTAATTCTTTCTAAAACAAAAGGACGACATTGAAACGTATGTTCAGTGTCGACCACCAATCTGTTTGACTGTTAGTGTCGTCACCACACAACTGTTATTTACTCCTGAGGATAAATATTGAAATATATATTACAGGGTTAAAAAAATAAATAAATCACAATTTTTACTTGCAGCCCTAGTTACTGTTATTGTCAGAGAATTATGACCTTGACCTTTGACCTTCACTGTTCAAAATCTAATGGGTTCATTCCTGAAAGTTTCGTCAAAATCCGTTCAAAACCTTTTGCGTAATCCTGCTGACAGACAGACAGGCAGACAGACAGACAGAGACAGACAGGCAGACAGAGACAGACAGACAGACAGATAGAGACAGACAGAGACAGACAGAGACAGACAGACAGACAGAGACAGACAGAAAGACAGACAGGCAGACAGACAGACAGAGACAGACAGAGACAGACAGACAGACAGACACAGGCAGACAGAGACAGACAGACAGACCGAGACAGACAGACAGACAGACAGACAGGTAATACCTCCTTGGCAAAGATAATGAAGCCAAAGCCACAGACTCATACTAATACAGAAAAAGAGTAAATATTTGGCCAATATATCAGTTGACATATGGACGTATCATTAGTTTCTATGACTCCAGTAAAATCACACACATAGAAAGTTAACAATTAAAACTATTTTCCTTTTATTTTGTTCGACCCACGTGTCCGTAAACATTCTGGACCTAAACCCAAGAAAGAAGCCTCCAGTGGACCCCCACATACCCCCCCTCCACCACCCTTCCATCACAGCCCTCTGGGTGTAGCTAACACTGTGGGGGGGGGGGGGGGGGGGGTAATCCCTTTAAAATGACTTTAATATAACAGCGTCGGCCGTGGATCAACCTGACATGAAGCGACGGTGAATCAGTGACAGACTGGTCCAATAAAAACACAGAAAAAAAAGCCTTAAAGAAGCTGTTTATGTTTGGAAACATGATCCAACCAGTGTTTAAGACTAGACTGTTCTATATCAACACACACATGGACCAACATTTCATTAGTTTTTTCATTTTACTTGTAGACCAGTGTTATTTATAGAATATTAGACTTTTTCTTCAGAACCTGAACTAACGGACTTGACTGTTGCCGAAAATAAATAAATAAATAAAAACAGGTGGATGTGATGATGTCATGTTTCAAACCTCAGAACCTCAGAACACGACCTGTTGTAGATTTTTTGGGGTTGAAAACGACTTCTTTTTTTTTTTTACATCAGCTTTGGGTGATAACCGATACAGGCTGCCGATATAAGAACAAGCCGACACTGAAGCGTGACAAAAACATAAATATTGTCCAGATATATCGGCCAGATATCGGCCCATCATGACCCTCATGTTTCTTCAGCTTCACTGGAGTCGCTGCTGCTGCTGCTCTCAGGCGAACCCCCACATCTACGTGCTGCCGGCCCGGTGCACATTCGACTCCATCACTTTAGTTTTATCTGCGCTCAGAGTGTGGTCGTCGTGGGAAACCGCAGCAGCAGCACCGACAGTCGTGCTTCGGGTCTGTTGCTAGGCAACCGTGGAGTACAGCATCTTATTTTTAGAAGGTTTAAAATGCATCTCAGCACCTGATGTCTGTAGTGTGAACAGTCCAAGTGCTCCGACTAAAAAAGCACACCAGTCTTCTCTAGCATCATCATCCTCACTGTTCACCTCATTTCTTCATCGTCTCCTTCATCTTCCTCACAGTTGGAGACCTACACCAGTGCTTCACCAGGACACAGCCTTATAATTATCATGATACTGATAATTATTAGGCTTCCAGCTTCATTCTGTTCCCATCCTCAGTTAAAATGTAAAACGTTTCAGCTTTTACTTCATTTATATCAAGTACCAAAGGTTCGAAGGTTTTTGTTTTTATTTGTACGTACTTTAAAAAAAGATGTACGTACTTTATTTGTCATTATACAGTTGTACGATGAAACTTGTCCTGCATTTAACCGTTCCTTTCTTTGATGCTGTTGGGGCACCTGTAAGGAGCAGTGGGCACCCATGGGTAAAAATATTCAGGAAAAAAGTCTTGAATAAGGTCATCATACTTTATGCATCAAAGAGTTCAAACTAAAAATATGGGTCATTTAGCAAAACTATTTTGTCAAATTTTACTCAAATAATGTGTTCTGACCCATAGATGTTTTATGAAGTGACAGTAAACACCACGTCCTTATCTCACCCTGCGAGTCTTCCTGTGTTCCAGTGAATCAGCAGTTCGTTTTAACACCACAACTGTGTCATCTACGCTGTTGGAAACACTGAAAATGATTCTCACGCTGTAGCGGCGACCGACCGTCACATCTGCACGACCACACCGCCAAACACACACACAGGGTGGGCAGTGGTCCTGGCGCTGCCTCTGGGTCCAGGGTCTGGGTTAAACCCACATCACTGCACAGACTCAACAGTGGAGGCTTTGTTCAGCGGGGACGGTCGCCTCATAATCCCCCTCTAGGCTGCTTTTGATTGGATCAGACAGGATAGTAGGCCCGTGGCCGATGACGGGGAGGCCAGAGGACTTCCCTGACCCACATTAAAACCGGCGGTGCTTTCTAAGGCGGCTGAAGGGTCACAGCTGAAAACGCCAAAGGACTGGAAAGGCTCCGATAGCGGCCGGACGCTGCCTTCACAGCCGGGTTTCATGTCACCGCAGACGCACGCCGGCCCGCTCAGATCCGGGTCCAGGTGACATTCTGTGGACTTTCGGCCGTCGACCCGCTCCATTAAACCCACAAGACTCAGTTTCAGATCAGACTAGAAACTAGTTCTACTCAGACCCTGACTCGTGTATGGATAAAAACTAGGTTCCACATTCACACAAATAGGATCTAAAACTGGAGAAGAAAAGAAAAACTATCAATAAATGTTCAATTCAAAGTTTTCTCTATGTTTTTGACCAAAAAATAAAAAACTAAACATTTTCATTGACAAAATATCCTTTAAAAAAATTAACAGAAACAACCTGATGTTTCTTAAATAAAAAGTATAATTTTAATAATATGTCTGACTCAGGGCTGCTTCAAACCGACTGTTAAAATGCAACAAATATATAAAGTTCAGTGTTTTCAGTACTCACATTTGCCACAAAATACACAAAGAAGCAAAAAAATGTGGACACTATATACAAGACGCGCTAAAATCCACCAAAAGAACCCACAACATATTTTCAAACTCTTCTAAAATACCTAAAATGAAACTAAAAATGTGATAAAATATCCACAATATATGCAAAAATATGCATTGTATTAACATTTTAATCAGAGCAAATATGACAATGGATTAGTCCACATTCCTCACAGGGAACCAAGGAAAACACTAATTCTGTGCAGATCTGTTTGTAAATTGCGTCAGGACATAATATCACAGTATTGGGTTCATTTTTAACCAACAAAAGGAAGTGGCGTCCATCTTCAAACAGTCTGAGTCATGGAGGGCCAGGGTCTGTTTGAATGCGTCACGTCTTTATGTTCCTAAAAAACTCAAAGATCACAAAACCACAAAAACCTCAGAGGCTTCCTTCCTCGTTTTTGTTCTACAACGATGACTCCCAGGAGGATTATTTCTGAAACATCTGAAGCCAAAGACGTTCTACAGTGTTTAAAGTGTCCACTATGTCATAAGTTACAGATTAAAAATGACTGACAAACCACTAATTAACCACTGCCTTTGGGTTTTGTCAGTAAATACAAACATTCAACTCTGATTAATTTAACTCATAAAAGACCCAGTGCTACGTTTTATTGCAGTTTTAAATACATCAAATAAATTTTTCTGTCAATTTTAACCTTTTTTAAGTGATTTCTCACCATTCACTGTACCCTCCTGAGGCCCAGTAAAGTATTTTTGTCTTCTGTAGGAGACAAAAATTCCATCTATTGTGAATTACATTCATTTAAAAAATTAATAATGAATAAAAACTAATTATAATTATGGGTTAGGTTGGTTCATAATAAGCCTTGGCTTCTAATCAATCCTTTTCATTTGTATGTTTGTCATTCATACAAAATAAACCTCAGCAAAAAATAATCTTGACTTCCAATCAACATATTTGTTTAATGTCAAAAAGCTAAACCTTTCACTTTCTTGGGTGTCAGGAGGATATCATTTTTGCAGTTTTTACTCATCATGCATTTTCCTATATTTAGATATTCATGAACATAAATTCAGTAGAAAATCACCCAAAACCAAGACTCACTGTCACAAAACAAAAGCAACATTGGTTATGTGGAATTATTTCTTTTTCATTTATTTTATTTGTATTTATTTTTTAAATTAATTTTTATTTATTTATTTTGTTTGTTTTTTTTATTTGGACTTATTTGGATTTTTTTAAATATATTTTTTAAAATTTATTTTTAATTATTAATTTTATTTAATAATTTCAGCCACAGAAGGATGACACTGAAACGTATGTTCAGTGTCGACCACACAGCTGATATTTACTCCTGAGGGTTTTTTCATGTCGCAGTATATAATCGCAGGGTTAAAAACAAACAAACAAAAAAAAAGCAATGTCATTTTTTTCCTAATATCGTGCAGCCTTAATCCACTGGTTTTGAATATTTCAGTTCAGTTTGGGTCTTTATGGGTTCATTTAAAACATTTTCAACATTCAGCGTTTGCTCTGATTCATAAATACGTCAGGATTTCCAATAAACTGGAGCCTAAACAGGAAATAAGTACAAATACCAATATGGTCCAATCCTAAACACGTTCAACTCTGCAGGAAAAGCTCAAGTAGAGTAAAAGACGAGACGGGGGGGGGTTCTCCTCCTGTTTTCCATTTCAGTTCTAACCCTGAGGCAAACGACAGCAGCAGCAGCATTAGTGTGTTTGGAGAAACTGACCATGAACCTGTTTATCACTGTCTTTATCTGTCTGAACACTGAGCATCTGTGTCTGAAACAAAGAAAAAAAAAAAAAAAAAAAAAAAAAAAAAAAAAGAGTTGAAGGAAGGAGGTTTCACTGTCCCTTAATCCACAGACGACTGCCCACATTAAACCATTATAAAAAACAAAACAACAGAAAATGAGGAAACAAATGACGCCAAAAACATTCAGTTACTGTCACAGATAATCAACATTTATATCACTAATATATAAACGATCAAAAGCACAAAATATAGGTTGAATATCAGTGAAAATTAAAGGTTTTTTTATTGAAGTTCTGAAATCAAGGACATGCAACTAATAAACACTAAATAAAAACTAGTATTCACAGAATGTTTAATCTCATCCCTATTTTGTGCCAATCTCCAGTTTCCATGACAACCTGTTCTTGAATTAGAGCCAATAATGCGATTTTGACCTTTCTACTGAATGCGGCCTTGACCTTTGACCTTTTGCAATATTGATAATTTCATTATATGTATATATGTGTCAGTGTGTGTAATATTATGATAATATATTCAGCATTGATTAAGTTATAGTGTGATATGTCTATGTTTGACACACACAGTGTTACACAACTTAATTTTGTGACATGTCACCGTTGACCTCCAGAGATCTCAAAAACTATTGGTCATATGTGATAACACCAAGTATGAGAATTGTATAAATCTTCATTGCGCATCGTTTGGAACCAATCTGAAAGTTCTGTGACCCTCTGTTCTTGAGTTAAAACTGATAATGTGATTTTTGACCTTGACCTTTGACCTTTACTCAAATGGATCATTGTATCTGATGCACATTAGCTATATGTATATGCCCATGTAATTTCATGGTGATATGTACAGTATTCATCGAGTTACAGCATGATATGTCTATGTTTGACACACACACACACACACACACACACACACTTACACACACACACACACACACACTTACAGGTCTCATGAGGAACAAGTTAGTAATCAAGTTGCCATTGGGTAGTGATTGTAAACGCATCTTTTTTTTTTTTTACTAAAACAAAATCAAAATAAATACAAAAAAATACAAAACTAAATTAAATAAAACATTACTAAAAATTAATAAAAAATAAATGAATAAATAAATAAATGGAAAATAAATATATTTAAAAAGTAAATGCATCTTTAAACCTTTCCCCTTACACCCGTTTCCCTTCCTGAATAAAACAAATTAATGTATTTATAGGGGCACATTTATATTTTACTAGTGGGGAAATACATTTATATTTAACCCTTGTGGGGACCTGAATTTCAGTCCCCATGGTGTGACTGTCAACATACCAATGTCCCCATAAAGATAGGAATACACACACACACACACACACACACACACACTATGAACACCAGTGTGTGTTTAATCTCATTCCTCAAACTCTTTGTGCTTTAAACCTCATAAACTTGCTTCTATTGTCATTCCCATGTGGTTCAACTTAAGGCCTCGGGTCTCAGAGGGACCACGTCTGAGGGTCACGATCCGACTCCAAGCCAGTCCTGCTGATCCCAGACCAGACCCACAGAAGCCCCTGCACACGAAAACAACCCAGAACACAGACGGACACAAACATATTGGACCGTTCCTAAAAATAGACGCCGTGAGTCGGGATTCTGCCGTCGAAGCCCGTTGCCGTAACAACTCTGACTGTAAAACAAGAATCGCACAACCAGAGGAAGAGTGTTGCGTGGGATTATCTCGTTAGCAGAGCGTCTAAATGAGAGCAGAGGAACCTGGAGGCCGAACACCATCAGTAAATATTTAATGACACTGAAATCAACACAGGCTCCGGTTTAAGCAGCAGGTGCAGAAACAGCAGCAGAATTTAACTCTGCTCTGGAGTTATTTAGTCTGAAAAGCACCACAAACACTGCCAACAGTGTTGATTTGATCTGAATATGGAGTAGATTTACTGTCGAAGGAAAGAAACCACTAAAGATCGACATTTATAAAGCTAAGGTTTAGGAATTAATGGAATAAAAACTAACAAAAAAACCCACAAATTAACAATGACTGAAAACTGAGCCTTCATTGAGTGGCTTAAATTCGATGTTCCACAGGAAATAAAAGCTCTTTTCTGAACAAAAACTTCAAAAATATCTAAGAACAATAGACAGATAATATATGACATGGCCCATTTCAGATGCTAACAAACCATGCTGTGTTCCAATATCAGTACTTAGCGCCCATTTACGCACTCTTTGGGTACAGAGGGCGTCCCATTTCTAATCGCAGCAAAGTTAAGTACCCAGATGGTACCCTCAAACACTGCCCTTCTTTAACTGTGGAGTTATGTAGACTTTTCATAGTTGGGTCTACGCATTACCTATGTAGTGAAAGTGATTTGAAACTGCCTGCAAACTACACAAATTTAGAAAATAAAAACATGGCAGACGGAGTGAGCCAAGCGACCCCTATGACCCCTATGACCTGCAGATGTCAGTTCTTGTGTTTACAGAGTTAAAATGTCAGTGATGGTCTATATTGAAATACATTTTACAATGGCATCTATTTTGCTAAGAAATTTTTTTGCGCAGCAGTCAGAATCAGAATCAGACTTGGACCAGTACCTGCTGAAAAATGTACACTTGTTAAGTACAGAAAGTGTAAGTGTACTTATGACAGTACAACTACTGGAACCAGGGCTCTACACTAACTTTTTTTTCCAGGTTTTTTTTTATTGATTTTAATGTCAATTATATGTATGTAATTTCATCAAAAATATGAGTTTAACCTATTTATGCTCTGGATTAATTTCTATTTGATCTGATCGATGCTTTACTGATCATTTAGTGGTTTTGTATTGAAAAGACTTGATCAGAGATCTACACACCTCATATCTGATCAGTAACGAAGCAGAAAATCTGTGAATATGTAATAATTATCACTGGTGATTAAACTGTTTATATGTGATGTTTGGGTTTTGGCTTGAATTAACAAGAGTTTATATTAAAACATCTGTTGATGTGTGAGTGTTTTCATCGACATGTTTATGGTGTCTGTTTTGGTTCACATTGGACTGGAAAGTGACTGTTGTTGGAAAGACTTAATGAAGGGTTAGTTTCATTATGTCACAGCAGACGTTATCTACACCACAGCAGACGAGTCAAGGTTTATTTCTTTTACTTTTTCATACAAGTTCATGTTGTACTGAAGCTCAGTAGTTGTGTGGGTCTCTCTCTCTCTCTCCCTCTCTCTCTCCATGGCTTTAATCCACCGTCCCATGCGTCTGTAGTTCCTTTAACATGTACACATTTCCCATCAGGCCTTTCTTCGTCACCTCTTTGCCCAGTGCCCTACTTCCACAGCTGATAAATAAAACAGGAGCGCAGAGGAAAGCAGAGACCGACAAGACAACGACGGAACAAACTAACTGCTTTATAACACTAGGGCACTGAAGACAGATGACCTTTGACCCCACAGTGAAAACAAATACAGACAAACCGCCGTTGTATGACGACACACGTTTCTTTTATTTTTATTCTTGCTTACTACTAGTGTAGTATGCAAGAATATAAATATTATTCATTTTTATGCAATGATCTTTTTAAATTAGAATTTTGATTTTCCATTTTCACAAACATTTCCGTTAACAACTGGTAAAAATCTAGCTTTTCTATAACCATAAAATACACTGATACACATTTACATCCCTGCACATATATATTATTTTATATTTTCACGTCTTAGAGGCAGCCTGCGGACGTTCTAAACAGGATGGATGGTAGAACGGATGGACAAATAAATACCTCATAAGGTATGATACCTTATATACCACCCATTCCTAGCGTCACCTTTTCCATTTTTTCTTAAACAATGCTTTCATCTTTTATCTTTTTGTGTCTTTCCCACCATTTTTTACTTGCATTCTGTTGTAGCTTCTACAAGATTTTTTTTCTTTTCGCTTTTGTTCAAATTGTTTAGTTAAAACCATTTTCCACTTATCTTACATCCACAAATAAGCAGATTTTCCTTCAACTTACACTCTGAGCCAAAATCTGCTTCTAAACTCAAAAATAAAAACACAAAAATGAATTATTTGACATGTTTCCTAATAAGTCTAAGTGTCAGCCAATATGAACATGTTTTACAATGATAACATTTTTGGCCACATCTCCCACCAGCTCTATTTTAGTCATTTTATTTCTGTAAACTGCTCTGGTTGGAAAAGATTCACAGCTGCAAAATGAAAAAAAAAAAAGGGAGGGAAAAAAAAAAACACACACAAGCAACAGTCAAATTTGCAAATTTTTTCCACAATGTGACAAATGTCTGGTGTGGAAAAGTAGATTATGTGAGGATCTGTTTAATGCTGCTTTAACTGCCAGGGTGTGACACCAAGACACCCCTGGACTAGCACACCCTGGTCCACCAGGGACCTGATCCACCAGGGACCTGATCCACCAGGGACCTGATCCACCAGGGACCTGATCCACCAGGGACCTGGTCCACCAAAGACCTGGTCCACCAAAGACCTGGTCCACCAAAGACCTGGTCCACCAAAGACCTGGTCCACCACCCTGGCATCCAGATGTGTGTGCGTCTCACCCAAAGGCCCAGGCTTGTTCAACACCCACACCTGTTTGTTGTGTGGTTCCACAGCTGAGCCGCACATACCCATCCCACAGGACAGATAACCTGTCTGGGTGTTGCCATGGACACAGACCCCACCCACATCTGCCACAGAATCAGGGCAGAACATGGACCCATTAAGACATAAAAACCATTAATATTATACCTGGTTCATGTCATAGATTTATTGATTGATTTTGCACATTAACAACAACAAAACAATAAAGGTGTGTGTGTGTGTGTGTGGGGGGGGGGGGGGGCATGTTTTAAAGCCTCCACTTAATGAATACATGAACGTCCATAGTCCATACGCAATAAAAAAAACCAACATGTTTTGTTTCAATGATATTCAGGTTGTGGTCGTTTTGAGACATTAAAATAAAGTGATAAATTCACTTTAACTGAATATCTGTGAAGGTGTCGTCTATCGTGGTCAGTATCTACGGTATGGAGGGAGCAAGAGAGAAAATAAAGTTGGGGGAGTGGAAGCTCCAGAAACATCCAAACAAAAACAGTAAGGTTTGGGACACTTTGGCTGAGATTTTTAAAGATGAAGAGCGGCTCCCAGTGGGAATGTTGGATGGTTGTTTGTCGTTCATTAGTGACATCACACAGTGACACTGGACAGAAGGCCTGGCTGCAACATAAACTCTAATAGTGTTGTATGGGGTTAAAGGTCAGGACTGTGCTCAGGTCAGTCCAGTTCATCCTGTCCCATGGACCTGACTTTGTGCACTAGTGCACATCGATGTTGGAACAAGAAGGGACCATCCCCAAACTGTTCCTATAAACTTGGGAGTATGGAAATGTCCCAGATCTTTGTCCAAAATCTCTTGCTTCAGCACCAAGAGATTTTGGACAACTCAGCTTTTCCACCGGTAAAGTGTAGCTGTGGAAAAGCTGCTACACAAATAAACCCTTCCTTCCACACTGTTCATTTCTACTAAAAATCATCATCCTCACCATTACATTAGACTGACTGTTCCTTCCTCTGTCCATAACGGTATCTGAGTGAGGAACAACCCGCTGCTGCCGTCCCTAATCTGCTCGTCCTACAGAGGTAACATCTGCGAGTGACCCCCCCCCCCCCCCTATCCGGAGATTAACCCCCCCTCAGACAACCAGATTACAGATCCCACACATTCACTCAATGAAAACGGCCAACGAGAGGTGGAAGTGCAGATTTACTGGAGCTTTATTTACTAACTTACATGTTTCTATAACACGTCTGTAATCTACACGTATATATAACTAACACACACACACATAATATATATATATATATATATATATATATAAAACCATAAAGTCATGGGTTGAATGTGTACGTTCTAAAACAGTTTCAGAAAACAAGGCTTTGGCGTCTGGTTCTTCAGTGAATGTGGTGGAATGTTCCTTTAATGCGAGCGGTTGTGTTTGGTTCTGAGGTGAGGATGATGCAGCATACAGCTCTGGAATACCAATTCCAAAAATACAGAGGCCTGCAGAGCGGTGGTTGACAATAGAGAGGCTGCAGCCTGGCAGATACATGTAAACACTATCTGCTCTCTGCAGCCATGGAAACGGCAGAAATGCAAAGACAAGCACAGATATTCAAAGATAGCAGTGTCACCCAGTGAGGATGCACCACACAGGACTGCAAAGCAGGGCATCATGGGTAAGAATGGCCACATCCTGCAGCACCATCACATGTACTTTTGCTTCATTTTGTCAGAAATGACTGAAAAGTGAAATAAAATGCATCTTCATGTTTTGCTTTTTATGTAATATGGATTTTACTTTGTAATGTATTGACTTGAAATGCACTTTACTTATTCCACTGTAGTGCTTTATGTTAGCCTAGCTGCACTAACCCCCCCCCCCAGCACATCTAATGTTCTATCGTAGTTTAGTTTCATTCAATGTAACTTTTGTCTAGATTTCCTTGAAACTGGTCGACCAATCACAGTGAAGTATAGAGTCAGAGGGCGGGCCTAACAAAGTGACGCTGCGACGATTCAGAGAGAAACGAGCGTAAACAACCATAGAAGAAGAACAACAACAGGTGTAGATTTCCTTTTATCACAGATGAGTGAAGAATGTGAAAAAACGTCAACAATCTTTAAATTCTTTTTACAGAAGCGACAACAGTCATTCAGCTCCATAATCCACCATTTTGTTTAGTCATTCCTAACTTTCTCCGAACTCCTCCGTCAACTTTCTTGTTAAACTGACTGCAGGTTGGATGATAACGTGTTTATTTCCTGTGTTAAACGGACTGCAGGTTGGATGATAATGTGTTTATTTCCTGTGTTAAACTGACTGCAGGTTGGATGATAATGTGTTTATTTCCTGTGTTAAACTGACTGCAGGTTGGATGATAATGTGTTTATTTCCTGTGTTAAACGGACTGCAGGTTGGATGATAATGTGTTTATTTCCTGTGTTAAACGGACTGCAGGTTGGATGATAATGTGTTTATTTCCTGTGTTAAACAGACTGCAGGTTGGATGATAATGTGTTTATTTCCTGTGTTAAACGGACTGCAGGTTGGATGATAATGTGTTTATTTCCTGTGTTAAACGAGGTTGGATGATAATGTGTTTATTTCCTGTGTTAAACTGACTGCAGGTTGGATGATAATGTGTTTATTTCCTGTGTTATACGGACTGCAGGTTGGATGATAACGTGTTTATTTCCTGTGTTAAACTGACTGCAGGTTGGATGATAATGTGTTTATTTCCTGTGTTAAACTGACTGCAGGTTGGATGATAACGTGTTTATTTCCTGTGTTAAACTGACTGCAGGTTGGATGATAATGTTAGAGCCAGTGTTTTGTGCAGGTCTGAGTTTCCTTCTGCAGGAGGTGAGGAACCAGAGGCCTGTGTTTATTTAACTGCACTGTGTTTACCAGCAGCCACAGGCACACAAACCCACAGCTATGTGGCTCTGCTGGAAACCAGAGGAGGGAGGGGGGGCAGTAGACTACCCCCCCTCCCCACCATAACATAATGGTGCCCCCGCCCTTCACCAACAGGCATCTAAACACACACACACACACACACACACACACACATCCCCTTTTCTTCTGCCTCTGACTTCTGAGAAACACTGATTGCATTAAAACATGAACAGACATGAGACGTGGACCACTGGATTTAGACTCACAAAAACTTTAGCTTCAGATTGGATGAAGACCGCGACAAATTAAAGGAAAAACTTAAGGGGACGATGGTCAGTGTGTCGTTTGTTAATTGGATTTTCTTTTCAGGAGCAAAAAAAAAAAAAAAAAACACTGGTTAATTGATCTTCACTTTAAATAAAATAGAAGAATTTCAATTTAATTTTAAGAGCTTTTTCTTTTTCAGTGTTAAAACAGATTAAGTAAATTTAATATTTCATTTTCTTGCTCTCGTAAAAAAAATAAAATAAAAAAAAAAAGCTACTACCTCACAGAAATCGACAAAAATACGTGTGTTTTGTCTGTTTTTTTTTTTTATTATTTTTCACAAATCCAGATGTGTCATATGTGACCCACCACCAGTAAACCAGGCATAAGTGTGTGTAAATCCAAACAGAGTTATGTGTGTATCTTGGTAGAGTGGAAACTAAGGTTTAAGATGGTGAAAAAATGATGTTTCTATCACAAGTAGAACCAAAGTTATGGTCATTTTAATATCCACATTTGGACATATTTTACAATTTGCATATTTTTAGATATTGTCCGTTAAAGTTTTGGACTGTTTTGGGGTAGGAAGTCCTTAGCAACGCATAATAATTTGTATCCGATTGACACAAATTGTTGACAGATGTTAAAGGACACTCTGATGGACATGTCACAGAAGTTTTATATATTATAATAATAGGACAGAAGTGTGACGTATTATAATCATTTGGCTTACACCATTGGACAGAACATTCAATATAAGCTTTTACCTCGTACCAAACACTTGGGTGTTTACCCACGGAACGGAGATCGTTTTGTTCGGTGAAAAGAGGTGGAAGTCGTCTTTGTCTTTGCTCAGCAATACCTGAACTTTTGTCACCGCTTAAATAATTGACTCAATAAACACCTTTATTGATTGGATTTCAATGTAATGACCACAGGAAGTGAACATAGAGGTGTTAAGGTACCGTTTTTTGATAAGGTGTAAACACTAATAACAAATCACCTTCCAGCCTAAATTTGGCTGTAGCTCTGAACGGCTCAGCGCGACTTATGCCTGGTTTCGTGGTGACGGGTCACAAATGTCCTTTTCTCAACATAATTTTCTTTTTATCTTATGATCTCATTATCTCTTAATGCACCTTATAGTCCAGTGAGACTTGTATATAAAAAAAACCCTCCAACATAAACCATTCATTTGACAGTGCACCTTATAGTGCAGAAAATATGGTAAATAAAATATATACAAATTTAAAAAATTGCAGGACCTGGGGTGTTTACTATTGCACACCAGACAATAAACCTGTTGAACCTTTAATCAAACATCTACAAGTTCATGTCACCATTAGCTCAGTTAGCATGTAGCATTTACAAACAAACCCTGATGAAAACAGAACCTCTGTTTGCTGGAGGAAACTAAACATGTGGGTTTGAGTTCAACGACTTAAGGAGCGAGTTTTAATGTAATATTTCACAAACGCACGATGTGTCCAAAGACTTTTCCGCCGCTGTGTTCCTTGTAGAAGACACCACAGAAGGGAATGTGCGGCTAATTCAGTCAACATACAAACTGGCAAGAAACCAAAAGGAAATTCTTGCTCCCTATTGTTGCCAATTTTAATTCATCAGTGGGAAATGCCATTCACTAATCCTCATAACTATGCACAATGGCCAAGAAGTGAGCTTGTGAACGGACACAATTAGCGAAGGCCAGCGCTGGCTGATGTCAACCATAAACTCAATCCCAGGTTTCATGGCTTCCGTGACATTCAGACTAATAATAGGCCAATATATTGGGTCGATATTTGAGGAAGGGGGGGGTTCTTTGTATCTGTATTGGCCTGAAAACTGAAAAAAAGGGGAAAAAACAGACAAAAAGAAGACAAAAAGGGGGGGGGGGGCAAAAAAGGAGAGAGAAAAATGAAAAATTAAAAGAGGAAAATCTGTAGTGAAGCAGATATTTTCATATTTTCTAACATAAATTGTCAAGCAGTGATATCAGTCATCAGCAAAGTCTGGTGTAAAATTAATTAATTAATTCAAATCAGTATCGGTTGAAAAAACCCCAAAAACCAGAGTCGTCTCTCGCCCTAAAACACGCCTTTTCCTCACAAAACAAAGAGAGAGAGGGAGAAACAGACCGTAAACAAATCTCTTTCAAACACATTAGTCTGCAGCGAACACAGCGACAGCGATCACATCGATACCAGCCGCAGGCGACAGGACGCCATCGCTCAGCTGACGGGCCACGACCTCACCCCCCCCACCCACTCAGATTCTCCCCGTCCTCCCTGATGTGTAAACCACATCTGCAGGAAAAAAAAAAAAAAAAACAAGCTACAACTTTTTTTTTTCCTCTCTTGGGCAAAAAACCAGGACACCCCCGCCCCCCCCTTTAGTAAAGAAGCCCCCCTCCCACCCACCGACTATAATGGGCCACCAAAGGAATGTTTCCCCCACATGCTCTCCGACTGTGGCCAATGGTGGAACAGATGGGGGGAGTGGGGGGGGGGGGGGGGGGGGCAGAGGGGTTACATTCCTCTGGACCAGAGCGCTGCTGGGTTCAGGTCCTGAAGCTGAGGCTGGACGGTGGTCAGCTGAGGGGGAGGGCTTTCCCACAGCTGACCTGGAATCAGCTGGTGATGATGAGGCAACTGTGAAAGGAGCGTTTAGAAGAATGACAACTGAAGATGTGTGAGGAGCTACGGTTATTGATCTAATGATCAGATTTATTGATCTAATGATCAGATTTATTGATCTAATGACTGACATCCACATATTTGTTCTTGTTTTGTAAAAGTAAAAGGTTTCTAAATAAAAAGGGATCATTTAGAGCAGGTTCGGTCCTGAAACCATCATTATCTGCAGGTTTAACAGCTTTTGTTCGGCCCAGTGGGTCCATGTGAACGGCCTGGTCCAGGTCCAGGTCCTGGTCCAGGGTCGGAACTGGAATGTTGTTTCTGCTCAAATGGGAGGAGGAGCTGAACATTGCAAAAGTCGTCTGTACTCAGACATTTTCATTTTGTTTGTTAAAAAATTCCATGTTTATGACCTGGTCATTTATAGAAATGTCAAACAGTGTCCGTGTTCATTTGATTTATTTCTGAAGTTATTTGACAGGGATGATGAAAATGACAGAGTATAACTGAGCTGTGGGTGGAAACAACGTTCCCCTAAAAACAAGTCAATTAAAACTAAATACAAGATAATTGCTTGAATTAAGCAAAACAAATGTGCAAATGTTTGTTGTAGCAATAATTTAACTAAACACCTGCATAACAAGTGTTCTTGGGGTCGAATGATGGACTGATATGGATTGTTTTTGGGGCTGATAAAGACCCCCCCCCCCCCCCCCATCAGCCTTAGCTGATGACAGTTATAGGACACAGACAAAGTATCTGATACAGACTTTTACTGTTTGATCTGCACGCTCTAGTTTTCTGTGAAATAATAAATGTCATTAAATGTTCTTGACTAACAATTAGAAAATAAAAAATCATGAGTCAACCATGTAAATGTTACATAAATATTAATTCAAGAGTGGATTTACTTATTTTAAAATTTTTTTTAATTTGTTTCTTACTTTCCTGAATTCAAGATTGATTTTGTTTAATTCAATTATTTGTTTTTACTTATTCAACAAGTTTTTAAAACTTAATTAAAACAAACAAAATAAATAAATAAATATACCAAAAGGAACAAATGAAAATTATTTTGTTAAGCTTTCTAGAAATAAGATTTTAAAGATCTATGGACAACTGGCAGATTATTTTATTTTTTGCTTGAATTAAGCAAAAATAAATCTTTAAGAAAAAAAAAAGGAATTTCTTGAAATCACATTTAATATTCTAATGTCAAGGAATAACTTTTTATATCTGACTGAAAAGTTCTGTTTGACTTTAAGTGTGATGAGACATTTGGACTAGACTAGTTCAGGTGTAGGTGTGTGCACCGTAACAGTGTGTTTGTGTGAAACCTAAGTCGACGTTTCCGTCCACAGGCAGGTATTCGCTCTCAACTGCTTCCACAGACTTGGCCACGCCCACTCAGGTCAAACCTGCTGCCTTGCATCGGCCAATCACACGCAATCACAACCCACCAATCAGAGCAGTGTGTCTGTGCACACACATGACGGAACATTCTATTGTTCCGTCAGCGTTCCTCACAGGTTTCCAGCTCCTTTCATTCTTCTTCCAAACGTGGCTCGTGCTGGTGCATTGTGGGTCCATTTGTTCTGATAAAATGTCAGTCACAGCTCGTCCTGAGCCAACCCGGGCCATCTGAACCCACTCCGGCTGCCCGGCACTCACAACCAAAGCATGTGAAAGTGGGCGGTAAAAGAACAAACTCACATTGTGTCCAGCTGCCCACCTTGGCAATGACGGAAAACAAGAACTGTGTGTGTGTGTGTGTGTGTGTGTGTGTGTGTGTGTGTGTGACTGGCCTTTTAATGTCAACCCGTAAAGAACTGGGCCAGCGGGTGGAAAACATCTGCACCAATAAAGACCCAGTGATTACCATATTTTTCGGACTATAAGTTGCAGTTTCTTTTTCATAGTTCGGCCGAAGGTGTGATTTATATGTGAAATTATTAACACATTATTATATAACAACTGTTATTTTTACAACTGCTCTAGACTGTGGATCTACAGGCTACTTCTGTACCTCTGAAAATGTATCATTTCAACATTTGCGGTAACTTCTATATTTATAAGATTGAACTGATCATGGAGGCGACAGTGAATGGTTATAAATGTGGTGTGTTAAAGTGTGTTAGCGCACAGGAAGTAGTTTACTTCTTCCCACTTCCTATTGTCTTTCAATATGAAAGGTCTGTTCTCCCTAAAAATGTGACTTATACTCCAGTGCGACTTGCATATGGGGTTTTTTTCTTTCCTTATTATGTATTTTTTGGTTGGTGCGACTTATAGTCTGAAAAATACGGTAAAGGTTGAGAACAAACACAAAAAAAAAAAACAAAAAAAAAACCCAGCAGAACACGCAACAGAAAAAAAACACCTCTAAAAACAAAAAAAATTAAATATAGGTCAAAGGTCAAAGTCAGAGATTTAGCAATAAAAGTTTGGGCAAATCAAGTCAAATTCGTGTGAAAGGGGCGGGGTTTGTCGTGCCCTGGACCATTTGTTTTTCGTTCCCCATTTATCTCTTCTTTTTCCTTTTATCCCCCCCCCCCCCCCCCCCCCCCCCCCCCCCACACACACACACACACACACACACACACACACACACTTTCTCGTTTTCGTCAGTAAATCATGACAAGAACAAACAGAGTTGATCACCCAGTTCAGTAGGCCAGTACTGAAACTAAATAATTTATGGGCCTCATATCGGTCGATCATAACTATAAATAATTATTGCAAAAATCCATAAGGGTGGATCAGTGGTCTAACCCTGGAGCTTTGAACACTCAGGTTTTATTTAAATCTGAATCTTAAGTGTAACACCCAGTGCCACAGTTAAAAATTTAGGAGTTTTATTTGATCCAGATCTTTCATTCAAAATGCATATCAAACAAACATGTAGAACAGCCTTCTTTCACCTGCGCAACATTAGCCAAAATTAGGAATATTCTGTCTAAAACGACTGCAGAAAAATTAATTCATGCATTTGTTACATCACGATTAGATTATTGTAACTCCTTACTTGTAGCATGTCCTAAATATTCCCTAAAAAGCTTCAACTGGTTCAAAATGCAGCAGCAAGATTATTAACAGGATCAAATAGAAGAGAACACATCACCCCTGTGCTCCAAACCCTGACCCCTGACCCTATCACCCCTGTGCTCCAAACCCTCCATTGGCTACCAGTTGAGTCTAGAATTAAATTTAAAATCCTCCTCCTTACATATAAAACCATTAATGGTATGGGCCCCTCTTATCTTAAAGATGATCTGGTTCCGTACCAACCCAATAGAACCCTTCGTTCTCAGAATGCAGGTTTATTGAAAGTTCCTAGGGTTTCTAAAAGTACAGTAGGAGCTAGAGCCTTTAGTTACCATGGTTACTGTCTTATGGAATCATCTTCCCTTTAATATTAAAAACGCAGAAACAGTCTCTACATTTAAAATTAGGCTTAAAACATTCCTGTTTGAGAAAGCCTATGGTTAGGTTAGTTAAAAATTATGTGACTCATATATCATGTATACATGATGTATGAGTCACAGTTCAGTCTAGGCTGCCCTAGGAGTTAGAATGCTGGGGGAAGTACAGACACTGAGTTCTTTCTTCTCTTTCTCTTCCTCACATCTGTTTCTGTCATTTTTATAACATATCTTTCATACCAAGTCTGTTCATGACTAGTCACCTGGTGTCCCCTTTCCCCCCTCCCCCCCTGGGGGGAGTGGTGGCTCTCCTGACAGTGCCTGCACGGGAGCCATGGACAACAGGATCTGCAGTATCTCGCCTGTGCTGACCTGTGACCCCGGACCACCGCCCCTGCCTGTCTGGACCAGCCCCCCTTCCTGCATTTATACATGGACGTTCATCTATAGTCTGTCCGTCCATGGGAGTGGATCTGTCCTTCAATGTGGTTCTCCTCGAGATCTCTTCTTTTTCCCACTGGGTTTTGAAGTTTTTTCTTGCCGAGAAGGAGGGTCTAAGGACAGGGGATACCTGGGACTTTTCATGTATTTCTGTAGTTGATTATGTTTTTGTAAAGCCCTCTGAGACGACTTTGTTGTGATTTAGGGCTTTAGAAATAAAATTGAATTGAATTGAATTTAATATATCGGTCGATCATAACTATAAATAATTATTGCAAAAATCCATAAGGGTGGATCAGTGGTCTAACCCTGGAGCTTTGAACACTCAGGTTTTATTTAAATCTGAATCACATCTGAACACACAACCGTCATCACCCTGATGTGAGTCCTTCTACTGTGACCCCCCCACCCCCCCCTTCCACCTTTATGGATGGCCATTATGTGGTTAATTGAATGAATAATAATAATAAAAATAAATATGTGCAGTTATCTGACGAGTTTAGAACCAGACTAACGCTGTCAGGGGTATCAACCAGGGTATAAGCCCCCCCCCCCCTACACACACACAAAATCTGCTGCTATATATAAATCTATTTGTAATAATTATCTGATAATCTGAGCTCCATCACAGACGTGACAGTAACAGAAGAATGATCCCAAAACCAACCAAACTGATCCTTTTACCTCTAAATTAAACTGTCAACTGAAGCGCCAACATTTATAAAAGTAACAGAAGATTAAATCCACTACGTTCCGTTCCGTCCTCCACATGTTCCTGTTCTCCACCATCACTCTGTTCTTTATGTAAACCTTTGACTCCACTTTAAAGCAGAACATACAGTTTGTTCTCAACCCTCAGGCCCTTTGGTGTCTCAACTACACTTCTACTTCAACTTCAGAACATGTCGCTGCTCTAACTGTCGCTGCATTTGCATGAAGCACCGACGCTCTGCTCACATACGACACCAGCGGCGGCGGCATGCTTCAACCTGTCTGAGCATGTGCAGGATCTGTCACATAATAACAGGTTTGTCAGACCTGAGGCCAGTTCCAGGTCCACACAGAGCCCGAGGCCAGTACCAGGTCCACACAGAGCCCGAGGCCAGTACCAGGTCCACACAGAGCCCGAGGCCAGTACCAGGTCCACACAGACCCTGAGGCCAGTACCAGGTCCACACAGACCCCGAGGCCAGTACCAGGTCCACACAGAGCCCGAGGCCAGTACCAGGTCCACACAGACCCTGAGGCCAGTACCAGGTCCACACAGACCCCGAGGCCAGTACCAGGTCCACACAGACCCCAAGGCCAGTACCAGGTCCACACAGAGCCTGATCCACATAAATGGACCAGTAGAATCACAGTGGGACGACCATTCAGTGCAGCTGCCAAACACTGAATGTCTCGGTACGAGTCGACAAATCAGCTGGTAAACATTTGACTGATATTTAAATACAGTTCAATCTCAGCTCTGACCCAGTGATTTCAGACACATCCTGGTGTTTGAGCTTCAGTTAAACACGGTTTTATCTGAGTGGGAAACTGTTGAACACTTTATCAGACAACTGACTATTTCTGGTCATTTCCGCATACGTTACAAAACAAGAGTCACTTTTCCATTGGCGCTCAGATTGTGCAAATATAAGTTGCATATAAAAATTCACCCAAAAGAAAAATGAGAATTTGGCCAAAACTTGTTTTTCGATGAAAAGTTTTTGTGTTGGCAGAAAGTGTTTTTTCAGGCGTAGCACAAATGGAATATCACACAAACCACAAAGAGCAGAAAGACCTTTTTTCATAACTACATTCAGCTGAATGTTTAAAAAAAGTAGATGATGGACGTTACAACAAATGAACAAGAGGCTTTTCAACAGAAACATGGTGCAGTATGTGTGGAAACACCAGGAAAACCACATCATTTTTAATGTAGTAGAAGACAGAGGGATAATATACAACAGGCTTTGAACTACAAATACGTACAGCGTACATCAGGTGCCTATAAATAATGCTGCACCGATCGATCAGCTGCTGATTATCATCGGCCTGATCAGTGATCGGAAAAACATTTCGGTCAAAAAGCCGATCATGTGACGTAAATTACTAACGACTATTTTCAAACTGGCAAACACGCTACAGAACAGGTTCATCTTGTATTGACCGTTTATGTTGTTTTAAAACTATAGTTAATTCTTAGAGAGTCTTCTAACTATCAACCCTCTGTGTGGAAATTTTAAATTCCTTCTGTGAGCGGAAATTGGCAGATCCAGTTTTTGTGGTGATTAATCTATTTTGCAATATTGATCATTTCTTTATATGTATATATGCGTCAGTGCATTAAATATTATGATAATATATCCAGTATTGATTACGTTATAGCATGAAACGTCTCTGCAAACACACACACACACACACCAATGTTTCAGTATCTTCAAGCTTACTCTAAAAGTCGACTATAAGAGAAACTTCTTCCACATAAAACTCCAGACTTTTTAAAGTCTGGAAAACTGCATTTCAAAATTCAATACTTTTTTTTTTTTTTTTTTACTTTCAAGACCTGTTCAAGCACCTGCTTCCTAATGCAAAGGAAACCAACCCTTAAAGAAAAACCCCATGAGTCCAGTGGAGTAACGTCAGTATCAGATCAGAAGAATTTAGAACCAACGGAACTGGTCTGAATGTTGAGTTCCACTGGTTCGATCATGTGGAAAAGTCTCCATACTTCCTACTTCCTACTTCCTTGTCCAGGTCAGTCTTTAATCTCAATCCAGACTCCAGGAAAACACCAGATTTAGATCCGGGTGAACCCGTCATCAGCTTTAACTGGACTTTATTATCAACAGACATTGGACAAATGCTGTCAGAGTCCTATTGCACTCATCCCAGGCTCTAATATTCACATTCTCTGCTCCTTAAGGACGAGCAGAAAAGATAAACCATGACGTCTTTACATGTCTACACTAGATTAAAAAAGGATCTTGGCTCCATTATATGAAATGCAAACTATGTCCTGATTCATCATGTAAACTGAGATTTCCGTCGCATGTTGCACAGATGCCTCGACTTTAAAACTTGTACATTTTTCAAGGTCAAATTCAAGTACTTTAAGGCTCATTCTCATCTTATCACTGGAGTAACATTTCTACAGGAACACGTAGACTCTGGGTTATTATTTGAGCTTTTTATCACAATGGTGTACATTCTGTTGTGCTGTAACCGTCTAAAATGATGTTTCATAACAAGAAAAAGTTCCACAATTAAAGGTTTTGTGCAAAAAATGGAGGTCATTGGTTTTTCAGACTCTCCTACTGAGAGAAAAAAATTTTATGAAAACTTTTTTTAACCTTCATTCAAGTGACAAAGTTATGTCGTAGTTAAAAAAAAAAAAAAAAAAACACATCAGAGTTATTTATTTACAAGCAGGGCTCTAAATTAACACCTGCCAACCCGCCAAATGCGGGTGAAAATCCATTTTGGCGGGTAAAAAAAACCAAACTTACTAGCCACTTTGGCTGGTGGCGAGTACAGACCCGGTTGTAGCAATCCTCTACGGGGCGCCAGCATGTGACCGTGCTATTTTTTTTAATCCTTCCCCTGTCTTTTTTTTTTCGTCTTGCTTGCTTCGGCCGAGGCAGCACCCCTATGGCAAAGCCAAAGTGTTCATATAGCCACGCGTTGTGTTTATTATATCACGCGTTACAGAACGCGTTCTAGCACGTGCACTTTCACGCGTTACAGGGCGTGTTCTGGCACGCGCACTGGTGTGTGCAATGGCACGCGTGCTAGAACACGAACGCTAGAACGCGCCCTGTAACACGTGAAAGTGTGCCAGGCTGTAGGGATACTTGTGTGTTTCACAGGATTGCTAATAAGCCCAAATGAATTGATCATAATGGGCCCATATGGGGATTTGGTGCCATCTTTGGTCAGTTAGTGAATCCATAAATAGGTTAAGGAAATGAGACAGTCAGTCCATAGTTTAAGAAAGTTTATAATAACAACAAGATGTAATGTGAGTGTACGTTTACAGATATTTAATGGGGACAGTGGAGATAAAAAGTAAAGAAGTTAGGAGTTAAATGTGAAAATGAAAAAAAAAATGTGGTCATGTGTTTAAAGAAATTAATTATTTCAAGAGGAAAAGGTTAAATAAAATAATTTAAAGAAATTTGAAGGCGTATGTCTCATTTTGGTCAGGGGAAAAATGGCTAGTTGAATTTCTGATTGGCTAATAAGATAAAACATATATTAGCCACATTGGCTGGTGATGAAAAAACTTCATTTAGAGCCCTGGGTACAAGTATTTAAAAGTGAAATTCAAGCACTTTCCAGACCTTGCAAACAACTGTTACACTTGAACATTCTTGGTATTATAATTCTGATGTGATTTATTTATTTTTATTTTTAATTCAAGCATTTCCAAGGATGTCAAGAACCTGTACAAACCCTGTAAAAACACACCCAGATTTTTAAAAAACCCTAACTCCGGCCCTGCTGAACCTTTCACCCTCCTCATATCGGTTCCTTCCCACACTCATTACATCCACTCCTGATATTCCTGCTGGAGGCTCTTTTTACGCAATAACTGGCACCGTGAGCGTGAATACACAACAGGAATGTGCCCTTGGTTCCAGAACGGATGGGGTTGGGGGGGGGGTGTCCCGTTCACCACTGACCAAACACTAACTCCTTTTGCACAAGCGCCCTGTTAATTATTGACGAGGCAGATTTTCCTTTTTGACAAACTTTGACCTGTGTGATGCTTTAAACCAGAGGTGTCAAACATGCGGCCCGGGGTCCAAAATCAGCCCGCCAATGGGTCCAATGTGGCCCCTGCGATGAATTAGTGAAATGCAAAAAATTACACAGAAAATATTAATAAGGAAGTTGAAATAATTTGACATCAATTCGATCTAAAATGGATTAGGCCATAATCATAATAAATAATACATTTGTCTTCTTTGTTTTAGTTTAAAAAAAAAAAGAGGGAATTAATTCATTTAAAAAAAGACTAGCCCGTTACAAAAAATGTGAATAACCTAAAATGTATGTTGAATTTGACCAATATTCTGAATGTTACTAAATGTTGTGTGTATTTATGTCATCTTATGTTGTTATGCACACGTATAATTGATAAACTAAAGTACAATATTCTTAATATTGCACTTATTTTTCTTTAGAATTTTCAGATTGTTAATATTTCTTCATGTTATGTTCAAGTACAGTTCCCAAATGTAAACAGTTTCATTCAGGAATTTTACTATTTTTGCTCAAAAACATAAGAGAAAACATTATTTAGACATTTTCATCCTGATATTTCTATTATTCTACTGTTGCGGCCCACTTTATACCACATTAGGCTGAATGTGGAACTGAACTGAACTGACTGTCCACACACCCTGACAAACCGACCGCAGGCAAAACACAAAAACGCACCCGCCAGGTGTGAAGCCCACCCACCGACCCACCCGAGGAATGTTACGATGCAGAAAAAACGCTGAGTCGCGCAATTAAAATAAAAAAACATTTCAATGCCTGGCACGCCGTCACACCACTGGAAAGAATCCCAGACATGTGGCCCAGGCTGCGAATACGACTAATGATACACAGGTATTATCAACCAGCCGATACTGCAGGCTGTTTTCTTTTATCGGTGTTGGACGATATGTTCTTTGTTTTCCTGTCATGATTTACTGACAGAAGAAGGAACAAAAGAGGAAAAAGAAAGGGATGAAAAAACAAAAAAAAATGAGAAAATTAAAGAAAAATACAAAAAAGGGAAGAAAACAAAAGAGAAAAGGGAGGAATGAAAAAGGAGGAAAGTAACAAAAAAAATAAGGAAAAAAGGGAGGGAAAAAAAAGACCAAAAATAAAGGAAATATATCGCGATATGAAAAAATACTCAGCAGTATATAATAGTTGTGTGGAAAATTATTAATTTAAAAAAATTAAAATAAATAAAACATGAACAAATAAACACAAATTAATTAAAAGACAAATAATAAAATATATAAAAAGGTAAATAAATGTTTGTTTTTTTTAATTAATGAAATTAAATGAATAAAATAAATGTTTTAATTAAAACAAAAATTAAATATGTACAAATAAAAACTTAATCAATTGCAGGACGTACGATGTGATTATTGCGTACACATACATTGCGATCTTGATGCTCAAACAATATATTGTTCATTTGTTGATCTAATGTTCAAATATTAACCTCAAAGATGTGCATCCAGACAGATAGTGGGTGAACAGACGCAGACAACAGGCATCTCTTCACTGTCAGGGGTCTGGGTTCATAAAGGACACATTTAAAAACAAAACACACACAGTAGCAGTTAGCATTAGCACGTAGCCACAGGTTTGACTGAAAGTGTGAAGCACAAGGTGAAGAGTTAAGACTGGGTTTGTTTGAAGCAAATAATAAAGTATAGCGTTGAGTAAATGTCAGCGGCTTTGATTCCACGTATCTACAGAAGAAATCTAAAGCAAACCTCAGAATCACCCAGATGATTTTACTAAGAAATTTACCTTTAATTTGGCCATTTCAATCCAACTGTTTCTACTGTGATTTGAGCAGGTTTAAAAACAAGGTCAAAAAATAAGAATAAAAATAAATCAACCAACTAAATAAGAATAAAAAATAGGATTCAAAGAATGTCAAATCTCGCCCCTATTTTGTGCCAATCTCAAATTTCCATGACAACCTGCTCTTGAATTAGAGCCAATAATGTGATTTTGATCTTTCTGCTAAATACGACTGTGACCTTTGACCTTTACTCAAATGAATGATTGCAACTGGATATCTCAAGTATTCATTGAGTTATAATATGATATGTCTCTGCGAACACACACACACACACGGTGATTACAATAATCTCTCCTAAACAATGTTGGGTGAGAATAATAAACTAAACAAAAAAAATAAGAAAAATAAATAAATCTACTATTTTCCATCTGTTTGACAAAAATAAAAACACGTCTTTCCAAGTTCAGTAGACAGTATCTAGAACAAAAGGCATTTGAATTAAGCCACTAAGATCGTAACACTTTGCATTTGATTGAAACAAACCTCTTAAATGTTCTAAAGGGTTTAATTTAAATGGAATTATAGAACATGCAGATTATCCATAAACAAAAGTTAATGATGCTAACATTAACAGTATTTGTTGGTCAATGTTAGCGGCTCTGACAGAACACCTTGAGGTAAGCTCCGCCTCCTCAGTCACCACCTCCTTTTGTTGAGCAGCCAATCACAGTTAAATACTGTATTTAACCGTTTATCTTAACGGAAACTCAGCGACTGTTGCGAATGCCCCATCTCAGTTTTACTGGAAAAACACAAACAGACTTTAGAGCAAAAATGAAACTAAAAACAGAAATGATGTGATGATGTGTTTGATAAGATGATGTAATCGTCATCAAACAAACAGACTAATGATTGTAAGGAAGTGAGGAACTACTGGGATCTGGTTCTCATCCCATCTTTAACACGGACTTCTTGC
Source organism: Siphamia tubifer (assembly GCA_020466265.1). NCBI lineage: Eukaryota > Metazoa > Chordata > Actinopteri > Kurtiformes > Apogonidae > Siphamia > Siphamia tubifer. Next base: position 47,326,710 of record CM035795.1, on the reverse strand, counting down.
GATAATTAGTGCAGTCAAATGTTTAGTCAGATTAATCAGAGGGTTACTGTGGATTAACTTTGATAAATCAATAACCAAATTATCTGCACTATAAAGCGCACTGTCAATAAATGGTTCATATTTTAGGTTCTTTCATATGTGACCCACCACCAGTAAACCAGGCATAAGTGTGTGTAAACCACAGGAGGTGTTAAGGTACCGCTTTTTGATAAGGTGTAAACACTAATAACAAATCACCTTCCAGCCTAAATTTGGCGGTAGCTCTGAACGGCTCAGCGCCACTTATGCCTGGTTTGGTGGTGGTGGGTCACATATATAAGGTGCACTTATATTGTACGGTGCATTAAGTGAAGCTAAACGGACACAATAACTCCCAACCTTGTTGAGCTGTAACATGTAATAAAACACACTCATATTCTGCTAAATCAAACTTTCAAAAAGTCAGCATTCTGAGATAAAAATCTAAATCAAGAGAAAAAGTCCAAATTATGAAATAAAAAGGTAAAATCCTGAGATAAAAAGTCAAAATTCCAAGTTATTAAGCACAACCAAAATGAATCCATATACAAGGTGTTGTGGATTATAAGAAGCACTGTCATTTTTGGTGAAAATTAAAGTATTTTAACTGCACCTTATAGTCTCAAAAATATGGTCAATATTAATTTAATGCATATTAATGGAAAGAAAGAAGTGAATATACACAGTTTATGCACTTAATGTGTTTGTGTTAGCTAAGGTGCTAGCAGAACCCCCAACTTACACATTTGGCATTAATGAGGTTCTTCAGTGAAAGGAAAACTCCTGTAAAGTCTAGAATACGGTTCTAGGTTGTTTTTTTTGTTTTTTTCCATACTCTTATTTCCATCCAGAGGGCTAGCATGCTGTTTAGCATCTTCTATTTTTACCTTCACCAGCGGAAGTTATGTACAGATTATCGTAACACCATATTATTATTCCCACTTTATATTGTATACACCCAAATACCTCTAATTATTGTAGATATTTTTTACATTTTATAATATTCTTTGTTCTGATACTACACAAGCACAACCGCTAATGCCTGTACTGATGCAACAACTACATTTCCCAACTTGGGGTAAATAAAGTACTTTTATCTATATAATCATCAGGGTTTGTTAGTTTGTCTGTCCGGCTGTTAGCAACATAACTCAAAAAGTTAACCATGGATTTCAACTACATTTTTACAGAATATCCAGAATGACAAAAACAACAAGTGATTAGATTTTGGGGGTGAGCTGGATCAGGGCTGGTTTTGACAGAAATGGTTTTAACTCCGTATATAAAACCAGCAGAGGTCTGCGCTCTCCCAGTGGTTTTCTAGTTATGGCTTGGTTTGGTTCTGCTACTGGGTACTACTGGATCGACTGACTGCAGGTCCAATGATTCTTTGAGGCATTTGAATAATTCAAGCACAGAAAACGTTTGAGGCAGATTCATTGCCTCAAAGATTTATTGAATTCCTGTCAAAGTTCATCTCTTATCACCGGTATCATTGTTTCACACAGACTGTTTGAACTGACATCAGTACACGCCAAAGATTTAAGACGTTTGGCACCGCAGTCCATGCAACTGTCAGTGGAAATGGCAGGAAGCAGCAGCAGGCATAAAAACTAAAATGTTAGATGAAGTGCACTGTGTGTATGGCAAAATAACACTAGTCTACCGCTGCAGCATTAGCATTAGTCTACCACTGCAGCATTAGCACTAGCCTACCACTGCAGCATTAGCACTAGCCTACCGCTGCAGCATTAGCATTAGTCTGCCACTGCAGCATTAGCACTAGCCTACCACTGCAGCATTAGCACTAGCCTACCACTGCAGCATTAGCATTAGTCTACCGCTACAGCATTAGCACTAGCCTACCACTGCAGCATTAGCATTAGTCTACCACTGCAGCATTAGCACTAGCCTACCACTGCAGCATTAGCACTAGCCTACCACTGCAGCATTAGCATTAGTCTACCGCTACAGCATTAGAATTAGCCTACCACTGCTGCATTAGCCTATCGCTGCAGCGTTAGCATTCTACTACCACTGTAATAAAACCATCCACACTTGAACATCACTTCTTCATCGGGACTCGAAGCTTCTACACATTGCTAACATATTGCTAACTGGCAAATATTAGCATGTGTTAGAATGTAGCCTGATATGTTTTAATGTACCAACATATCATTCAGGTAGTGGTATTAATAGGCTACATCTCTTTTCTTCCATCCTAGCGGACGCACGCCCACCCACCTCATAAACAACCCTAGCCTTCTTCCATTACCAAATATTAATTGATCTAGTTAACAAAAAAACTAAACAAAAATGGATTATGACTTAATGGATTAATTGAGGAAGGAAAAAAAGACAGAATACTTGATTCCAAAAATATTCAATAGTCGCAGCCCTACAACTAACCGCTGACGCTAACTCTACTGGACAAACTGTGCTAGCAGACATTCTGCACTGTCGATGGTTTAAGTGTGTTAATACTTTTAGAAAGTGCGCTCAACTCCAAAAATATCTTTACAAAAGTATTTGGGTGTGGGAAACTGAGTACAGTACATTTGTAGATGGAAAGCTGCACTCTTGATTGTAGTTTCTGTTATTTTTTTTTATGGTTTAGCATGACTGACAGACAGACAGACAGACAGACAGGTTTTGGGCCAGCAGTCTTCAGCGTCTTACAGAGGTGGTTCATCCTCTGTTGGGCCAAAACGCCTGTCTGTCTGTCTGTCTGTCTCATGTTAACCCATTAAAGAAATAACAGAAACTACAATCAAGAGTGTGGCTTTCCATCTACAAACATTAATATTTTTAATCAGTTTAACGATAATGGATGCATTATCGTGTTAATTTTGACAGCCCTAACAATGATACAACAGTTGATGTATTTGGCCCTTAAACCCTCAGACCCTGAACCTCCAAACCCAGATCACGGGGGCTGGTTTTCATCAGACTTTTTATTTGTTTTAATTCAAAATAAACATTTTAAGATGACCATGTGTAGTATTCTGCCCAATCAGAACCAACTGTACCCCCAGCACTTAAAGCTAAATGAACTAAAGCAGAGTAAATGCCTTCATTTGTCATTAGTATTTTCATCAACACATGAAGGAAATTGCTTTAATTCTGAAATATTTTATTCTGAATAAATAATTCTGAGTTTAAAAAAACCCATCATGAAACACAGTCATTGAGCCAAAGCACAAATTTGTCATCGGCTCCTGGTCCATGTCAGGACTAGGAACTACTGTTGAACTGTATTCAACATTGTGCAGGTGTTTGGTTTGGAAGTTCTGCTGGTCTCTGGTCCTGGTGGTCTCTGCTGGTCTGTGGTCCTACTCTGGGTTCTGTCCTGACTTTCTCCACCTAATCTGTCAGATAAGTGCAGTGAAAGTTACCACCACCTCCTGATGTACAACCCAACTGGTAGAATCTACAAACATCCATGTGGGTTTTTTGTTTTATTTGGTGTGTGTGTGTGTGTGTGTGTGTGTGTGGGGGGGGGGTGAGTAATGGTCTGGATCCAATGTGGTTTCTGACATAGCTGCGATACTTCACATACTCTGCAGGTTTTGTGTAAGTTGCCAAACGTGTCGGGAATTTCACTCACAGGCTGTAAGTTTGTTCAACCTGCCAAGAATTAAACTGCAACAACAACAAAAAAACACAGACATATGACGTGTTGAAAACCAGCCTGATATCGGCCTTATATCGGTCAGAGCTGGATCCAGATGCAGCACAAGCACAAACTCCAGTCAATCTTAACGGCCTTGAAAGGAGCACACAAGTAGGACAGGACAGGGTAGGGTCAGCCCAGCCGAGCCGAGCCGAGCCGAGCCGTGCCTCCTCCAACACCACTATTGTAAGAGTCAGACTCTGCACAATCACGACACTGTTTTTTTTTTTTTTTTTTTTTTACAACAATGTGGCGCCGTGTTTCCGCTTCGGCAGAGGAAAAGCACGACGGGGGAAAAACGTAAAAAGAAAAAAAAATAACGTATTCAAAGAGTGAGAGCAGCGGCTCGTGCTCGGTTCTGCACGAGCCGGTAGTTTTACACACGAGCTCAAGCGGAAAACCCAGGAAAACCCGAGCCCACCCGAGTCCATCCGAGCCCCCAGACCCGGGTTAGTGTGACCTCCACTCCCCATCCCAACCCTCCACTGCCATTTTCCCTTCCCTCGGTGCTCTTACCTTCCGCTGCTGCTTCTCCCAGGCCGGGTCCAACAGCAGGTCCCGGTCCCAGTCGTTCTCCTGCTCCATGTAGGTCGGCGGCCCGGAACCGATCTGGTTATTGGCAGCGTGATAATCTACCATGTCAGCACAAGAGACCTGAGTGCGCCACTAGAGCACCAACTGTACACGAATAAGGCTCAATAAAAACAAAAAAGAAGGAGAAACGGCCGAAAAAAAGCGCCGAGGGCCCGAGTCCAAAAGCGGGATGGGGAGGGGTCCGTGGAACAGTCCGGCGTCTATCACCGCTTTGGAGCCGTCCGTGGGTGCGTGTTTGTAACTGGGTGGAATATCCGGTGGGTGCAGGCAGAAAATCCCCACTGCTGCTGTGAGAAGAAGAAAAGCTTTGCCCTGTGAAACGGTGTGGCTGCTGCTGCTGCTGCTGCTGCTGCTGCTGCTGCTGGGAGGAACCGGCCGCTCCTACAGGACACAGCCACAAGTTGACAACAGTGAGGAACGGGCAAGTGTCCGGTGCGCATGCGCTCCTTCACAATAAAACGGTCTCGAGGTCTTTTTCTTTTTAAAATTTGTTTTTAATATTTGTATTTTTTTTAAATATAAAATCAGGACAGGGGTCATCCCAGTATTAAACAAAAAGGAGAATATAGGCGCAGTTCAAATCATTAATATTATATATTTTATCTTATCATATCTTATATTATCTTATCTACAAACACTAGGTATGGAGTCAAAGCAGGAGAAAGAAAAAAAAGAAGAGAAAGAATGTAGGTGCAATTTTTGTTTCATTATATCTTATTATTATTATTCATTTATTTGTTATAATTATTTTTAATGGCACAAAGTAATTTAACATGAGTGGACGTTTTTATTATTATTACTTATCGTTATTATTTTTATTACCACAAAGCAATTTATTCCTCTGAGAAATTAATAAAGGTGTATGTTGTCTTATTTACAGGGGGATGGACAGGCTCATCCCAGTATTAAACAGAAAAAGAGAGAATATAGTTTAACCCATTAGTATATATATATATATATATATATATATATATATATATATATATATATATATATATATATATATATATATATATATATATATATATATATATATATATATATATATATATAAAAGAACTAACGAACTAAATAAATAAATAAAATATCCAGGCCCTTTAAAACGCACCTGTAAGTGCTGGAGTTTTATTTTGAAGGCGTTCAGGATTGTTTCCGGTGTGACGTGGATTGTGTGTGTGTGTGTGTGTGTGTGTGTGTGTGTGTGTGTGTGTGTGTGTGTGTGTGTTGACCCCGCAGTGATCCGCTGCTCCTATTGGTCCGTTCAGAACATGAATATTCATCAACATGTGAAACAATGACACACATCTGAGAAATAAAAAATTGAATGAGTGGAAATGAACATGAGGAAGAAGCGTGAACATTATCATAATCACAGAATAAACAGAAAAAAATATATGAAATGACACTGTAAAGAAAATCCCACAATATAAAAAACAATAACTGCAAATATATGTCAAAAATGCTAAAATTAACTCAACAACATTGTAAAGAATCACACAATAATATAAAAAAAATAATACTATAAGGAATGACACGACATGAACAACAAATAAAACACACTTAACACTGTAAAGACTGACTATAGATAGATAGATAGATAGATAGATAGATAGATAGATAGATAGATAGATAGATAGATAGATAGATAGATAGATAGATAGATAGATAGATAGATAGATAGATAGATAGATAGATAGATAGATAGATAGATAGTATTAGTAGAAAATCATACACCATAATAAAAACCTAAACAAAACATATAATCACACGATAAACATAAAAGAAAACAATTTCAACAACAGTTAGAAATAGAATCTTTATTATTGTCATAATGCAATGCACAACGAAATCACACATCAGCTCTTGGTCCAGACAAAGAAACAACACAAGAAAACACAGTGAAAGTAAATAAATAAATAATAATAAAGAGTATGCTAAAAGGTGAAATAAAAAGTTTGTAGGAAAAAAACATAATAGTAAATCAGTAAGAATAAAGTGTAAGGCATAGTGGCCTGCAGAAACAAAATATATTTCACATACCTCTGTACCAACTAAAGTGTACAGTGCACTGTAGATAAATACACAATAAATAAACGAAACGAAACGAAACTAAAATAAAATAAAATAAAATACATCTCTCACCGCACACCCTCCACCCAGAACAGTGGAGTAAATAGTTTCAGTGAAGTTGAGTGTAGTTTAAAGGAACCAGAAGCAGAGCTGTTATAGTGCACTCTAGTGTCCATTACTGGTATTACAACTGTAATAAACCAATTTCGTAAGTAGAGGTACCACTGTGTGTGTGTGTGTATATATATATATATATATATATATATATATATATATATATATATATATATATATATATATGATAATTAGTGTTTTGTCAGTAAAAGCTCAGTACGTGCTGATGCTCATAAACCTACTGGACTGAACCATCAGGGTTTCAGGCGTACTGACCCAGACCCCCACCTCCATAAAACACAGGATGGCCGGTGGCGGTGGAGTGACGGGGGTGGGGTGTGGAGGGGGTATTCCCCTGGTTGGGGCGGGGGTCTCTCTGGTTTGGAGGCTGAGGACCACCTGCAGAAGTAGGTCAGGCTCACACTGTCCTGGTCCATTAGCATCAGTGAGGCTCAGACCCCTGCTCAGACCCCTGGCCATGATGGAGTCATATGATCTGGAATGTACACCGTCTGCACAACAGTCTGGATCTGGACTCATTAACAGAACCAGGACCACAACCAGGACCAGAGTTAATGCATGCACTAGTTCTGTGCCAGTTCCCATTTATTTTATTATTATCAGCAATTATTGTAATATTATCAGTAGTTATTCTAATATTATCAGCATTTATTGTAATATTATAACCATTTACTCTATTATCAGTATTCACTCTAATTTTCTAAACATTTATTTCTTTTTCTTTTAATTTCTTTTAATATCATCCTCTGTAAATCATGTATTTTTTTACTAAGTTTAGGAAGCAATTTTATCAGGATGTATTTGTTTGTTAACAAGTTAAATCTAAATGTTACAGAAGAATTTTGAAGACATTTTCAGGAAAGGTGTAGAAGTGGTCCAGAATAGATCCCATAAAATTTGGGTGAATGTAGGTCAAAGGTCAAGGTCACAGTAACCAAAACGTGCTTTTGCAATGATCATAAATAATCAGGTAAAACACTTGTGAGGGGCTGAGTTTGTTGTGCGTGGAACCATGTGTTCATTGTCTGACCATCAGAACATCGTTGGGTCTGTTCCATTAGATCAGAGTGGGTTCATTAACGGAAGCTGAAACAGCCAGATACTGAACACACACTTGGAGGACGGATATTTACACATACCACATAGAAGTGCAGAACAGAAGGTCATGTGTTCAAACATCCCCCGTGGCTGAGGTCAGAGGTCAGAGGTCACAACGGAGCTTCCACATGTGAAACCCTGGATCATGAAGAAGGAATGTGGAGAAAAAAGAAGGAAAATAGCCTGGAATTCATGAAAGTAAACACAGAATATGAAGAGATTATGAATGATTAAAAAAACAGAATAGAATAGAACAGAATAGAATAGAACACAATAGAATACAATGGGCTAGAAAATAACAGAAGAGAGTAGAATATAACCAAATTGAAAAAGAACAAAACAGAATCAAATAGAACAGAATAAACTGAATAGAATATAAATGAAAGGAATAGAATACAACGGAACAAAGTAAAATACAATGGAACAGAATAGAGCAGAACACAATAGAACCAAACTGAATAGAACAAAGTAGAATTCAATAGAACAGAATAGAATGGAAACATCTAGAAGAGAACAGAATAAAATCAGAAACAATAGAACTAGATAGAATAGAACAGAGTAGAATAAAATCCATGATGTATATAAACTTTACATCTCATACAAATCAGAGCCACAAACATAAGACAATAAAAATGATCAATCACCATAAACAAAAGGTTTGAATAATAAAGAAAAAACAATATATTCTTTATCCTGTTCTTTATTCTGAAAATATTCTGATGAATCAAAGCTAATACAGAGGAAACATATCACATACAGACATGTACAACATGTCCTGGATAAAATGGATCAATATTCAGACTCTTTATGAACTGCTTTAGACACTGATAAAAAAAAACAGAATTATGTTGAAATGATTAGTCAAATAATAAACTGGAGTTCACATTAGACACCAAACAGAGTCACCAGGTCAAAGGTCACTAATTCCTTCTCACGGTCAATCATCAACTCCATGTTTCCTCACATCACATTTAATATTTGACCCTGGGCGTTTCCATGGCGATGTTTCCATAGTTACTGTTTAACTTGACCATCAAAAGTGGGTTCAGTTGTACATGGTCATGTGGAGCCACTGGAAAAACAAACAGTCACATGACACAACTAAGTTTACACATATTATTTATGGAATTTAACATCCAATAATATAATATAATATAATATAATATAACATAATATAATATAATATAATATAATATAATATAATATAATATAATATAATATAATATAATATAATATAATATAATATAATATAATATAATATAATATAATATAACATAATATAATATAATATAATATAATATAATATAATATAATATAATATAATATAATATAATATAATATAATATAACATAACATAACATAACATAACATAATATAATATAATATAATATAATATAACATAACATAACATAACATAACATAACATAACATAACATAACATAACATAATATAATATAATATAATATAATATAATATAATATAATATAATATAATATATAATATAATATAATATAATATAATATAATATAACATAATATAATATAATATCTGGTGATCATTCTTAATCTAATAAAACCAATTAAATACTAACTTGTGAATAATCTAATATTTTTTTTACTTTTATTTTGAAAGCTATCACATTTTCAAGTGATTTTTTTTAACACTAAAGCCAATTAAATAATAACTTACGCCATTACACTAGCCTACAAGTAAAATACTTCTGGGATAAAACATGTTACCAGTTTCTCAAAACTGTGAAGAAACTTTGTCAATATTTTCCCAAGGAAAATACATATACAATTGAAATGAATCAGACTAATAGTTTTGATAACAATGGTCTTCCAAAATAAAACTAATGAAATGTTCCCACATGTGAAAGAAAACTCAAGTCTTAAATGATGGTTGGATCAAGTTTCCAAGATCAGTCTGGAGTCAAAATGTGAAATAATTAGAATAAACAGTAGAATAGTTTTTAGTCCAAATGAATATTAGTGTCAGATCTGCTTCTAAACACTGTCACATTATGATCCATTCACTTTAAAGGTTCTTTCTAGTGGAATATTTACTAATCCATTGTAGCCTGTCAAGCCCGACTATGATATGAATTCATAGTCTGGAGACGATCCATAGACTGATCTTAAGCGTATGGGCAGGATCAACAGCTGTCTTTTCAACTGCTCTGTACGTAATAGGCCAGCGCTATGAGCAACGAACAATGTGATGTATACAGAGCAACGAAAACAAGTCTGAATTAAAAGTGCGAGAAGCCTCAAAGGCCTTCGCTGTCCCTCGCGGTCGCCTCCCCTGGCAACGTCCGAGTCAAATTTCAACCAAATCGGTGTTTGTATGCCCGATCTACAGCCTTTTTAGTAAAGGTGAACTTGTAGGGGGGCGCTATAGAACAAAATCGCAATTTCTATTGATAAAATGCTGTTGCACAAAGAGATAGACGTCTGAGTCAAATTTCAGCCAAATCTGTGTTCGTATGTCCGAGCTGAAGCAATTTATGTAGTGGTCATTTTTCCCGAAAACTTAGCATAGCAAAAACAACTTTAAAAAAAAAATTTGATAACTTTTGATGTC
>CM035795.1:47116539-47311539 GCA_020466265.1 Siphamia tubifer | reverse complement strand
ATCTGAGGGTCCAGGGTTCAAGTCCCTGTTCAGGCGATGTAAGTTTTAAGATATACGAGGTAGAAAGTCCACAACATGTCTGTGCGTAAAATGTAGCCTAGGATCTAGACTGTCCCCAGTGGCCGCAAACTGCATTTGCTACGGGGAGAGTCTAGAAAGTCTAGGCAAATTTGTGGGCGGGATAACCGCTGTCTGTCAAGTTTTCTCTTTACACAACGCCACGCTATTGGATGGGTAACCAGTCAGAGCCAACCAGTCAGAGCCAACCAGTCAGAGCCAACCAGTCAGAGCCAACCAGTCAGAGCCAACCAGTCAGAGCCAACCAGTCAGAGCCAACCAGTCAGAGCCAACCAGTCAGAGCCAACCAGTCAGAGCCAACCAGTCAGAGCGATGAACATGGATTTCGTAGACAGCGTCACCGGTGGGCAAAACTCCGACAACATCCCTTTTTTCCAAAAACAGCTTAAGTGCCGTTTTCTGCTCCTCTCGCAGGGAAAACTGTCATTTTAAATCACCTAGCGTTGCTGCCAAAGCCAGCTCGAATGGTTGTTCCTGGTGATGAGCCATGTTGTCTAGCAGCTAGCAACTGGTGTTACGGCAATGTGTGCTAGCTGCTACGTCTCTGCGACTACAACATTACGTGTCGTATTTGTGTCGTCATGAGGCAGGGCGGGCTCCAATCCCGCCCCTCGCGATTTGATTGGTCCGACCCATTTTGGATTTTCAGATCCGAGGCTGTCTAGTCTGCCTCCCCGTAGCAAATACCATTTGCGGCCACTGGGGACAGACTAGATCCTAGGCTACGTAAAATGTGTTCTGCCAAATGGTTTCGGTTCTAACCAACAAATAATTTCATTGATCAATCAAGCTGTGTCATTGTTCAAAAAATCATTATGAGGTGAATGAGCAACTTTAACTCATGTGAGATTAAAACACCTAAAACTACACAAGAGGAATGTCTGTCATGGTATCCTCATGTACAACAAGAGACAACTCGATTGAAAGAATTAATAATAAAGTTAAGTGTTGACAATAGCAACAGTCTGACAGGTACTATGTGAACAATAGAGACAAACAACACTTTGTGGAAGGTGTCATTTTTCCATTTGGTAAATTTTTAGATGTAAGTTATAATTGCACTATTTGAGGGTCAATGGAAAAACAGCTACTGATGATGAAGATGATGATGAAGATGAAGATGATGAGAGCCAATAGGAGAGACTAAGAAAGGTGTTGACTATCTTTATAGTACTAGTAAACAGCACCAAGTATCATTGACAGTAACAGTGTTGTGACAACATCTGTCTTTGATAAATGGTTGGTTCTCTATTTAAAGCTTGCATCACCTGAGAAGGGAATTAAACCCTGCACCTGGTGCTGTTTACTGGTATTATAGAACACTCTTTGTCTTCATTAAATGGTTTAAATTATTAGACTATCCAAAGTCATCAATAACAACCCAGTCCCAAGTCCTCTGTGCGTTATGTTACTAAGACAGACAGAAAAGAAAACATGGAATGAATAATAGCACAGTTTTTGTCAGTACAGTGACACATATTGATGAAAGAACTGAAGTGATTTAGGTTCTTTGTTTTATCAAGAAAACATGTTAAATGGATAGATACCAGCTCTGAAATTAAACTGTTAGCAGCTATTTTTATGGGTAGTATTACATTTGTCCAAAGCACTCTGACAGAACAGACCTCCCCCAGATCATCACCAAAATGTAATAATTTCTAGATACCCCCCCCCCCGGAAAAGTCTGACGCTCTACCGACTGAACGGTCCAGGCTTTTACAACTACTGTTAAACCCACAAAGAAACACACTAATCTAACTGTAGGATCAGTTTCTCTTTGTTGTTGCATGTTTTCATTACGTCCCTCTTCTATAACACTGACTTCAGCTCCTCAGAAACTAGATAATGATGTAATGGCTTTTTTTTTTTTAATTACATTTTTTTATTTAAAAAATGTAAGGGTTATTTATCTTTCTTCTTTCTTTAAATAACTTAGTATTAAAAAACAAAAAAGAAGACGAGGGAAATATCTAAAACATGCAGGACATTGGGCCATGAGGACAGGATTTGAGAACCACTGATATAGACCAATACGTGAAATTACAACTGTCTCAAATGGATAAGGATAACATTATAGGATGTGTTTATAAAGGAGGTGACAAATCATAATGATAGGAAGAACAGAATTTATGCAAGAAATCACTAATGGGGAGACTCTACCAACACATTCTTTAACTGCCGTCACATTTTTAGTTATTCTTAACATGTCAGATTTCTCTTCCCAAACCTAAAAACTTGTGTAAAATCTGAGTGTTTCATCAGTGAAAACATCCTATTACTTGTGCTTGTAAAAGTACAACACTGTTACAAAGGGAAATACTGTATATGTCTCCCCCTGCTGGTCAGATAGTTATAAAAAAAACACTGAATCAACACAAAGAGAATTCACCAAACTTTCTATAATCATATTCAATGAGCCTTAAAGAACTTGTGCTACTTTTGTGGTAGTTCCTAAATTAATTGTCCTCTATTTTTAATTTTAACTTTCTTAAGTGATTTGTCACAGTTTTTTCTTATATTATGCTCTGTATTTTGTATTTTTAAGTAATAAAAAATCCTATATTTTCTCATACTGAATTTACTGACTTCTTTAATGTATGCATTTAAAGGGATGTATAAATCCAATCTAATAATAAAACATGGAACATTAGCTGAATAACTGAATATCTAGATATTATTGAGAAGAAGGTATGAAATAAGATATTATTGTAATAAATCAAGAATATTGTGATAAGGTGATATTATAGCATTTATTAATGACTATATTTATAGTAAACAAGAGATTGATTTATTCAGTCAAATCTATCATTAACTGAACATAAACCCAGTGTCTCCATTCACTGTCATTGATCCAACTCCATGGGTTTTACTGGTGAATTAATGCTGTAAAAGACGATGGTGTTTCCATGGTAACTATGGAGCCTCCGAACGTCTAAATGGAGTGGATCAACAGGTATTAAACAGTTTAGATCAGTAGATTATTTTGGTCATCTGTGGTTGTTTGGGTGTTTACGGGTTAAAACCATTAGGTTCAGTTTGATAAAATGCTCTTGTGTATGTGTTTGTGTTACAGCTGCACAATATATTGTGTGAGCATTGACAACACAACGTATGTGTGTGCAGTAGCCACATCGCAGGTCCTGCAATTATTTTATTTTTTATAATTTTTTTATTTGTCTTTTTTAAATTAATTTATTTGTCTTTTTTATTTATTCATTTATTTAAATTTGTTTTATTCATTTATTTATTTAGTGTTATTTTTTTGTTTATCTTTATAGTTCTTTAATTGTATTTATTTAATTAATTAATTAATTTTATTTATTTATTATTTATTTATTTGTTATGTCTTTTTTATTCATTCATTCAATTATTTTAATTTTATTTTATTTATTCATTCTTAATTATTAATTGTATTTAATTATTTCGGCTAAAAGAAGGATAATACTGATGGTTAGGGTTAGGGTTAGGGTTGTCAACCACTAATCTGTTTGACCATTTGCGTTGGCACCACACAGCTGTTATTTACCCCTGAGGATTTTTCCCCATCCTAATATATATCGCAGTTATAAAACTAGAAAAGCACTCTGAGAGCGCAGACCTCCGCCAAAGTAGCCCCCCCACCCACCCACCCACCCCGATCACCCCCCAAAATTAAACCAGTTCTTCCTGTTCACATTTCCAACATATCCTGAAATTTTCAGCAAAATCCGTCCATAAGTTTTGGAGTTATCTCGAACAGAGACAAACAGACTCCTTGGCGGAGGTAAAAATTGCAATGTCAGCTTTTTTCTAATACGGCGCAGCCCTAGTTTTTCTTGTACCTGCTGCCTTCAGAGCCGGGGCGACCTCCTGATATTCCAGATGCTGGGTTTTGTTCTTGTCAAACACCAGGAAGATATCCTCAAAAAAAAAAAAGGAAGCATTAGAGTTGATGAGTTCATGTGCAGGGTCCAGAATGACTCATCAGCAACAAACTTCCAAGATTCTACATGGAACAAGTGGTGCCTTGGTACCTTGACCTTTGACCTACATTCACCAACATTTAATGGGATCTATTCTTGTATTTTTCCTGAAAATATCATGTAAATTCGGTCAGAATAGTTTTTTTGCGTAAAGTTGCTGACAAAAAATTAGACAAATGCACAACAAACAAACAAAATAAATCAAACCAACACCAATACAACTGCTTCCCCTTTGAGGGGTGGAGTGGTAAATGGACTGATTACAGAAGCTAGAATGGTGGAAGGGCTGAATAATGTACATATTGTCACGTAGTGTAGCCAAGCAAGGTTTGTTTGTTCATTTGTTTGTTGTTTTTGGTTACTGTGTTTCATACAGTGCATGATGAGTTCACCAGTTATGACCAAAAAAGTTCTGTGACAATCCATTAACTGTGACCTTTGACCTATACATCAGCTGAAAAAATGTAAATGACAAACAGCTCAGTTTTTTATTGGGCTGTGGTTTTCAGATAAAACTCTTTAACTCATCAGTCCACTGGCAGTAGAGCTGCACGATATATTGAGCGTTGACATCGCAATGTACACGTATACGTACACGCAATAGTCACATCGCAGGTCCTGCAATTATTTTAATTTTATTTTTTATTAATTATTTCTATATATTTGTATTATTTTATTTATTTTTAAATGTATTAAAATTTATTATTTATTTTATTTATTTTTAAATGTATTAAAATTTATTATTTATTTTGTTTTATTAATAAATATTTTTAAATTATTTTGGCTACAAGAAGAATGACAGTGAAACTTATGTTCTGTGTCAAACACTAATCTGTTTGAACGTTTGCATCGGAACTACACAAATATTATATACGCCTGAGGATGTATCTCATTATATATCGCAATATACATCAGCAGGGAGGCCCAGTGCTGCAGTGGTTAGCACTCATGCTTTACAACAAGAAGGACCCTGGTTCCATTCCCACACCAGACCTTTCTGTGTGGACTTCGCATGTTCTCCTTATGTCTGTGTGGGGTTTCTCCGGGTACTCCTTAATCTAAATTGTCCATAGCTGTGATTGTTTGTCCAAAAAAATCTACAATCTGAGTATTTTCTAATATCGTGCGGCCATAACTGGTATAAAGTCTCAGTTCCGTGTCCCCTGGCGTCCTTACCGTCCACCTCCTGATCTTGTCCCACAGACTCTGGAAGTCCATCCAGTTTAACTGAGCAATGCCTTGGCTCTGAGGAAACACTGAGGTTAAGGAAAAGAACCTGTTGGGGGAAAAAAGGTGGGCCAATGGGGCTGTGACAAGCTGTTTCAGATGGAGCAGTATTCTAGGAACTGACTGTAACATGTCATTAACTCACTTTCTTTCACTCTTTTGCCTTGTTTCCACTGAGCAGGCTGGAACAGTTTGATACAGTTCAGATTATCTCACTATAGTTTGTCTCACTTGAGCTTGTGTTTTCACTGCCTACAGCACTCTTATGTTGTAGGCGGGGTAAATGCTGCAGCGGCGGCTACGTACGTTGACATAATCCAGCTCCCTCTAGACTTCATCCTCCCAGACGATACAAAGAAGCATCTGCACCTCCTTGTTGTTACATAAAAAACTACTGCCGGTCAACCGTTGACCATTGGTGGAACTGTAATATGAAACCTATATCTTTCAGTAATGTAGATTTCTTACCTGCGCATTTATATCCAATTATGTAGGCCTACAGCATGTGTATATTGTCATTTGCCATTATGGAAATCTATACATGTCAAATATAGTTTGTAATTTTAAAATGTACTATGATTCACACATAGGCTTACTTAATTTATTAGTCTTATTAACATGCCTACTGTGGATTCAAAACTGTATATCTGTAAAATCCCTGAATATTTTCTTTTGTATGTCTGAATACAGGGTCAATGCTTAAATATGTGCAAGGAGGACCTCAAGGTCAAGAGGAAGATTTGGATCAACCATCCACCAGTGACAGTGTTATGTAAATAAACAAATTGCACTGAGAAATTCAAAATTGTTTTTTTTTTTGTTTTGTTTTTTTAGGTTGGGGGGGCACCACAGAGCATTTGTGCTTAGGGCACCCAAATGGTTAGCAACGGCCCTGGGTCAACGTGATGCAGAAAAGTTTAGTTTTCTTTCTTCACTCGTTGTCGAGTGGAGATTTAACCAGCGCAGAAATGACAATTCTGTTGACCAATCAATGGGATTCTATCTTGTCTGAAACCTGAGATATGACCACATGTGTGTTTTAGATGTTGACCTTTTGTATGACCTTGACCTTTGACCTTCATTGCTCAAAATCTAATGGGTTCTTCCTTGACCCATTATCTATCATTCCTGAAAGTTTCATCAAACTCTTTTCAGAACTTTTTGTGTAATCCTGCTGACAGACAGACAAACAGACCTGAATTTAATACCTCTTTGGCAGAGGTAATAACTGTTTCTGGGGTTGATGAATTCTTGAACAATGGTAATTAAACGTTTCTCTAAATGACTAAAGTGGAGCATCTGAGGTTAACCACATACAACCTTTAGTGTTTTAACCAGATTTAGTGGATGATCCTTGGAGACACATCGACCTGCTGCATCTGAGAAGTGAAGGTGTGTCTCCTTCTCTGACTCTGAGGGTCCACATGTGGGTTTACATTTGAAGGATACATCCATCAGGACCACCAGGCTCTTACAGTGCTCCAGAGACAGGAACTTCTCACTGCCTGTTAACACTACACACAAAAAAACACATAATCAAAATGACTGGGGCAGGATTTTGGGGGGGTGGGGTGTTAACAACGAAGGTGCTGATTACACGAGGACGATTGTGAGTGAAAACAACAAAATATTTTATTGGAAGTAGCTTTCATGTACCACAGCAAGGGGTCTGAAAATTGAGGCTACGTGCTAAATGACAGACAAAGAAGCTCTGGCAAAAACATAATGTCCTTGGCGGAGGTAATTAAAACTGATTCACTACCTGAGAATATGGTGTGGTGACTTACATTTAAAACAACTAACATTATTTATTCCAGTTAAAGCAAAAAACGTAATGAACGGTAATAAGACATGTGTGAACACACCCTGACACAAGATTATAGTGAGAGAAGTTGATGGCAACGAATCAACCAGCTCTGAATTTTATTTAAATGGTAAATGGACTGCATTTATATAGCACTTTCCCACCTCCATGGTGCTCAAAGCGCTTTACATTAGCCTCTCATTCACCCATAGGTTTCTAAGGTCTACAGTAAGTCCTACTGGGGGCCTAAGTCAGGGTTCAGTGTCTTGCCCAAGGACACTTTGACATTTGGACAGCCAGAGCTGGGACGTGAACTGCCAACCTCTCGGTCATAGGGCGACCCACTCTACCAACTGAACCACAGCCTCCCATTTACATTATTAAGCTGCCATGAATGTTAGATGGATTATGATTCCAGATTAAGAAGTCATACTAAAGACCCACAATCCTTGACCTGAGTTTCAACAAGATTTAGTTAGGTATATGCTAGATTGGATCAGCCAGACGGACGGGGTGGGCCGGACGGGGAGTGGGATGGGGGGTGGGGGGGTGAGATGAGGGGCAGTGGTCAGGATGTTCTCCTCAGGACGTAATTTCACACTTTTGAGAGACAACAGCAGTGTTAAAAGAAGATCTCGCAAAATATATACAGACCACCAAGGACAACTCTAGGTCTGAGTTTATTATTTTTTCAGTAAACCGTCACTCCAATGACAAAGGTAAACTGTAAATGTTCAAGTGTACTGTAGATGTGGTTATTGTGTCCTGTATGTTTACAGAATACATTCTTATATGTGGTGTATAGACCAACTTCAGTTCTAGTTTCAAAAATCACCCATCAATGACATTCTTGAATTTTTTTTGTCATTTTTCTGAACTGTTCTAGGCTATATTCCATCCTCGTGGTGCTAAGATTTGTCAAAACACTCCACATGAAAGAAAAATAAATAACTAAAAAGTACACAAGCTTGTACATTACTGCTCTAGGTGGGGTTGAGCTATATCATCAGATACTAAATGCCTGTTGTTTGTTTTCAAGTAGCAAATTAGACAGTGGAAAACTGAACACTGAATCAAACTACAGATTAGCTCAGTTTAGTTCTCCTTCCCTGGATAGCACGCCACCAAGAAATATGTCCAATGAAATGCACCTCAATTCAGCTTTTGACTGCACTGCTTCTGAGTAACATATTTCCGGCCTTAGCAAAGCAATCGGCAGCTGCACAGAACGTCCAGACCTTAGTCCCGCCCCCATCCGTCCGGCTGATCCAATCTAGCATCTATCATTTAGTTTTGGGAGACAATCAACTAAAAAAGACTGAACAGATGTGCTAAACTGTTTACTAAAGCAGACAGACAGACTGACTGACCTCCACCCTGAATGGCCTCCGTCAGCAGGTTGTGAAGGTGAACTGGTTTACAAAAGCCCTTCTGGGGAAAAAACCAAAAAAACAAGAAACATTCACCATAAGATGTCGGTCAGAGTTGTGTTCTGGTAATTCTACTTACACTGGTTTAATGTATTTGAGGGTTGAAAAGTAAATCAAGGGATTTTCATTCTACATGTCACAGTTCAAGCTGTCTTTGCAGCTTAGCTTCTTCTTGTTCTAGTTTAGTAGATGCATGCAGGTAAACCTTACCTTGTTGCGGTGTTTCTCAAACAGACGTCTGGTAGATTTAGGAGATGGAAGAGCAGCTTGATGCGGAAATGAAGGCTGTTGGAGATAAAACACAATTTATATTCAGAAACACAGCATGGCTACAGATGTGAGGTGAGGGGCTTTGATATTGTACCAAAGGTGATAGCAGTAGTGGACTCTCATTCATGACGGAACTTTTAGCATCTATTGCCTGAACAGGGACTTGAACCCTGGACCCTCAGATTAAAAGTCTGATGCTCTACCGACTGAGCTACCCAGGCTGTGTTCAGTGTGAAAATATTGAGCCGCCAAGTCGGGCATCGTGTCAACTGTTGAGTCCTTGTTGTTGCATGATATTTACCCCTTCATGAAAATCTTGAGTTAGGCAGACTAGAAAAGGCCATGATCCTCTTCTAGAGAACCAACAAAAATGGACTCTCATGATTGGAGAACCACAGTGGAATGTGAGGTGAGGCGCTTTGATATTGTACCAAAGGTGATAGCAGTAGTGGACTCTCATTCATGAAGGAGGTGTGTTGATATTGTCCCTGAGGTGAGAGGATTAGTGGACTCTATTTCATGAAGGAACTTTAAGCTTCTATTGCCTGAACAGGGACTTGAACCCTGGACCCTCAGATTAAAAGTCTGATGCTCTACCTACTGAGCTACCCAGGCTGTGTTCAGGGCCAAAATATTGAGCCGGCAAGTCGGGCATTGTGTCAACTGTTGAGTCCTTGTTGTTGCATGATATTTACCCCTTCATGAAAATCTTGAGTTAGGCAGACTAGAAAAGGCCATGATCCTCTTCTAGAAAACCAACAAAAATGGACTCTCATGATTGGAGAACCACAGTGGAATGTGAGGTGAGGGTTTTGTTATTGTACCGAAGGTGATAGCAATAGGATACTGTCAATAATGAAGGATCTTTAAGCTTTTATTGCCTGAACAGGGACTTGAACCCTGGACCCTCAGATTAAAAGGCTGATGCTCTACCGACTGAGCTACCCAGGCTCTGTTCATGGTGAAAATATTGAGCCGTCAAGTCGGGCATCGTGTCAACTGTTGAGTCCTTGTTGTTGCATGATATTTACCCCTTCATGAAAATCTTGAGTTAGGCAGACTAGAAAAGGCCATGATCCTCTTCTAGAGAACCATCAAAAATGAACTCTCATGATTGGAGAACCACAGTGGAATGTGAGGTTAGGGGCTTTGATATTGTACCAAAGGTGATAGCAGTATTGGACTCCCAATCATGAAGGAGGTGTGTTGATATTGTCCCTGAGGTGAGAGGATTAGTGGACTCTATTTCATGAAGGAACTTTAAGCTTCTATTGCCTGAACAGGGACTTGAACCCTGGACACTCAGATTAAAAGTCTGATGCTCTACCGACTGAGCTACCCAGGCTGTGTTCAGGGCGAAAATATTGAGCCGCCAAGTCGGGCATTGTGTCAACTGTTGAGTCCTTCTTGTTGCATGATATTTACCCCTGAATGAATATCTTGAGTAAGGGAGACAAGAAAAGGCCATGGTCGTCTTCCAGAGAATCAACAAAAGTGGACTCTGATGATTGGAAAACCACAGTGGAATGTGAGGTGAGGGGCTTTGATATTGTACCAAAGGTGTCAGCAGTCGTGGACTCTCATTCATGAAGGAACTTAAAGGATTTATCGCCTGAACAGGGACTTGAATCCTGGACCCTCAGATTAAAAGTCTGATGCTCTACCGACTGAGCTACCCAGGCTCTCTTCACAGTGAAAATATTGAGCCGCCAAGTCGGGCATAGTGTCAACTGTTGAGTCCTTGTTGTTGCAAGATATTTACCCCTGAATGAATATCTTGAGTAAGGGAGACAAGAAAAGGCCATGGTCCTCTTCTAGAGAATCAACAAAAGTGGACTCTGATGATTGGAAAACCACAGTGGAATGTGAGGTGAGGGGCTTTGATATTGTACAAAAGGTGATAGCAGTAGTGGACTCTCATTCATGACGGAGGTGTGTTGATATTGTCCCTGAGGTGAGAGGATTAGTGGACTCTATTTCATGAAGGAACTTTAAGCTTCTATTGCCTGAACAGGGACTTGAACCCTGGACCCTCAGATTAAAAGTCTGATGCTCTACCGACTGAGCTACCCAGGCTGTGTTCAGGGCCAAAATATTGAGCCGCCAAGTCGTGCATAGTGTCAACTGTTGAGTCCTTTGTTGTTGCATGATATTTACCCCTGAATGAATATCTTGAGTAAGGGAGACAAGAAAAGGCCATGGTCGTCTTCCAGAGAATCAACAAAAATGGACTCTCATGATTGGAGAACAACAGTGAAATGTGAGGTGAGGGGTTTTGATATTGTACCAAAGGTGTCATCAGTCGTGGACTCTCATTCATGAAGGAACTTAAAGGATTTATCACCTGAACAGGGACTTGAACCCTGGACCCTCAGATTAAAAGTCTGATGCTCTACCGACTGAGCTACCCAGGCTCTCTTCACAGTAAAAATATTGAGCCGCCAAGTCGGGCATAGTGTCAACTGTTGAGTCCTTGTTGTTGCATGATATTTACCCCTTCATGAATATCTTGAGTAAGGGAGACAAGAAAAGGCCATGATCCTCTTCCAGAGAATCAACAAAAGTGGACTCTCATGATTGGAAAACCACAGTGGAATGTGAGGTGAGGGGCTTTGATATTGTACCAAAGGTGATAGCAGTAGTGGACTCTCATTCATGAAGGAGGTGTGTTGATATTGTCCCTGAGGTGAGAGGATTAGTGGACCCTATTTCATGAGGGAACTTTAAGCTTCTATTGCCTGAACAGGGACTTGAACCCTGGACCCTCAGATTAAAAGTCTGATGCTCTACCGACTGAGCTACCCAGGCTGTGTTCAGAGCCAAAATATTGAGCCCGCCAAGTCGGGCATAGTGTCAACTGTTGAGTCCTTTGTTGTTGCATGATATTTACCCCTGAATGAATATCTTGAGTAAGGGAGACAAGAAAAGGCCATGGTCGTCTTCCAGAGAATCAACAAAAATGGACTCTCATGATTGGAGAACAACTGTGAAATGTGAGGTGAGGGGTTTTGATATTGTACCAAAGGTGATAGCAGTAGTGGACTCTCATTAATGAAGGAATTTAAAGGATTTATCGCCTGAACAGGGACTTGAACCCTGGACCCTCAGATTAAAAGTCTGATGCTCTACCGACTGAGCTACCCAGGCTCTCTTCACAGTGAAAATATTGAGCCGCCAAGACGGGCATCGTGTCAACTGTTGAGTCCTTGTTGTTGCATGATATTTACCCCTTCATGAAAATCTTGAGTTAGGCAGAATAGAAAAGGCCATGATCCTCTTCTAGAAAACCAACAAAAATGGACTCTCATGATTGGAGAACCACAGTGGAATGTGAGGTGAGGGTTTTGTTACTGTACCGAAGGTGATAGCAATAGGATACTGTCAATAATGAAGGATCTTTAAGCTTTTATCGCCTGAACAGGGACTTGAACCCTGGACCCTCAGATTAAAAGTCTGATGCTCTACCAACTGAGCTACCCAGGCTCTGTTCATGATGAAAATATTGAGCCGCCAAGTCGGGCATAGTGTCAACTGTTGAGTCCTTGTTGTTGCATGATATTTACCCCTTCATGAAAATCTTGAGTTAGGCAGAATAGAAAAGGCCATGATCCTCTTCTAGAAAACCAACAAAAATGGACTCTCATGATTGGAAAACCACAGTGGAATGTGAGGTGAGGGGCTTTGATATTGTACCAAAGGTGATAGCAGTAGTGGACTCTCATTCATGAAGGAGGTGTGTTGATATTGTCCCTGAGGTGAGAGGATTAGTGGACTCTATTTCATGAAGGAACTTTAAGCTTCTATTGCCTGAACAGGGACTTGAACCCTGGACCCTCAGATCAAAAGTCTGATGCTCTACCGACTGAGCTACCCAGGCTGTGTTCAGGGCCAAAATATTGAGCCGCCAAGTCGGGCATTGTGTCAACTGTTGAGTCCTTCTTGTTGCATGATATTTACCCCTGAATGAATATCTTGAGTAAGGGAGACAAGAAAAGGCCATGGTCCTCTTCCAGAGAATCAACAAAAATTGGACTCTCATGATTGGAGAACAACAGTGAAATGTGAGGTGAGGGGTTTTGATATTGTACCAAAGGTGTCATCAGTCGTGGACTCTCATTCATGAAGGAACTTAAAGGATTTATCACCTGAACAGGGACTTGAACCCTGGACCCTCAGATTAAAAGTCTGATGCTCTACCGACTGAGCTACCCAGGCTCTGTTCAGTGTGAAAATATTGAGCCGTCAAGTCGGGCATTGTGTCAACTATTGAGTCGTTGTTGCATGATATTTACCCCTGAATGAATATCTTGAGTAAGGGAGACAAGAAAAGGCCATGGTCCTCTTCCAGAGAATCAACAAAAGTGGACTCTCGTGATTGGAAAACCACAGTGGAATGTGAGGTGAGGGGCTTTGATATTGTACCAAAGGTGATAGCAGTAGTGGACTCTCATTCATGGCAGAACTTTAAGCTTCTATCACCTGAACAGGGACTTGAACCCTGGACCCTCAGATTAAAAGTCTGATGCTCTACCGACTGAGCTACCCAGGCTCTCTTCATGGAGAAAATATTGAGCCGTCAAGTCGGGCATCGTATCAACTGTTGAGTCCTTGTTGTTGCATGATATTTACCCCTTCATGAAAATCTTGAGTTAGGCAGACTAGAAAAGGCCATGATCCTCTTCTAGAAAACCAACAAAAATGGACTCTCATGATTGGAGAACCACAGTGGAATGTGAGGTGAGGGTTTTATTATTGTACCGAAGGTGATAGCAATAGGATACTGTCAATAATGAAGGATCTTTAAGATTTTATTGCCTGAAAAGGGACTTGAACCCTGGACCCTCAGATTAAAAGTCTGATGCTCTACCGACTGAGCTACCCAGGCTCTGTTCATGGTGAAAATATTGAGCCGTCAAGTCGGGCATCGTGTCAACTGTTGAGTCCTTGTTGTTGCATGATATTTACCCCTTCATGAAAATCTTGAGTTAGGCAGACTAGAAAAGGCCATGATCCTCTTCCAGAGAATCAACAAAAGTGGACTCTCGTGATTGGAAAACCAGAGTGGAATGTGAGGTGAGGGGCTTTGATATTGTACCAAAGGTGATAGCAGTAGTGGATTCTCATTCATGGCAGAACTTTAAGCTTCCATCGCCTGAACAGGGACTTGAACCCTGGACCCTCAGATTAAAAGGCTGATGCTCTACCGACTGAGCTACCCAGGCTCTGTTTATGGTGAAAATATTGAGCCGTCAAGTCGGGCATCGTGTCAACTGTTGAGTCCTTGTTGTTGCATGATATTTACCCCTTCATGAAAATCTTGAGTTAGGCAGACTAGAAAAGGCCATGATCCTCTTCTAGAGAACCATCAAAAATGAACTCTCATGACTGGAAAACCACAGTGGAATGTGAGGTGAGGGGCTTTGATATTGTACCAAAGGTGATAGCAGTAGTGGACTCTCATTCATGAAGGAGGTGTGTTGATATTGTCCCTGAGGTGAGAGGATTAGTGGACTCTATTTCATGAAGGAACTTTAAGCTTCTATTGCCTGAACAGGGACTTGAACCCTGGACCCTCAGATTAAAAGTCTGATGCTCTACCGACTGAGCTACCCAGGCTGTGTTCAGGGCCAAAATATTGAGCCGCCAAGTCGGGCATAGTGTCAACTGTTGAGTCCTTTGTTGTTGCATGATATTTACCCCTGAATGAATATCTTGAGTAAGGGAGACAAGAAAAGGCCATGGTCGTCTTCCAGAGAATCAACAAAAATGGACTCTCATGATTGGAGAACAACAGTGAAATGTGAGGTGAGGGGTTTTGATATTGTACCAAAGGTGTCAGCAGTCGTGGACTCTCATTAATGAAGGAACTTTAAGGATTTATCGCCTGAACAGGGACTTGAACCCTGGACCCTCAGATTAAAAGTCTGATGCTCTACCGACTGAGCTACCCAGGCTCTCTTCACAGTGAAAATATTGAGCCGCCAAGTCGGGCATAGTGTCAACTGTTGAGTCCTTTGTTGTTGCATGATATTTACCCCTTCATGAATATCTTGAGTCAGGGAGACAAGAAAAGGCCATGGTCCTCTTCCAGAGAATCAACAAAAGTGGACTCTGATGATTGGAAAACCACAGTGGAATGTGAGGTGAGGGGCTTTGATATTGTACAAAAGGTGATAGCAGTAGTGGACTCTCATTCATGGCAGAACTTTAAGCTTCCATCGCCTGAACAGGGACTTGAACCCTCGACCCTCAGATTAAAAGTCTGATGCTCTACCGACTGAGCTACCCAGGCTCTGTTCAGTGTGCAAATATTGAGCCGCCAAGTCTGGCATCGTGTCAACTGTTGAGTCCTTGTTGTTGCATGATATTTACCCCTTCATGAAAATCTTGAGTTAGGCAGACTAGAAAAACGGCATGGTCCTCCTCCAGAGAATCAACAAAAATGGACTCTCATGATTGGAGAACCACAGTGGAATGTGAGGTGAGGGTTTTGTTATTGTACCGAAGGTGATAGCAATAGAATACTGTCAGTAATGAAGGATCTTTAAGCTTTTATCGCCTGAACAGGGACTTGAACCCTGGACCCTCAGATTAAAAGTCTGATGCTCTACCGACTGAGCTACCCAGGCTCTGTTCAGTGTGAAAATATTGAGCCGTCAAGTCGGGCATTGTGTCAACTATTGAGTCGTTGTTGCATGATATTTACCCCTGAATGAATATCTTGAGTAAGGGAGACAAGAAAAGGCCATGGTCCTCTTCCAGAGAATCAACAAAAGTGGACTCTCGTGATTGGAAAACCACAGTGGAATGTGAGGTGAGGGGCTTTGATATTGTACCAAAGGTGATAGCAGTAGTGGACTCTCATTCATGGCAGAACTTTAAGCTTCCATTGCCTGAACAGGGACTTGAACCCTGGACCCTCAGATTAAAAGTCTGATGCTCTACCGACTGAGCTACCCAGGCCCTGTTCAGTGTGAAAATATTGAGCCGCCAAGTTGGGCATTGTGTCAACTGTTGAGTTCTTCTTGTTGCATGATATTTACCCCTGAATGAATATCTTGAGTAAGGGAGACAAGAAAAGGCCATGGTCGTCTTCCAGAGAATCAACAAAAATGGACTCTCATGATTGGAGAACAACAGTGAAATGTGAGGTGAGGGGTTTTGATATTGTACCAAAGGTGTCAGCAGTCGTGGACTCTCATTCATGAAGGAACTTAAAGGATTTATCGCCTGAACAGGGACTTGAACCCTGGACCCTCAGATTAAAAGTCTGATGCTCTACCGACTGAGCTACCCAGGCTCTCTTCACAGTGAAAATATTGAGCCGCCAAGTCGGGCATTGTGTCAACTATTGAGTCCTTGTTGTTGCATGATATTTACCCCTTCATGAAAATCTTGAGTTAGGCAGACTAGAAAAGGCCATGATCCTCTTCTGGAGAACCAACAAATATGGACTCTCATGATTGGAGAACCACAGTGGAATGTGAGGTGAGAGGCTTTGATATTGTACCAAAGGTGATAGCAGTAGTGGACTCTCAATCATGAAGGAGGTGTGTTGATATTGTCCCTGAGGTGAGAGGATTAGTGGACTCTATTTCATGAAGGAACTTTAAGCTTCTATTGCCTGAACAGGGACTTGAACCCTGGACCCTCAGATTAAAAGTCTGATGCTCTACCGACTGAGCTACCCAGGCTGTGTTCAGGGCCAAAATATTGAGCCGCCAAGTCGGGCATAGTGTCAACTGTTGAGTCCTTTGTTGTTGCATGATATTTACCCCTGAATGAATATCTTGAGTAAGGGAGACAAGAAAAGGCCATGGTCGTCTTCCAGAGAATCAACAAAAATGGACTCTCATGATTGGAGAACAACAGTGAAATGTGAGGTGAGGGGTTTTGATATTGTACCAAAGGTGTCATCAGTCGTGGACTCTCATTCATGAAGGAACTTAAAGGATTTATCACCTGAACAGGGACTTGAACCCTGGACCCTCAGATTAAAAGTCTGATGCTCTACCGACTGAGCTACCCAGGCTCTCTTCACAGTAAAAATATTGAGCCGCCAAGTCGGGCATAGTGTCAACTGTTGAGTCCTTGTTGTTGCATGATATTTACCCCTTCATGAATATCTTGAGTAAGGGAGACAAGAAAAGGCCATGATCCTCTTCCAGAGAATCAACAAAAGTGGACTCTCATGATTGGAAAACCACAGTGGAATGTGAGGTGAGGGGCTTTGATATTGTACCAAAGGTGATAGCAGTAGTGGACTCTCCTTCATGACGGAACTCTAAGCTTCTATCGCCTGAAAAGGGACTTGAACCCTGGAACCTCAGATTAAAAGCCTGATGCTCTACCGACTGAGCTACCCAGGCTCTGTTCAGTGTGAAAATATTGAGCCGCCAAGTCGGGCATCGTGTCAACTGTTGAGTCCTTGTTGTTGCATGATATTTACCCCTTCATGAAAATCTTGAGTTAGGCAGACTAGAAAAGGCCATGATCCTCTTCTAGAAAACCAACAAAAATGGACTCTCATGATTTGAGAACCACAGTGGAATGTGAGGTGAGGGTTTTGTTACTGTACCAAAGGTGATAGCAATAGGAGACTGTGAATAATGAAGGATCTTTAAGCTTTTATCACCTGAACAGGGACTTGAACCCTGGACCCTCAGATTAAAAGTCTGATGCTCTACCAACTGAGCTACCCAGGCTCTGTTCATGGTGAAAATATTGAGCCGTCAAGTCGGGCATCGTGTCAACTGTTGAGTCCTTGTTGTTGCATGATATTTACCCCTTCATGAAAATCTTGAGTTAGGCAGACTAGAAAAACGGCATGGTCCTCCTCCAGAGAATCAACAAAAATGGACTCTCATGATTGGAGAACCACAGTGGAATGTGAGGTGAGGGTTTTGTTATTGTACCGAAGGTGATAGCAATAGAATACTGTCAATAATGAAGGATCTTTAAGCTTTTATCGCCTGAACAGGGACTTGAACCCTGGACCCTCAGATTAAAAGTCTGATGCTCTACCGACTGAGCTACCCAGGCTCTGTTCAGTGTGAAAATATTGAGCCGTCAAGTCGGGCATTGTGTCAACTATTGAGTCGTTGTTGCATGATATTTACCCCTGAATGAATATCTTGAGTAAGGGAGACAAGAAAAGGCCATGGTCCTCTTCCAGAGAATCAACAAAAGTGGACTCTCGTGATTGGAAAACCACAGTGGAATGTGAGGTGAGGGGCTTTGATATTGTACCAAAGGTGATAGCAGTAGTGGACTCTCATTCATGGCAGAACTTTAAGCTTCCATTGCCTGAACAGGGACTTGAACCCTGGACCCTCAGATTAAAAGTCTGATGCTCTACCGACTGAGCTACCCAGGCCCTGTTCAGTGTGAAAATATTGAGCCGCCAAGTCGGGCATTGTGTCAACTGTTGAGTTCTTCTTGTTGCATGATATTTACCCCTGAATGAATATCTTGAGTAAGGGAGACAAGAAAAGGCCATGGTCGTCTTCCAGAGAATCAACAAAAATGGACTCTCATGATTGGAGAACAACAGTGAAATGTGAGGTGAGGGGTTTTGATATTGTACCAAAGGTGTCAGCAGTCGTGGACTCTCATTCATGAAGGAACTTAAAGGATTTATCGCCTGAACAGGGACTTGAACCCTGGACCCTCAGATTAAAAGTCTGATGCTCTACCGACTGAGCTACCCAGGCTCTCTTCACAGTGAAAATATTGAGCCGCCAAGTCGGGCATTGTGTCAACTGTTGAGTCCTTGTTGTTGCATGATATTTACCCCTTCATGAAAATCTTGAGTTAGGCAGACTAGAAAAGGCCATGATCCTCTTCTGGAGAACCAACAAATATGGACTCTCATGATTGGAGAACCACAGTGGAATGTGAGGTGAGGGTTTTGTTATTGTACCGAAGGTGATAGCAATAGGATACTGTCAATAATGAAGGATCTTTAAGCTTTTATTGCCCGTACAGGGACTTGAACCCTGGACCCTCAGATTAAAAGTCTGATGCTCTACCGACTGAGCTACCCAGGCTCTGTTCATGGTGAAAATATTGAGCTGTCAAGTCGGGCATCGTGTCAACTGTTGAGTCCTTGTTGTTGCATGATATTTACCCCTTCATGAAAATCTTGAGTTAGGCAGACTAGAAAAGGCCATGATCCTCTTCTAGAGAACCATCAAAAATGGACTCTCATGATTGGAGAACCACAGTGGAATGTGAGGTGAGGGGCTTTGATATTGTACCAAAGGTGATAGCAGTAGTGGACTCTCATTCATGAAGGAGGTGTGTTGATATTGTCCATGAGGTGAGAGGATTAGTGGACTCTATTTCATGAAGGAACTTTAAGCTTCTATTGCCTGAACAGGGACTTGAACCCTGGACCCTCAGATTAAAAGTCTGATGCTCTACCGACTGAGCTACCCAGGCTCTCTTCACAGTAAAAATATTGAGCCGCCAAGTCGGGCATTGTGTCAACTGTTGAGTCCTTCTTGTTGCATGATATTTACCCCTGAATGAATATCTTGAGTAAGGGAGACAAGAAAAGGCCATGGTCGTCTTCCAGAGAATCAACAAAAATGGACTCTCATGATTGGAGAACAACAGTGAAATGTGAGGTGAGGGGTTTTGATATTGTACCAAAGGTGTCAGCAGTCGTGGACTCTCATTCATGAAGGAACTTAAAGGATTTATTGCCTGAACAGGGACTTGAACCCTGGACCATCAGATTAAAAGTCTGATGCTCTACCGACTGAGCTACCCAGGCTCTCTTCACAGTAAAAATATTGAGCCGACAAGTCGGACTTCGTGTCAACTGTTGAGTCCTTGTTGTTGCATGATATTTACCCCTTCATGAAAATCTTGAGTTAGGCAGACTAGAAAAACGGCATGGTCCTCCTCCAGAGAATCAACAAAAACGGACTCTCATGATTGGAGAACCACAGTGGAATGTGAGGTGAGGGTTTTGTTATTGTACCGAAGGTGATAGCAATAGAATACTGTCAATAATGAAGGATCTTTAAGCTTTTATCACCTGAACAGGGACTTGAACCCTGGACCCTCAGATTAAAAGTCTGATGCTCTACCGACTGAGCTACCCAGGCTCTGTTCATGGAGAAAATATTGAGCCATCAAGTCGGGCATCGTATCAACTGTTGAGTCCTTGTTGTTGCATGATATTTACCCCTTCATGAAAATCTTGAGTTAGGCAGACTAGAAAAGGCCATGATCCTCTTCTAGAGAACCAACAAAAATGGACTCTCATGATTGGAGAACCACAGTGGAATGTGAGGTGAGGCGCTTTGATATTGTACCAAAGGTGATAGCAGTAGTGGACTCTCATTCAGGAAGGAGGTGTGTTGATATTGTCCCTGAGGTGAGAGGATTAGTGGACTCTATTTCATGAAGGAACTTTAAGCTTCTATTGCCTGAACAGGGACTTGAACCCTGGACACTCAGATTAAAAGTCTGGTGCTCTACCGACTGAGCTACCCAGGCTGTGTTCAGGGCGAAAATATTGAGCCGCCAAGTCGGGCATTGTGTCAACTGTTGAGTCCTTCTTGTTGCATGATATTTACCCCTGAATGAATATCTTGAGTAAGGGAGACAAGAAAAGGCCATGGTCGTCTTCCAGAGAATCAACAAAAATGGACTCTCATGATTGGAGAACAACAGTGAAATGTGAGGTGAGGGGTTTTGATATTGTACCAAAGGTGTCAGCAGTCGTGGACTCTCATTCATGAAGGAACTTAAAGGATTTATCGCCTGAACAGGGACTTGAACCCTGGACCCTCAGATTAAAAGTCTGATGCTCTACCGACTGAGCTACCCAGGCTCTGTTCAGTGTGAAAATATTGAGCCGCCAAGTCGGGCATCGTGTCAACTGTTGAGTCCTTGTTGTTGCATGATATTTACCCCTTCATGAAAATCTTGAGTAAGGGAGACAAGAAAAGGCCATGATCCTCTTCTAGAAAACCAACAAAAATGGACTCTCATGATTGGAGAACCACAGTGGAATGTGAGGTGAGGGTTTTGTTATTGTACCGAAGGTGATAGCAATAGAATACTGTCCATAATGAAGGATCTTAAAGCTTTTATCGCCTGAACAGGGACTTGAACCCTGGACCCTCAGATTAAAAGTCTGATGCTCTACCGACTGAGCTACCCAGGCTCTGTTCAGGGTGAAAATATTGAGCCATCAAGTCGGGCATCGTATCAACTGTTGAGTCCTTGTTGTTGCATGATATTTACCCCTGAATGAATATCTTGAGTAAGGGAGACAAGAAAAGGCCATGGTCGTCTTCCAGAGAATCAACAAAAATGGACTCTCATGATTGGAGAACAACAGTGAAATGTTAGGTGAGGGGCTTTGATATTGTACCAAAGGTGATAGCAGTAGTGGACTCTCATTCAGGAAGGAGGTGTGTTGATATTGTCCCTGAGGTGAGAGGATTAGTGGACTCTATTTCATGAAGGAACTTTAAGCTTCTATTGCCTGAACAGGGACTTGAACCATGGACACTCAGATTAAAAGTCTGATGCTCTACCGACTGAGCTACCCAGGCTGTGTTCAGGGCGAAAATATTGAGCCGCCAAGTCGGGCATTGCGTCAACTGTTGAGTCCTTCTTGTTGCATGATATTTACCCCTGAATGAATATCTTGAGTAAGGGAGACAAGAAAAGGCCATGGTCGTCTTCCAGAGAATCAACAAAAATGGACTCTCATGATTGGAGAACAACAGTGAAATGTGAGGTGAGGGGTTTTGATATTGTACCAAAGGTGTCAGCAGTCGTGGACTCTCATTCATGAAGGAACTTAAAGGATTTATTGCCTGAACAGGGACTTGAACCCTGGACCCTCAGATTAAAAGTCTGATGCTCTACCGACTGAGCTACCCAGGCTCTCTTCACAGTAAAAATATTGAGCCGACAAGTCGGACTTCGTGTCAACTGTTGAGTCCTTGTTGTTGCATGATATTTACCCCTTCATGAAAATCTTGAGTTAGGCAGACTAGAAAAGGCCATGATCCTCTTCTAGAAAACCAACAAAAATGGACTCTCATGATTTGAGAACCACAGTGGAATGTGAGGTGAGGGTTTTGTTACTGTACCAAAGGTGATAGCAATAGGAGACTGTGAATAATGAAGGATCTTTAAGCTTTTATCACCTGAACAGGGACTTGAACCCTGGACCCTCAGATTAAAAGTCCGATGCTCTACCAACTGAGCTACCCAGGCTCTGTTCATGGTGAAAATATTGAGCCGTCAAGTCGGGCATCGTGTCAACTGTTGAGTCCTTGTTGTTGCATGATATTTACCCCTTCATGAAAATCTTGAGTTAGGCAGACTAGAAAAACGGCATGGTCCTCCTCCAGAGAATCAACAAAAATGGACTCTCATGATTGGAGAACCACAGTGGAATGTGAGGTGAGGGTTTTGTTATTGTACCGAAGGTGATAGCAATAGAATACTGTCAATAATGAAGGATCTTTAAGCTTTTATCGCCTGAACAGGGACTTGAACCCTGGACCCTCAGATTAAAAGTCTGATGCTCTACCGACTGAGCTACCCAGGCTCTGTTCAGTGTGAAAATATTGAGCCGTCAAGTCGGGCTTTGTGTCAACTATTGAGTCGTTGTTGCATGATATTTACCCCTGAATGAATATCTTGAGTAAGGGAGACAAGAAAAGGCCATGGTCCTCTTCCAGAGAATCAACAAAAGTGGACTCTCGTGATTGGAAAACCACAGTGGAATGTGAGGTGAGGGGCTTTGATATTGTACCAAAGGTGATAGCAGTAGTGGACTCTCATTCATGGCAGAACTTTAAGCTTCCATTGCCTGAACAGGGACTTGAACCCTGGACCCTCAGATTAAAAGTCTGATGCTCTACCGACTGAGCTACCCAGACTCTGTTCAGTGTGAAAATATTGAGCCGCCAAGTCGGGCATCGTGTCAAGTGTTGAGTCCTTGTTGTTGCATGATATTTACCCCTTCATGAAAATCTTGAGTTAGGCAGACTAGAAAAGGCCATGATCCTCTTCTGGAGAACCAACAAATATGGACTCTCATGATTGGAGAACCACAGTGGAATGTGAGGTGAGGGGCTTTGATATTGTACCAAAGGTGATAGCAGTAGTGGACTCTCATTCATGAAGGAGGTGTGTTGATATTGTCCCTGAGGTGAGAGGATTAGTGGACCCTATTTCATGAGGGAACTTTAAGCTTCTATTGCCTGAACAGGGACTTGAACCCTGGACCCTCAGATTAAAAGTCTGATGCTCTACCGACTGAGCTACCCAGGCTGTGTTCAGAGCCAAAATATTGAGCCCGCCAAGTCGGGCATAGTGTCAACTGTTGAGTCCTTTGTTGTTGCATGATATTTACCCCTGAATGAATATCTTGAGTAAGGGAGACAAGAAAAGGCCATGGTCGTCTTCCAGAGAATCAACAAAAATGGACTCTCATGATTGGAGAACAACTGTGAAATGTGAGGTGAGGGGTTTTGATATTGTACCAAAGGTGATAGCAGTAGTGGACTCTCATTAATGAAGGAATTTAAAGGATTTATCGCCTGAACAGGGACTTGAACCCTGGACCCTCAGATTAAAAGTCTGATGCTCTACCGACTGAGCTACCCAGGCTCTCTTCACAGTGAAAATATTGAGCCGCCAAGACGGGCATCGTGTCAACTGTTGAGTCCTTGTTGTTGCATGATATTTACCCCTTCATGAAAATCTTGAGTTAGGCAGAATAGAAAAGGCCATGATCCTCTTCTAGAAAACCAACAAAAATGGACTCTCATGATTGGAGAACCACAGTGGAATGTGAGGTGAGGGTTTTGTTACTGTACCGAAGGTGATAGCAATAGGATACTGTCAATAATGAAGGATCTTTAAGCTTTTATCGCCTGAACAGGGACTTGAACCCTGGACCCTCAGATTAAAAGTCTGATGCTCTACCGACTGAGCTACCCAGGCTCTGTTCATGATGAAAATATTGAGCCGCCAAGTCGGGCATAGTGTCAACTGTTGAGTCCTTGTTGTTGCATGATATTTACCCCTTCATGAAAATCTTGAGTTAGGCAGAATAGAAAAGGCCATGATCCTCTTCTAGAAAACCAACAAAAATGGACTCTCATGATTGGAAAACCACAGTGGAATGTGAGGTGAGGGGCTTTGATATTGTACCAAAGGTGATAGCAGTAGTGGACTCTCATTCATGAAGGAGGTGTGTTGATATTGTCCCTGAGGTGAGAGGATTAGTGGACTCTATTTCATGAAGGAACTTTAAGCTTCTATTGCCTGAACAGGGACTTGAACCCTGGACCCTCAGATCAAAAGTCTGATGCTCTACCGACTGAGCTACCCAGGCTGTGTTCAGGGCCAAAATATTGAGCCGCCAAGTCGGGCATTGTGTCAACTGTTGAGTCCTTCTTGTTGCATGATATTTACCCCTGAATGAATATCTTGAGTAAGGGAGACAAGAAAAGGCCATGGTCCTCTTCCAGAGAATCAACAAAAATTGGACTCTCATGATTGGAGAACAACAGTGAAATGTGAGGTGAGGGGTTTTGATATTGTACCAAAGGTGTCAACAGTCATGGACTCTCATTCATGAAGGAACTTAAAGGATTTATCG
Organism: Siphamia tubifer; assembly: GCA_020466265.1. Lineage (NCBI taxonomy): Eukaryota > Metazoa > Chordata > Actinopteri > Kurtiformes > Apogonidae > Siphamia > Siphamia tubifer. The sequence goes on along the minus strand of CM035795.1, from coordinate 47,287,116 downwards.
CCTGAACAGGGACTTGAACCCTGGACCCTCAGATTAAAAGTCTGATGCTCTACCGACTGAGCTACCCAGGCTCTGTTCAGTGTGAAAATATTGAGCCGTCAAGTCGGGCATTGTGTCAACTATTGAGTCGTTGTTGCATGATATTTACCCCTGAATGAATATCTTGAGTAAGGGAGACAAGAAAAGGCCATGGTCCTCTTCCAGAGAATCAACAAAAGTGGACTCTCGTGATTGGAAAACCACAGTGGAATGTGAGGTGAGGGGCTTTGATATTGTACCAAAGGTGATAGCAGTAGTGGACTCTCATTCATGGCAGAACTTTAAGCTTCCATCGCCTGAACAGGGACTTGAACCCTCGACCCTCAGATTAAAAGTCTGATGCTCTACCGACTGAGCTACCCAGGCTCTGTTCAGTGTGCAAATATTGAGCCGCCAAGTCTGGCATCGTGTCAACTGTTGAGTCCTTGTTGTTGCATGATATTTACCCCTTCATGAAAATCTTGAGTTAGGCAGACTAGAAAAGGCCATGATCCTCTTCTAGAAAACCAACAAAAATGGACTCTCATGATTGGAGAACCACAGTGGAATGTGAGGTGAGGGTTTTGTTATTGTACCGAAGGTGATAGCAATAGGATACTGTCAATAATGAAGGATCTTTAAGCTTTTATTGCCCGAACAGGGACTTGAACCCTGGACCCTCAGATTAAAAGTCTGATGCTCTACCGACTGAGCTACCCAGGCTCTGTTCATGGTGAAAATATTGAGCTGTCAAGTCGGGCATCGTGTCAACTGTTGAGTCCTTGTTGTTGCATGATATTTACCCCTTCATGAAAATCTTGAGTTAGGCAGACTAGAAAAGGCCATGATCCTCTTCTAGAGAACCATCAAAAATGGACTCTCATGATTGGAGAACCACAGTGGAATGTGAGGTGAGGGGCTTTGATATTGTACCAAAGGTGATAGCAGTAGTGGACTCTCATTCATGAAGGAGGTGTGTTGATATTGTCCCTGAGGTGGGAGGATTAGTGGACTCTATTTCATGAAGGAACTTTAAGCTTCTATTGCCTGAACAGGGACTTGAACCCTGGACCCTCAGATTAAAAGTCTGATGCTCTACCAACTGAGCTACCCAGGCTGTGTTCAGGGCCAAAATATTGAGCCGCCAAGTTGGGCATTGTGTCAACTGTTGAGTTCTTCTTGTTGCATGATATTTACCCCTGAATGAATATCTTGAGTAAGGGAGACAAGAAAAGGCCATGGTCGTCTTCCAGAGAATCAACAAAAATGGACTCTCATGATTGGAGAACAACAGTGAAATGTGAGGTGAGGGGTTTTGATATTGTACCAAAGGTGTCAGCAGTCGTGGACTCTCATTCATGAAGGAACTTAAAGGATTTATCACCTGAACAGGGACTTGAACCCTGGACCCTCAGATTAAAAGTCTGATGCTCTACCGACTGAGCTACCCAGGCTCTCTTCACAGTGAAAATATTGAGCCGCCAAGTCGGACATCGTGTCAACTGTTGAGTCCTTGTTGTTGCATGATATTTACCCCTTCATGAAAATCTTGAGTTAGGCAGACTAGAAAAGGCCATGATCCTCTTCTAGAAAACCAACAAAAATGGACTCTCATGATTTGAGAACCACAGTGGAATGTGAGGTGAGGGTTTTGTTACTGTACCAAAGGTGATAGCAATAGGAGACTGTCAATAATGAAGGATCTTTAAGCTTTTATCACCTGAACAGGGACTTGAACCCTGGACCCTCAGATTAAAAGTCTGATGCTCTACCGACTGAGCTACCCAGGCTCTGTTCAGTGTGAAAATATTGAGCCGTCAAGTCGGGCATTGTGTAAACTATTGAGTCGTTGTTGCATGATATTTACCCCTGAATGAATATCTTGAGTAAGGGAGACAAGAAAAGGCCATGGTCCTCTTCCAGAGAATCAACAAAAGTGGACTCTCGTGATTGGAAAACCACAGTGGAATGTGAGGTGAGGGGCTTTGATATTGTACCAAAGGTGATAGCAGTAGTGGACTCTCATTCATGGCAGAACTTTAAGCTTCCATCGCCTGAACAGGGACTTGAACCCTCGACCCTCAGATTAAAAGTCTGATGCTCTACCGACTGAGCTACCCAGGCTCTGTTCAGTGTGAAAATATTGAGCCGCCAAGTCTGGCATCGTGTCAACTGTTGAGTCCTTGTTGTTGCATGATATTTACCCCTTCATGAAAATCTTGAGTTAGGCAGACTAGAAAAGGCCATGATCCTCTTCTAGAAAACCAACAAAAATGGACTCTCATGATTTGAGAACCACAGTGGAATGTGAGGTGAGGGTTTTGTTATTGTACCGAAGGTGATAGCAATAGGATACTGTCGATAATGAAGGATCTTTAAGCTTTTATCGCCTGAACAGGGACTTGAACCCTGGACCCTCAGATTAAAAGTCTGATGCTCTACCGACTGAGCTACCCAGGCTCTTTTCATGATGAAAATATTGAGCCGCCAAGTCGGGCATAGTGTCAACTGTTGAGTCCTTGTTGCATGATATTTACCCCTTCATGAATATCTTGAGTAAGGGAGACAAGAAAAGGCCATGATCCTCTTCCAGAGAATCAACAAAAGTGGACTCTCATGATTGGAAAACCACAGTGGAACGTGAGGTGAGGGGCTTTGATATTGTACCAAAGGTGTCAACAGTGATGGACTCTCATTCATGAAGGAACTTAAAGGATTTATCGCCTGAACAGGGACTTGAACCCTGGACCCTCAGATTAAAAGTCTGATGCTCTACCGACTGAGCTACCCAGGCTCTGTTCAGTGTGAAAATATTGAGCCGTCAAGTCGGGCATTGTGTCAACTATTGAGTCGCTGTTGCATGATATTTACCCCTGAATGAATATCTTGAGTAAGGGAGACAAGAAAAGGCCATGGTCCTCTTCCAGAGAATCAACAAAAGTGGACTCTCGTGATTGGAAAACCACAGTGGAATGTGAGGTGAGGGGCTTTGATATTGTACCAAAGGTGATAGCAGTCATGGACTCTCATTCATGAAGGAACTTAAAGGATTTATCGCCTGAACAGGGACTTGAACCCTGGACCCTCAGATTAAAAGTCTGATGCTCTACCGACTGAGCTACCCAGGCTCTGTTCAGTGTGAAAATATTGAGCCGTCAAGTCGGGCATCGTGTCAACTGTTGAGTCCTTGTTGTTGCATGATATTTACCCCTTCATGAAAATCTTGAGTTAGGCAGACTAGAAAAGGCCATGATCCTCTTCTAGAGAACCATCAAAAATGGACTCTCATGACTGGAGAACCACAGTGGAATGTGAGGTGAGGGGCTTTGATATTGTACCAAAGGTGATAGCAGTAGTGGACTCTCATTCATGAAGGAGGTGTGTTGATATTGTCCCTGAGGTGAGAGGATTAGTGGACTCTATTTCATGAAGGAACTTTAAGCTTCTATTGCCTGAACAGGGACTTGAACCCTGGACCCTCAGATTAAAAGTCTGATGCTCTACCGACTGAGCTACCCAGGCTGTGTTCAGGGCCAAAATATTGAGCCGCCAAGTCGGGCATAGTGTCAACTGTTGAGTCCTTTGTTGTTGCATGATATTTACCCCTGAATGAATATCTTGAGTAAGGGAGACAAGAAAAGGCCATGGTCGTCTTCCAGAGAATCAACAAAAATGGACTCTCATGATTGGAGAACAACAGTGAAATGTGAGGTGAGGGGTTTTGATATTGTACCAAAGGTGTCAGCAGTCGTGGACTCTCATTAATGAAGGAACTTTAAGGATTTATCGCCTGAACAGGGACTTGAACCCTGGACCCTCAGATTAAAAGTCTGATGCTCTACCGACTGAGCTACCCAGGCTCTCCTCACAGTGAAAATATTGAGCCGCCAAGTCGGGCATAGTGTCAACTGTTGAGTCCTTGTTGTTGCATGATATTTACCCCTTCATGAATATCTTGAGTCAGGGAGACAAGAAAAGGCCATGGTCCTCTTCCAGAGAATCAACAAAAGTGGACCCTGATGATTGGAAAACCACAGTGGAATGTGAGGTGAGGGGCTTTGATATTGTACCAAAGGTGATAGCAGTAGTGGACTCTCATTCATGACGGAACTTTAAGCTTCTATCACCTGAACAGGGACTTGAACCCTGGACCCTCAGATTAAAAGTCTGATGCTCTACCGACTGAGCTACCCAGGCTCTGTTCAGTGTGAAAATATTGAGCCGCCAAGTCGGGCATCGTGTCAACTGTTGAGTCCTTGTTGTTGCATGATATTTACCCCTTCATGAAAATCTTGAGTTAGGCAGACTAGAAAAGGCCATGATCCTCTTCTAGAAAACCAACAAAAATGGACTCTCATGATTGGAGAACCACAGTGGAATGTGAGGTGAGGGTTTTGTTATTGTACCGAAGGTGATAGCAATAGGAGACTGTCAATAATGAAGGATCTTTAAGATTTTATCGCCTGAACAGGGACTTGAACCCTGGACCCTCAGATTAAAAGCCTGATGCTCTACCGACTGAGCTACCCAGGCTCTATTCAGTGTGAAAATATTGAGCTGTCAAGTCGGGCATCGTATCAACTGTTGAGTCCTTGTTGTTGCATGATATTTACCCCTTCATGAAAATCTTGAGTTAGGCAGACTAGAAAAGGCCATGATCCTCTTCTGGAGAACCAACAAATATGGACTCTCATGATTGGAGAACCACAGTGGAATGTGAGGTGAGGGGCTTTGATATTGTACCAAAGGTGATAGCAGTAGTGGACTCTCATTCATGAAGGAGGTGTGTTGATATTGTCCCTGAGGTGAGAGGATTAGTGGACTCTATTTCATGAAGGAACTTTAAGCTTCTATTGCCTGAACAGGGACTCAAACCCTGGACCCTCAGATTAAAAGTCTGATGCTCTACCGACTGAGCTACCCAGGCTGTGTTCAGAGCCAAAATATTGAGCCGCCAAGTCGGGCATAGTGTCAACTGTTGAGTCCTTTGTTGTTGCATGATATTTACCCCTGAATGAATATCTTGAGTAAGGGAGACAAGAAAAGGCCATGGTCCTCTTCCAGAGAATCAACAAAAGTGGACTCTCGTGATTGGAAAACCACAGTGGAATGTGAGGTGAGGGGCTTTGATATTGTACCAAACGTGATAGCAGTAGTGGACTCTCATTCATGGCAGAACTTTAAGCTTCCATCACCTGAACAGGGACTTGAACCCTCGACCCTCAGATTAAAAGTCTGATGCTCTACCGACTGAGCTACTCAGGCTCTGTTCAGTGTGCAAATATTGAGCCGCCAAGTCTGGCATCGTGTCAACTGTTGAGTCCTTGTTGTTGCATGATATTTACCCCTTCATGAAAATCTTGAGTTAGGCAGACTAGAAAAGGCCATGATCCTCTTCTAGAAAACCAACAAAAATGGACTCTCATGATTGGAGAACCACAGTGGAATGTGAGGTGAGGGTTTTGTTATTGTACCGAAGGTGATAGCAATAGGATACTGTCAATAATGAAGGATCTTTAAGCTTTTATTGCCCGAACAGGGACTTGAACCCTGGACCCTCAGATTAAAAGTCTGATGCTCTACCGACTGAGCTACCCAGGCTCTGTTCATGGTGAAAATATTGAGCTGTCAAGTCGGGCATCGTGTCAAGTGTTGAGTCCTTGTTGTTGCATGATATTTACCCCTTCATGAAAATCTTGAGTTAGGCAGACTAGAAAAGGCCATGATCCTCTTCTAGAGAACCATCAAAAATGGACTCTCATGATTGGAGAACCACAGTGGAATGTGAGGTGAGGGGCTTTGATATTGTACCAAAGGTGATAGCAGTAGTGGACTCTCATTCATGAAGGAGGTGTGTTGATATTGTCCCTGAGGTGAGAGGATTAGTGGACTCCATTTCATGAAGGAACTTTAAGCTTCCATTGCCTGAACAGGGACTTGAACCCTGGACCCTCAGATTAAAAGTCTGATGCTCTACCGACTGAGCTACCCAGGCTGTGTTCAGGGCCAAAATATTGAGCCGCCAAGTCGGGCATTGTGTCAACTGTTGAGTTCTTCTTGTTGCATGATATTTACCCCTGAATGAATATCTTGAGTAAGGGAGACAAGAAAAGGCCATGGTCGTCTTCCAGAGAATCAACAAAAATGGACTCTCATGATTGGAGAACAACAGTGAAATGTGAGGTGAGGGGTTTTGATATTGTACCAAAGGTGTCAGCAGTCGTGGACTCTCATTCATGAAGGAACTTAAAGGATTTATCGCCTGAACAGGGACTTGAACCCTGGACCCTCAGATTAAAAGTCTGATGCTCTACCGACTGAGCTACCCAGGCTCTGTTCAGTGTGAAAATATTGAGCCGCCAAGTCGGGCATCGTGTCAACTATTGAGTCCTTGTTGTTGCATGATATTTACCCCTTCATGAAAATCTTGAGTTAGGCAGACTAGAAAAGGCCATGATCCTCTTCTAGAAAACCAACAAAAATGGACTCTCATGATTGGAGAACCACAGTGGAATGTGAGGTGAGGGGCTTTGATATTGTACCAAAGGTGATAGCAGTAGTGGACTCTCATTCATGAAGGAGGTGTGTTGATATTGTCCCTGAGGTGAGAGGATTAGTGGACTCTATTTCATGAAGGAACTTTAAGCTTCTATTGCCTGAACAGGGACTTGAACCGTGGACCCTCAGATTAAAAGTCTGATGCTCTACCGACTGAGCTACCCAGGCTGTGTTCAGAGCCAAAATATTGAGCCGCCAAGTCGGGCATAGTGTCAACTGTTGAGTCCTTTGTTGTTGCATGATATTTACCCCTGAATGAATATCTTGAGTAAGGGAGACAAGAAAAGGCCATGGTCGTCTTCCAGAGAATCAACAAAAATGGACTCTCATGATTGGAGAACAACAGTGAAATGTGAGGTGAGGGGTTTTGATATTGTACCAAAGGTGTCATCAGTCGTGGACTCTCATTCATGAAGGAAGTTAAAGGATTTATCGCCTGAATAGGGACTTGAACCGTGGACCCTCAGATTAAAAGTCTGATGCTCTACCGACTGAGCTACCCAGGCTCTCTTCACAGTAAAAATATTGAGCCGCCAAGTCGGGCATAGTGTCAACTGTTGAGTCCTTGTTGTTGCATGATATTTACCCCTTCATGAATATCTTGAGTAAGGGAGACAAGAAAAGGCCATGATCCTCTTCCAGAGAATCAACAAAAGTGGACTCTCATGATTGGAAAACCACAGTGGAATGTGAGGTGAGGGGCTTTGATATTGTACCAAAGGTGATAGCAGTAGTGGACTCTCCTTCATGACGGAACTCTAAGCTTCTATTGCCTAAACAGGGACTTGAACCCTCAACCCTCAGATTAAAAGTCTGATGCTCTACCGACTGAGCTACCCAGGCTGTGTTCAGAGCCAAAATATTGAGCCGCCAAGTCGGGCATAGTGTCAACTGTTGAGTCCTTGTTGTTGCATGATATTTACCCCTTCATGAAAATCTTGAGTTAGGCAGACTAGAAAAGGCCATGATCCTCTTCTAGAAAACCAACAAAAATGGACTCTCATGATTGGAGAACCACAGTGGAATGTGAGGTGAGGGTTTTGTTATTGTACCGAAGGTGATAGCAATAGGATACTGTCAATAATGAAGGATCTTTAAGCTTTTATTGCCCAAACAGGGACTTGAACCCTGGACCCTCAGATTAAAAGTCTGATGCTCTACCGACTGAGCTACCCAGGCTCTGTTCATGGTGAAAATATTGAGCTGTCAAGTCGGGCATCGTGTCAACTGTTGAGTCCTTGTTGTTGCATGATATTTACCCCTTCATGAAAATCTTGAGTTAGGCAGACTAGAAAAGGCCATGATCCTCTTCTAGAGAACCATCAAAAATGGACTCTCATGATTGGAGAACCACAGTGGAATGTGAGGTGAGGGGCTTTGATATTGTACCAAAGGTGATAGCAGTAGTGGACTCTCATTCATGAAGGAGGTGTGTTGATATTGTCCCTGAGGTGAGAGGATTAGTGGACTCTATTTCATGAAGGAACTTTAAGCTTCTATTGCCTGAACAGGGACTTGAACCCTGGACCCTCAGATTAAAAGTCTGATGCTCTACCGACTGAGCTACCCAGGCTGTGTTCAGGGCCAAAATATTGAGCCGCCAAGTCGGGCATTGTGTCAACTGTTGAGTCCTTTGTTGTTGCATGATATTTACCCCTGACTGAATATCTTGAGTAAGGGAGACAAGAAAAGGCCATGGTCGTCTTCCAGAGAATCAACAAAAATGGACTCTCATGATTGGAGAACAACAGTGAAATGTGAGGTGAGGGGTTTTGATATTGTACCAAAGGTGTCAGCAGTCGTGGACTCTCATTCATGAAGGAACTTAAAGGATTTATCGCCTGAACAGGGACTTGAACCCTGGACCCTCAGATTAAAAGTCTGATGCTCTACCGACTGAGCTACCCAGGCTCTCTTCACAGTGAAAATATTGAGCCGCCAAGTCGGACATCGTGTCAACTGTTGAGTGCTTGTTGTTGCATGATATTTACCCCTTCATGAAAATCTTGAGTTAGGCAGACTAGAAAAGGCCATGATCCTCTTCTAGAAAACCAACAAAAATGGACTCTCATGATTTGAGAACCACAGTGGAATGTGAGGTGAGGGTTTTGTTACTGTACCAAAGGTGATAGCAATAGGAGACTGTCAATAATGAAGGATCTTTAAGCTTTTATCACCTGAACAGGGACTTGAACCCTGGACCCTCAGATTAAAAGTCTGATGCTCTACCTACTGAGCTACCAAGGCTCTATTCATGCAGAAAATATTGAGCCGCCAAGTCGGGCATTGTGTCAACTATTGAGTCGTTGTTGCATGATATTTACCCCTGAATGAATATCTTGAGTTAGGCAGACTAGAAAAGGCCATGATCCTCTTCTAGAGAACCATCAAAAATGGACTCTCATGATTGGAGAACCACAGTGGAATGTGAGGTGAGGGGCTTTGATATTGTACCAAAGGTGATAGCAGTAGTGGACTCTCATTCATGAAGGAGGTGTGTTGATATTGTCCCTGAGGTGAGAGGATTAGTGGACTCTATTTCATGAAGGAACTTTAAGCTTCTATTGCCTGAACAGGGACTTGAACCCTGGACCCTCAGATTAAAAGTCTGATGCTCTACCGACTGAGCTACCCAGGCTGTGTTCAGGGCCAAAATATTGAGCCGCCAAGTCGGGCATTGTGTCAACTGTTGAGTCCTTCTTGTTGCATGATATTTACCCCTGAATGAATATCTTGAGTAAGGGAGACAAGAAAAGGCCATGGTCGTCTTCCAGAGAATCAACAAAAATGGACTCTCATGATTGGAGAACAACAGTGAAATGTGAGGTGAGGGGTTTTGATATTGTACCAAAGGTGTCAGCAGTCGTGGACTCTCATTCATGAAGGAACTTAAAGGATTTATCGCCTGAACAGGGACTTGAACCCTGGACCCTCAGATTAAAAGCCTGATGCTCTACCGACTGAGCTACCCAGGCTCTCTTCACAGTGAAAATATTGAGCCGCCAAGTCGGACATCGTGTCAACTGTTGAGTCCTTGTTGTTGCATGATATTTACCCCTTCATGAAAATCTTGAGTTAGGCAGACTAGGACAGGCCATGATCCTCTTCTAGAAAACCAACAAAAATGGACTCTCATGATTTGAGAACCACAGTGGAATGTGAGGTGAGGGTTTTGTTACTGTACCAAAGGTGATAGCAATAGGAGACTGTCAATAATGAAGGATCTTTAAGCTTTTATCACCTGAACAGGGACTTGAACCCTGGACCCTCAGATTAAAAGTCTGATGCTCTACCTACTGAGCTACCAAGGCTCTATTCATGGAGAAAATATTGAGCCGCCAAGTCGGGCATTGTGTCAACTATTGAGTCGTTGTTGCATGATATTTACCCCTGAATGAATATCTTGAGTAAGGGAGACAAGAAAAGGCCATGGTCCTCTTCCAGAGAATCAACAAAAGTGGACTCTCGTGATTGGAAAACCACAGTGGAATGTGAGGTGAGGGGCTTTGATATTGTACCAAAGGTGATAGCAGTAGTGGACTCTAATTCATGGCAGAACTTTAAGCTTCTATCGCCTGAACAGGGACTTGAACCCTGGACCCTCAGATTAAAAGTCTGATGCTCTACCGACTGAGCTACCCAGGCTCTCTTCATGGTGAAAATATTGAGCCGCCAAGTCGGGCATCGTGTCAACTGTTGAGTCCTTGTTGTTGCATGATATTTACCCCTTCATGAATATCTTGAGTAAGGGAGACAAGAAAAGGCCATGGTCCTCTTCCAGAGAATCAACAAAAGTGGACTCTCATGATTGCAGAACCACAGTGGAATGTGCGGGGAGGGGCTTTGATATTGTACCAAAGGTGATAGCAGTAATGGACTCTCATTCATGAAGGAACTTTAAGCTTCTATCGCCTGAACAGGGACTTGAACCCTGGACCCTCAGATTAAAAGTCTGATGCTCTACCGACTGAGCTACACAGGCTCTCTTCATGGTGAAAATATTGAGCCGCCAAGTCGGGCATTGTGTCAACTATTGAGTCGTTGTTGCATGATATTTACCCCTGACTGAATATCTTGAGTAAGGGAGACAAGAAAAGGCCATGGTCGTCTTCCAGAGAATCAACAAAAATGGACTCTCATGATTGGAGAACAACAGTGAAATGTGAGGTGAGGGGTTTTGATATTGTACCAAAGGTGTCAGCAGTCGTGGACTCTCATTCATGAAGGAACTTAAAGGATTTATCGCCTGAACAGGGACTTGAACCCTGGACCCTCAGATTAAAAGTCTGATGCTCTACCGACTGAGCTACCCAGGCTCTGTTCAGTGTGAAAATATTGAGCCGTCAAGTCGGGCATTGTGTCAACTATTGAGTCGCTGTTGCATGATATTTACCCCTGAATGAATATCTTGAGTAAGGGAGACAAGAAAAGGCCATGGTCCTCTTCCAGAGAATCAACAAAAGTGGACTCTCGTGATTGGAAAACCACAGTGGAATGTGAGGTGAGGGGCTTTGATATTGTACCAAAGGTGATAGCAGTCATGGACTCTCATTCATGAAGGAACTTAAAGGATTTATCGCCTGAACAGGGACTTGAACCCTGGACCCTCAGATTAAAAGTCTGATGCTCTACCGACTGAGCTACCCAGGCTCTGTTCAGTGTGAAAATATTGAGCCGTCAAGTCGGGCATCGTGTCAACTGTTGAGTCCTTGTTGTTGCATGATATTTACCCCTTCATGAAAATCTTGAGTTAGGCAGACTAGAAAAGGCCATGATCCTCTTCTAGAGAACCATCAAAAATGGACTCTCATGACTGGAGAACCACAGTGGAATGTGAGGTGAGGGGCTTTGATATTGTACCAAAGGTGATAGCAGTAGTGGACTCTCATTCATGAAGGAGGTGTGTTGATATTGTCCCTGAGGTGAGAGGATTAGTGGACTCTATTTCATGAAGGAACTTTAAGCTTCTATTGCCTGAACAGGGACTTGAACCCTGGACCCTCAGATTAAAAGTCTGATGCTCTACCGACTGAGCTACCCAGGCTGTGTTCAGGGCCAAAATATTGAGCCGCCAAGTCGGGCATAGTGTCAACTGTTGAGTCCTTTGTTGTTGCATGATATTTACCCCTGAATGAATATCTTGAGTAAGGGAGACAAGAAAAGGCCATGGTCGTCTTCCAGAGAATCAACAAAAATGGACTCTCATGATTGGAGAACAACAGTGAAATGTGAGGTGAGGGGTTTTGATATTGTACCAAAGGTGTCAGCAGTCGTGGACTCTCATTAATGAAGGAACTTTAAGGATTTATCGCCTGAACAGGGACTTGAACCCTGGACCCTCAGATTAAAAGTCTGATGCTCTACCGACTGAGCTACCCAGGCTCTCCTCACAGTGAAAATATTGAGCCGCCAAGTCGGGCATAGTGTCAACTGTTGAGTCCTTGTTGTTGCATGATATTTACCCCTTCATGAATATCTTGAGTCAGGGAGACAAGAAAAGGCCATGGTCCTCTTCCAGAGAATCAACAAAAGTGGACCCTGATGATTGGAAAACCACAGTGGAATGTGAGGTGAGGGGCTTTGATATTGTACCAAAGGTGATAGCAGTAGTGGACTCTCATTCATGACGGAACTTTAAGCTTCTATCACCTGAACAGGGACTTGAACCCTGGACCCTCAGATTAAAAGTCTGATGCTCTACCGACTGAGCTACCCAGGCTCTGTTCAGTGTGAAAATATTGAGCCGCCAAGTCGGGCATCGTGTCAACTGTTGAGTCCTTGTTGTTGCATGATATTTACCCCTTCATGAAAATCTTGAGTTAGGCAGACTAGAAAAGGCCATGATCCTCTTCTAGAAAACCAACAAAAATGGACTCTCATGATTGGAGAACCACAGTGGAATGTGAGGTGAGGGTTTTGTTATTGTACCGAAGGTGATAGCAATAGGAGACTGTCAATAATGAAGGATCTTTAAGATTTTATCGCCTGAACAGGGACTTGAACCCTGGACCCTCAGATTAAAAGCCTGATGCTCTACCGACTGAGCTACCCAGGCTCTATTCAGTGTGAAAATATTGAGCCGTCAAGTCGGGCATCGTATCAACTGTTGAGTCCTTGTTGTTGCATGATATTTACCCCTTCATGAAAATCTTGAGTTAGGCAGACTAGAAAAGGCCATGATCCTCTTCTGGAGAACCAACAAATATGGACTCTCATGATTGGAGAACCACAGTGGAATGTGAGGTGAGGGGCTTTGATATTGTACCAAAGGTGATAGCAGTAGTGGACTCTCATTCATGAAGGAGGTGTGTTGATATTGTCCCTGAGGTGAGAGGATTAGTGGACTCTATTTCATGAAGGAACTTTAAGCTTCTATTGCCTGAACAGGGACTCAAACCCTGGACCCTCGGATTAAAAGTCTGATGCTCTACCGACTGAGCTACCCAGGCTGTGTTCAGAGCCAAAATATTGAGCCGCCAAGTCGGGCATAGTGTCAACTGTTGAGTCCTTTGTTGTTGCATGATATTTACCCCTGAATGAATATCTTGAGTAAGGGAGACAAGAAAAGGCCATGGTCCTCTTCCAGAGAATCAACAAAAGTGGACTCTCGTGATTGGAAAACCACAGTGGAATGTGAGGTGAGGGGCTTTGATATTGTACCAAACGTGATAGCAGTAGTGGACTCTCATTCATGGCAGAACTTTAAGCTTCCATCGCCTGAACAGGGACTTGAACCCTCGACCCTCAGATTAAAAGTCTGATGCTCTACCGACTGAGCTACTCAGGCTCTGTTCAGTGTGCAAATATTGAGCCGCCAAGTCTGGCATCGTGTCAACTGTTGAGTCCTTGTTGTTGCATGATATTTACCCCTTCATGAAAATCTTGAGTTAGGCAGACTAGAAAAGGCCATGATCCTCTTCTAGAAAACCAACAAAAATGGACTCTCATGATTGGAGAACCACAGTGGAATGTGAGGTGAGGGTTTTGTTATTGTACCGAAGGTGATAGCAATAGGATACTGTCAATAATGAAGGATCTTTAAGCTTTTATTGCCCGAACAGGGACTTGAACCCTGGACCCTCAGATTAAAAGTCTGATGCTCTACCGACTGAGCTACCCAGGCTCTGTTCATGGTGAAAATATTGAGCTGTCAAGTCGGGCATCGTGTCAAGTGTTGAGTCCTTGTTGTTGCATGATATTTACCCCTTCATGAAAATCTTGAGTTAGGCAGACTAGAAAAGGCCATGATCCTCTTCTAGAGAACCATCAAAAATGGACTCTCATGATTGGAGAACCACAGTGGAATGTGAGGTGAGGGGCTTTGATATTGTACCAAAGGTGATAGCAGTAGTGGACTCTCATTCATGAAGGAGGTGTGTTGATATTGTCCCTGAGGTGAGAGGATTAGTGGACTCCATTTAATGAAGGAACTTTAAGCTTCCATTGCCTGAACAGGGACTTGAACCCTGGACCCTCAGATTAAAAGTCTGATGCTCTACCGACTGAGCTACCCAGGCTGTGTTCAGGGCCAAAATATTGAGCCGCCAAGTCGGGCATTGTGTCAACTGTTGAGTTCTTCTTGTTGCATGATATTTACCCCTGAATGAATATCTTGAGTAAGGGAGACAAGAAAAGGCCATGGTCGTCTTCCAGAGAATCAACAAAAATGGACTCTCATGATTGGAGAACAACAGTGAAATGTGAGGTGAGGGGTTTTGATATTGTACCAAAGGTGTCAGCAGTCGTGGACTCTCATTCATGAAGGAACTTAAAGGATTTATCGCCTGAACAGGGACTTGAACCCTGGACCCTCAGATTAAAAGTCTGATGCTCTACCGACTGAGCTACCCAGGCTCTGTTCAGTGTGAAAATATTGAGCCGCCAAGTCGGGCATCGTGTCAACTATTGAGTCCTTGTTGTTGCATGATATTTACCCCTTCATGAAAATCTTGAGTTAGGCAGACTAGAAAAGGCCATGATCCTCTTCTAGAAAACCAACAAAAATGGACTCTCATGATTGGAGAACCACAGTGGAATGTGAGGTGAGGGGCTTTGATATTGTACCAAAGGTGATAGCAGTAGTGGACTCTCATTCATGAAGGAGGTGTGTTGATATTGTCCCTGAGGTGAGAGGATTAGTGGACTCTATTTCATGAAGGAACTTTAAGCTTCTATTGCCTGAACAGGGACTTGAACCGTGGACCCTCAGATTAAAAGTCTGATGCTCTACCGACTGAGCTACCCAGGCTGTGTTCAGAGCCAAAATATTGAGCCGCCAAGTCGGGCATAGTGTCAACTGTTGAGTCCTTTGTTGTTGCATGATATTTACCCCTGAATGAATATCTTGAGTAAGGGAGACAAGAAAAGGCCATGGTCGTCTTCCAGAGAATCAACAAAAATGGACTCTCATGATTGGAGAACAACAGTGAAATGTGAGGTGAGGGGTTTTGATATTGTACCAAAGGTGTCATCAGTCGTGGACTCTCATTCATGAAGGAAGTTAAAGGATTTATCGCCTGAACAGGGACTTGAACCGTGGACCCTCAGATTAAAAGTCTGATGCTCTACCGACTGAGCTACCCAGGCTCTCTTCACAGTAAAAATATTGAGCCGCCAAGTCGGGCATAGTGTCAACTGTTGAGTCCTTGTTGTTGCATGATATTTACCCCTTCATGAATATCTTGAGTAAGGGAGACAAGAAAAGGCCATGATCCTCTTCCAGAGAATCAACAAAAGTGGACTCTCATGATTGGAAAACCACAGTGGA
Organism: Siphamia tubifer; assembly: GCA_020466265.1. Taxonomy (NCBI): domain Eukaryota; kingdom Metazoa; phylum Chordata; class Actinopteri; order Kurtiformes; family Apogonidae; genus Siphamia; species Siphamia tubifer. The sequence continues at coordinate 47,271,773 of CM035795.1, read as the reverse complement.
ATGTGAGGTGAGGGGCTTTGATATTGTACCAAAGGTGATAGCAGTAGTGGACTCTCCTTCATGACGGAACTCTAAGCTTCTATTGCCTAAACAGGGACTTGAACCCTCAACCCTCAGATTAAAAGTCTGATGCTCTACCGACTGAGCTACCCAGGCTGTGTTCAGAGCCAAAATATTGAGCCGCCAAGTCGGGCATAGTGTCAACTGTTGAGTCCTTGTTGTTGCATGATATTTACCCCTTCATGAAAATCTTGAGTTAGGCAGACTAGAAAAGGCCATGATCCTCTTCTAGAAAACCAACAAAAATGGACTCTCATGATTGGAGAACCACAGTGGAATGTGAGGTGAGGGTTTTGTTATTGTACCGAAGGTGATAGCAATAGGATACTGTCAATAATGAAGGATCTTTAAGCTTTTATTGCCCGAACAGGGACTTGAACCCTGGACCCTCAGATTAAAAGTCTGATGCTCTACCGACTGAGCTACCCAGGCTCTGTTCATGGTGAAAATATTGAGCTGTCAAGTCGGGCATCGTGTCAACTGTTGAGTCCTTGTTGTTGCATGATATTTACCCCTTCATGAAAATCTTGAGTTAGGCAGACTAGAAAAGGCCATGATCCTCTTCTAGAGAACCATCAAAAATGGACTCTCATGATTGGAGAACCACAGTGGAATGTGAGGTGAGGGGCTTTGATATTGTACCAAAGGTGATAGCAGTAGTGGACTCTCATTCATGAAGGAGGTGTGTTGATATTGTCCCTGAGGTGAGAGGATTAGTGGACTCTATTTCATGAAGGAACTTTAAGCTTCTATTGCCTGAACAGGGACTTGAACCCTGGACCCTCAGATTAAAAGTCTGATGCTCTACCGACTGAGCTACCCAGGCTGTGTTCAGGGCCAAAATATTGAGCCGCCAAGTCGGGCATTGTGTCAACTGTTGAGTCCTTTGTTGTTGCATGATATTTACCCCTGACTGAATATCTTGAGTAAGGGAGACAAGAAAAGGCCATGGTCGTCTTCCAGAGAATCAACAAAAATGGACTCTCATGATTGGAGAACAACAGTGAAATGTGAGGTGAGGGGTTTTGATATTGTACCAAAGGTGTCAGCAGTCGTGGACTCTCATTCATGAAGGAACTTAAAGGATTTATCCCCTGAACAGGGACTTGAACCCTGGACCCTCAGATTAAAAGTCTGATGCTCTACCGACTGAGCTACCCAGGCTCTCTTCACAGTGAAAATATTGAGCCGCCAAGTCGGACATCGTGTCAACTGTTGAGTGCTTGTTGTTGCATGATATTTACCCCTTCATGAAAATCTTGAGTTAGGCAGACTAGAAAAGGCCATGATCCTCTTCTAGAAAACCAACAAAAATGGACTCTCATGATTTGAGAACCACAGTGGAATGTGAGGTGAGGGTTTTGTTACTGTACCAAAGGTGATAGCAATAGGAGACTGTCAATAATGAAGGATCTTTAAGCTTTTATCACCTGAACAGGGACTTGAACCCTGGACCCTCAGATTAAAAGTCTGATGCTCTACCTACTGAGCTACCAAGGCTCTATTCATGCAGAAAATATTGAGCCGCCAAGTCGGGCATTGTGTCAACTATTGAGTCGTTGTTGCATGATATTTACCCCTGAATGAATATCTTGAGTTAGGCAGACTAGAAAAGGCCATGATCCTCTTCTAGAGAACCATCAAAAATGGACTCTCATGATTGGAGAACCACAGTGGAATGTGAGGTGAGGGGCTTTGATATTGTACCAAAGGTGATAGCAGTAGTGGACTCTCATTCATGAAGGAGGTGTGTTGATATTGTCCCTGAGGTGAGAGGATTAGTGGACTCTATTTCATGAAGGAACTTTAAGCTTCTATTGCCTGAACAGGGACTTGAACCCTGGACCCTCAGATTAAAAGTCTGATGCTCTACCGACTGAGCTACCCAGGCTGTGTTCAGGGGCAAAATATTGAGCCGCCAAGTCGGGCATTGTGTCAACTGTTGAGTCCTTCTTGTTGCATGATATTTACCCCTGAATGAATATCTTGAGTAAGGGAGACAAGAAAAGGCCATGGTCGTCTTCCAGAGAATCAACAAAAATGGACTCTCATGATTGGAGAACAACAGTGAAATGTGAGGTGAGGGGTTTTGATATTGTACCAAAGGTGTCAGCAGTCGTGGACTCTCATTCATGAAGGAACTTAAAGGATTTATCGCCTGAACAGGGACTTGAACCCTGGACCCTCAGATTAAAAGCCTGATGCTCTACCGACTGAGCTACCCAGGCTCTCTTCACAGTGAAAATATTGAGCCGCCAAGTCGGACATCGTGTCAACTGTTGAGTCCTTGTTGTTGCATGATATTTACCCCTTCATGAAAATCTTGAGTTAGGCAGACTAGGACAGGCCATGATCCTCTTCTAGAAAACCAACAAAAATGGACTCTCATGATTTGAGAACCACAGTGGAATGTGAGGTGAGGGTTTTGTTACTGTACCAAAGGTGATAGCAATAGGAGACTGTCAATAATGAAGGATCTTTAAGCTTTTATCACCTGAACAGGGACTTGAACCCTGGACCCTCAGATTAAAAGTCTGATGCTCTACCTACTGAGCTACCAAGGCTCTATTCATGGAGAAAATATTGAGCCGCCAAGTCGGGCATTGTGTCAACTATTGAGTCGTTGTTGCATGATATTTACCCCTGAATGAATATCTTGAGTAAGGGAGACAAGAAAAGGCCATGGTCCTCTTCCAGAGAATCAACAAAAGTGGACTCTCGTGATTGGAAAACCACAGTGGAATGTGAGGTGAGGGGCTTTGATATTGTACCAAAGGTGATAGCAGTAGTGGACTCTAATTCATGGCAGAACTTTAAGCTTCTATCGCCTGAACAGGGACTTGAACCCTGGACCCTCAGATTAAAAGTCTGATGCTCTACCGACTGAGCTACCCAGGCTCTCTTCATGGTGAAAATATTGAGCCGCCAAGTCGGGCATCGTGTCAACTGTTGAGTCCTTGTTGTTGCATGATATTTACCCCTTCATGAATATCTTGAGTAAGGGAGACAAGAAAAGGCCATGGTCCTCTTCCAGAGAATCAACAAAAGTGGACTCTCATGATTGCAGAACCACAGTGGAATGTGCGGGGAGGGGCTTTGATATTGTACCAAAGGTGATAGCAGTAATGGACTCTCATTCATGACGGAACTTTAAGCTTCTATCGCCTGAACAGGGACTTGAACCCTGGACCCTCAGATTAAAAGTCTGATGCTCTACCGACTGAGCTACACAGGCTCTCTTCATGGTGAAAATATTGAGCCGCCAAATCGGGCATCGTGTCAACTGTTGAGTCCTTGTTGTTGCATGATATTTACCCCTTCATAAAAATCTTGAGTTAGGCAGACTAGAAAAGGCCATGATCCTCTTCTAGAAAACCAACAAAAATGGACTCTCATGATTTGAGAACCACAGTGGAATGTGAGGTGAGGGTTTTGTTACTGTACCAAAGGTGATAGCAATAGGAGACTGTCAATAATGAAGGATCTTTAAGCTTTTATCACCTGAACAGGGACTTGAACCCTGGACCCTCAGATTAAAAGCCTGATGCTCTACCGCCTGAGCTACCCAGGCTCTATTCATGGAGAAAATATTGAGCCGCCAAGTCGGGCATTGTGTCAACTATTGAGTCGTTGTTGCATGATATTTACCCCTGAATGAATATCTTGAGTTAGGCAGACTAGAAAAGGCCATGATCCTCGTCTAGAGAACCAACAAAAGTGGACTCTCATGATTGGAAAACCACAGTGGAATGTGAGGTGAGGGGCTTTGATATTGTACCAAAGGTGATAGCAGTAGTAGACTCTCATTCATGAAGGAGGTGTGTTGACATTGTCCCTGAGGTGAGAGGATTAGTGGACTCTATTTCATGAAGGAACTTTAAGCTTCTATATCCTGAACAGGGACTTGAACCCTGGACCCTCAGATTAAAAGTCTGATGCTCTACCGACTGAGCTACCCAGGCTGTGTTCAGAGCCAAAATATTGAGCCGCCAAGTCGGGCATAGTGTCAACTGTTGAGTCCTTTGTTGTTGCATGATATTTACCCCTGAATGAATATCTTGAGTAAGGGAGACAAGAAAAGGCCATGGTCGTCTTCCAGAGAATCAACAAAAATGGACTCTCATGATTGGAGAACAACAGTGAAATGTGAGGTGAGGGGTTTTGATATTGTACCAAAGGTGATAGCAGTAGTGGACTCTCATTCATGACAGAACTTTAAGCTTCTATCGCCTGAACAGGGACTTGAACCCTGGACCCTTAGATTAAAAGTCTGATGCTCTACCGACTGAACTACGCAGGCTCTGTTCTGTGTGAAAATATTGAGCCGCCAAGTCGGGCATCGTGTCAACTGTTGAGTCCTTCTTGTTGCATGATATTTACCCCTTCATGAAAATCTTGAGTTAGGCAGACTAGAAAAGGCCATGATCCTCTTCTAGAAAACCAACAAAAATGGACTCTCATGATTGGAGAAGCACAGTGGAATGTGAGGTGAGGGTTTTGTTATTGTACCGAAGGTGATAGCAATAGGAGACTGTCAATAATGAAGGATCTTTAAGCTTTTATCACCTGAACAGGGACTTGAACCCTGGACCCTCAGATTAAAAGTCTGATGCTCTACCGACTGAGCTACCCAGGCTTTATTGATGGAGAAAATATTGAGCCGCCAAGTCGGGCATTGTGTCAACTATTGAGTCGTTGTTGCATGATATTTACCCCTGAATGAATATCTTGAGTAAGGGAGACAAGAAAAGGCCATGGTCCTCTTCCAGAGAATCAAAAAAAGTGGACTCTCATGATTGGAAAACCACAGTGGAATGTGAGGTGAGGGTTTTGTTACTGTACCAAAGGTGATAGCAATAGGAGACTGTCAATAATGAAGGATCTTTAAGCTTTTATCACCTGAACAGGGACTTGAACCCTGGACCCTCAGATTAAAAGTCTGATGCTCTACCGACTGAGCTACCCAGGCTCTGTTCATGGTGGAAACATTGAGCCGTCAAGTCGGGCATCGTATCAACTGTTGAGTCCTTGTTGTTGCATGATATTTACCCCTTCATGAAAATCTTGAGTTAGGCAGACTAGAAAAGGCCATGATCCTCTTCTAGAGAACCAACAAAAATGGACTCTCATGATTGGAGAACCACAGTGGAATGTGAGGTGAGGGGCTTTGATATTGTACCAAAGGTGATAGCAGTAGTGGACTCTCAGTCATGAAGGAGGTGTGTTGATATTGTGACTGTGGTGAGAGGTTTAGTGGACTCCATCGCCTGAACAGGGACTTGAACCCTAGACCCTCAGTTTAAAAGTCTGATGCTCTACCGACTGAGCTACCCAGGCTCTGTTCAGTGTGAAAATATTGAGCCGCCAAGTCGGGCATCGTGTCAACTATTGAGTCCTTGTTGTTGCATGATATTTACCCCTTCATGAAAATCTTGAGTTAGGCAGACTAGAAAAGGCCATGATCCTCTTCTAGAAAACCAACAAAAATGGACTCTCATGATTGGAGAACCACAGTGGAATGTGAGGTGAGGGTTTTGTTATTGTACCGAAGGTGATAGCAATAGGATACTGTCAATAATGAAGGATCTTTAAGCTTTTATCGCCCGAAAAGGGACTTGAACTCTGGACCCTCAGATTAAAAGTCTGATGCTCTACCGACTGAGCTACCCAGGCTCTATTCATGGAGAAAATATTGAGCCGCCAAGTCGGGCATTGTGTCAACTATTGAGTCGTTGTTGCATGATATTTACCCCTGAATGAATATCTTGAGTTAGGCAGACTAGAAAAGGCCATGATCCTCGTCTAGAGAACCAACAAAAGTGGACTCTCATGATTGGAGAACCACAGTGGAATGTGAGGTGAGGGGCTTTGATATTGTACCAAAGGTGATAGCAGTAGTAGACTCTCATTCATGAAGGAGGTGTGTTGATATTGTCCCTGAGGTGAGAGGATTAGTGGACTCTATTTCATGAAGGAACTTTAAGCTTCTATCGCCTGTACAGGGACTTGAACCCTGGACCCTCAGATTAAAAGTCTGATGCTCTACCGACTGAGCTACACAGGCTCTATTTATTGAGTAAATATTGAGCCGCCAAGTCGGGCATTGTGTCAACTATTGAGTCGTTGCATGATATTTACCCCTGAATGAATATCTTGAGTTCGGCAGACTAGAAAAGGCCATGATCCTCTTCCAGAGAATCAACAAAAATGTACTCTCATGATTGCAGAACCACAGTGGAATGTGCAGGGAGGGGCTTTGATATTGTACCAAAGGTGATAGCAGTAGTGGACTCTCATTCATGACGGAACTTTAAGCTTCTATCACCTGAACAGGGACTTGAACCCTGGACCCTCAGATTAAAAGTCTGATGCTCTACCGACTGAGCTACCCAGGCTCTCTTCATGGTGAAAATATTGAGCCGCCAAGTCGGACATCGTGTCAACTGTTGAGTCCTTGTTGTTGCATGATATTTACCCCTCCATGAAAATCTTGAGTTAGGCAGACTAGAAAAGGCCATGATCCTCATCTAGAAAACCAACAAAAATGGACTCTCATGATTGGAAAACCACAGTGGAATGTGAGGTGAGGGGCTTTGATATTGTACCAAAGGTGATAGCAGTAGCTGACTCTCATTCGTGACGGAACTTCAAGCTTCTATCGCCTGAACAGGGACTTGAACCCTGGACCCTCAGATTAAAAGTCTGATGCTCTACCGACTGAGGTACCCAGGCTCTCTTCATGGTGAAAATATTGAGCCGCCAAGTCGGACATCGTGTCAACTGTTGAGTCCTTGTTGTTGCATGATATTTACCCCTTCATGAAAATCTTGAGTTAGGCAGACTTGAAAAGGCCATGATCCTCTTCTAGAAAACCAACAAAAATGGACTCTCATGATTTGAGAACCACAGTGGAATGTGAGGTGAGGGTTTTGTTAATGTACCAAAGGTGATAGCAATAGGAGACTGTCAATAATGAAGGATCTTTAAGCTTTTATCACCTGGACAGGGACTTGAACCCTGGACCCTCAGATTAAAAGTCTGATGCTCTACCGACTGAGCTACCCAGGCTCTCTTCATGGTGAAAATATTGAGCCGCCAAGTCGGGCATCGTGTCAACTGTTGAGTCCTTGTTGTTGCATGATATTTACCCCTTCATGAAAATTTTGAGTTAGGCAGACTAGAAAAGGCCATGATCCTCTTCTAGAGAACCAACAAAAATGGACTCTCATGATTGGAGAACCACAGTAGAATGTGAGTTGAGGGGCTTTGATATTGTACCAAAGGTGATAGCAGTAGTGGACTTGAATTCATGAAGGAGGTGTGTTGATATTGTCCCTGAGGTGAGAGGATTAGTGGACTCTATTTCATGAAGGAACTTTAAGCTTCTATCGCCTGAACAGGGACTTGAACCCTGGACCCTCAGATTAAAAGTCTGATGCTCTACCGACTGAGCTATCCAGGCTCTGTTCAGGCAAAAAATATTGAGCCACAGAGTTGGTTATCATGTCAACTGTTGAGTCCTTTTTGTTGCATGATATTTACCCCTGAATGAATATCTTGAGTTCGGCAGACAAGAAAAACGGCATGGTCCTCTTCCAGAGAATCAACAAAAATGGACTCTCATGATTGGAGAATCCCAATGGAATGTGAGGTGAGGGGCTTTGATATTGTACCAAAGGTGATAGCAGTAGTGGACTCTCATTCATGAAGTAGGTGTGTTGATATTGTGACTGAGGTGAGAGGTTTAGTGGACTCTATCGCCTGAACAGGGACCTGAACCCTGGACCCTCAGATTAAAAGTCTGATGCTCTACGGACTGAGCTATCCAGGCTCTGTTCAGGTCAAAAATATTGAGCCGCCAAGTCGGTCATCATGTCAACTGTTGAGTCGTCGTTGTTGAATGATATTTACCCCTGAATGAATATCTTGAGTTTGGCAGACTAGAAAAGGCCATGATCCTCTTCCTGAGAATCAACAAAAATGGACTGTCATGATTGGAGCACCACAGTGGAATGTGAGGTGAGGGGTTTGGATATTTTACCAAAGGTGATAGGATTAGTGGATTCTCCTTCATGAAGGAACTTAAAATTTGTATCGCTTGAATAGCGACTTGAACCATGGACCCTCAGATTGGGCAAATATAATATCTGAAGAGCTTTTGTCTGTCTCCTACCTCCGTCACTGAAGATGTGTCATGTGGTCCTGGTTTCTGAGCGGGACTGGAAAACAGGAAAATGCATCACAGTTTTGAGCAACAATCCCAAAGCAAAAACAGTTACTTGAGCTTTGGCCCTGTCCTACTGTTTGATGTGCATTCATACCAAAAGTTGTTCATAAATTACGTTTCTCAGACACAAAACAACACAATCTGAACCTACGAGGCGCTGTTGCCTGGCTCCGTCAGCACTCGGAGCAGGAACGCACCCTGCTGGTTGGCTTCAGCGGTGGATGGGATGATAATGTAGCGACCTGTAGGGAGGGACCCACGAAGAACCACCTCCCGACGCGAGGAGTACTGAGGGCTGCAGAGGATGGGAGGTCGTGATCTCAGGTTGTCATCTGTCAGGTATGTGTTCTTCTGGTGTGCCTGGAGAAACAACAGATACAATAGAAACAACACCAATCTACGAACACTGGAGGTTTGTGTGTGTCTGTGTGTGTGTCAGTGAGTTTACCGGGTATATATGAAGAGCTATGGGGAAGTTCATCCCTCTGCGTCTTTGGTGTTTCTGCATCAGGGCCAATATAAAGGAGCAAGTTTTCTTAGATGAGTTGGGATCAACCTCAGTCAGGATGAATAGAAACTGAGGGTTCTGCCAGAAAATACCTGAGAACAATAACACAAATGCACATAAATAAAACAATCACGAACAGAATCGTCACTTCTGCTCATAAAACATAGTGTGGTGATGGTTGAAATGCTAAACATCTGCCCTGGCAACCAATGTGTGTGTTTACATGCACATTTAAGTTGAGCTATTGGCAATAATCAAGCTAAGGACTTAACTGTTGTTTTTGGGAAATCTCAGATTACATAGCCTGGCAAGTCCGACTATGATATGAATTCATAGTCTGGAGGTGATCCATAGACTGATCTTAAGCATATGGGTGGAATCACCGGCTGTATTTCAAACTGCTCTGCATGTAATAGGCTCGTGCTATGACCAATCAGAACAACGAAAAATGTGATGTATACACGCAATGAAAACGAGTTTAAACTAGTGTCTATCTGGTTGTTTTAACATCCTATAGGCTAGGCTAATTAACGTTAACACAGCGCTAACAGTGGAGGAAAAATCTGAAACCCGGTCCATTTACATGCTGCTAATCCAACCATGCTGTCGATAACTTCTTCAACCCTGTTGTCATTGTGCTAAGCCCCACCCTACAATCTCGCTACACAAATGGAGCATTGTGATTGGCTCTATGGAGTATCGCTAGACCATGATTCAAGCAAAAATGTTTTTTGCCACCAGGGGCGGGCTAATTTACTAGGCTACAGTTTACTTGCACAAGAAGGGAATCTAATTTGACTTCCAGGGACTTCCGGGCATGGTGCTACAAGTCATTTCGCATTGACACTCTTCCCATTTATGCATGAAAGGGAAGTTGTTATTTTAAATGTATTTTTTCCCTTTCTTTTTTTTATAAATGAGTTTTCTTTTTTCTTTTCTTTTACCATTTTAGATGTCAAAAAGTATTTTAAGCTCCCAGGGTTTTCTTTTCCCTGGAAACCGAGTTCAAATGGCTCTTTAGTTGTTAAAGATTGCCAACCCCTGATCTAAAACACGCAGGATAGTGGCCCACGACGACCAGGATTGGTGACCCCTGGTTGACGTTATACTAATTCATTATTATTATTATTCAAGCAACAATCGGTATTTATCAGTTAAATTGCAGTAATTCATGGCAGTGAAATGGAACTTGTATTAAGCTTTCATAGCTGTAACTCCTGATGCCTAAACAGGAATTTGAACCTTGGACCCTCAGATTAAAAATCTAATGATTTACCGACTGAGCTATCCAGGCTCTGCCTTCTCTACCGAATCAAGCCAATTTGGGTTAAGTTGAGCTGATAGCATGGGACTACATTATGAAAGTGTGGCTATCATGAGGTCATCATTACGATGAATGAATGTTTCCTGGTGTGATACTGCTTGAATTTGAACTTATTCCACTTTAACAGGGACTTTAACCCTGGACCCTCAGATTAAAAAGCTGATGCTCTACCAACTGAGCTATCCAGTCTGCATTAATGTGTTAATGTGTTAATTTTGACAGCCCTAGACTGAACATAATGTATTGTTAAGTCTGTAGATACATTTAGTTTTAAAGGTCAAAGGTCAAATAAAAAGAAAAACAGCCTCACCTGAGTGGGCGGGGCCTCCTGCTGAGACATTGGGTACCCAGTTCCCATGATGGAATATGGAGCACCATGGCTTCACGCCAGACTCTGATTCGCTGAGGGCGTCAGTCAGGTGACACACTTCCATCTGCTCAAAGTGTTGCCGAAAATCTGACACCGACATCCTGATGGAGAAAGAGATGGGTCCACATGTCCCATAGAGATATTAGTGAACGCCATTAGGGTCCTGTCCACCTCTAGGCCTGTGGAAGCAGCTGCAGGAGCTGCGGATGTTTGAGCAGATCCACATGTCAGCATGTTCAGTGGGCAGCAGCCGTGTTTGTCTGTGGAACAATGACACCAGCCCTGGGGTTTTGTGTGCGACGCTGACTGATTAAACAAAGGTATAAGGTATGTGGACTTAAACCCTCCAGTCAATAGGCAGCCCTTTTTACTCTGTGGGTCCATGTGTTATCCAACCCTCTCCTGATAGAGCTTCATCTTTACCAAAGGTGGACAGTAACAAAACTGTGTGCCATTCCTAAAGGTGAAACAAAGCCACGTCTTTTTTTCTTCTTAATTTTAAACCTGTCTTGTCCAGCATCATAACAGCAGAATGGTAACCTGATGCACGGGCTGACTCAAACTGAGCGACTGCTGTCATCCACAGTTACGGGTCATTCAAAAATATTTTTAATGATATTCTGGTTGCGGTCGGTCGGGTCGTTTGTGATAAACATTCAAATAACCTGGTAAATACACTTCATTAAGTGAATGTTAACATACATTAACTGAATGTGACATACAACGTCATCAGTATCCTACAGTATGGAGGGAGCAAGAGAGAAAGTCAAGTTGGGAGAGTGGAAGCTCCAGAAACATACAAACAAAAAAAAGTTAAGGTTTGGGACCCATTCACTGGGATTTTCAAATGTTTCTTTAGGTGTTACAGGTTGTCAACCTCAATGACATCAGATTTTAACACAGAAATAAATGCAGGTATGTGATGTTCAAAAAGACCATTGATTAAATATTTTAAATGCAGGTCGAGTGGGGTCCATTCTTTTCAAATATAGAGCTGCAGGAGGTTTAGTTAAAAAAGCAGTCGGTTCCGGGTCGTTTATACATCGACCCATGCTCTTGTCAGATGTGTGATTTTATTGGAAGCTCTGTTTTTATTGGATATTTGTTTTTATTGGATGTTTAATTTTATCTTGATATCTTATTTACTGCCATGCATCTTTTTCTGTTAGAGTGTAGAGCAGGGGTGTCAAACTCATTTTAGGACAGGGGCCACATTCAGCTAAATTTGATCTGAAGTAGGCCAGTGGAACCAGTAAAAAAAAAAAAAAAAAAAAAAAAAGCAAAACATAATATATAAATAACGTCCACTCCAAACTTTTATCTGTTTTAAAGGGAAAAAAGTAAAATTACATCATGAAAACAAACAATATTAGACTTTAGTTTGCCATTTACACATATGCATTCTAACTTACAGATCATACAGGATCTACAAATATGCATATTTAGTAATAGGTGGAATATTATGAAAATTGTATTTACCGATACTTCTCTTAAAGATATTTGAAATTTTTCATATTTGTTACGATTATTGAATTTTGTTTGTGAAATTAAACTTTGTTTTAGTGTCACTAAATGAAAAAAAAAATTACGAGGATTTTTTTTTTTTTTTTTACTTGTGAATATTTGTAGGTTATTATATTATGAGACTGAATTCATCTGAATGTGAACCATGAACTAAAATGATTTAAATCTTAGTGTAATTTTTGCATTTCATAAATTCATCCAAAGGGCCGGATTGAACCCTTAGGCGGGCCGGATTTGGCCCCCGGGCCGCATGTTTGACACCTCTGGTGTAGAGCGTAGGTTCTACTCAATTTCATTGTATAGCTGTTGTACAATGACAACAAACGTATTCATTATTCATTCATTAATTCACATTCATTGCTTCAGTGGCTACAGTTTTTCATATACACAAATACGTTCATTTGAGTTTTCACATGTATTGAAATCTTATTTTCACAAGTCCAGATTTCTGATGCGTCCTTTTCTTAACTGTCAATAAGTAAATGGGTTGGGGTGAAGAAAAAACAAAAACATAATGGAGAGTGAAGAAAGAAAAACAAGCAAACAAAAAACCCACATCTGGAACAATGAACCTTTTGCTAGTGACCACAAAGTCTCACCAGAACTCTCCGTCTTCCCGTCTGACCCGGTCCAGCCTCTGCTGCTCTGAGCTGCTGACGGTGTTCCATTCTGGGCTGAAGAACCAGAACAGGACAGACCCGGTTAATGCAAGTCAGATCTGTCAAATATGGTGTTCCGAGTCCCTGTTTCATAGATGTTTCAACATTTTTAGTCTGTCTCAGATCACCCAACAAAATGGCACTATTAAACCTCATCCCCTCTCATTTTTAGGTAATTGAGGTCCAGAGTTTTCAACACATAAATAATCCAGACGCTGTTACAGCCTTTATAACCCAGTTTAAGATTAATTTATTCAGACAGGCCTATTCAATCCCATAATCTCACTTTTATCTGCTGCCTGTGTGTTTGATATTCTGTACATATCAGTGTCATTTTACTGTTATATTTCATTTTAGAAACTCTGTCCGATGCCTTTGGGTGTCCTGAAAGGTCAGAATGGCCAAAATGTCAAACCATAACTTCATCAGACCAATGGTTTTTGAGATATGGTAATTTTGTTGTTTTACTTTTTTGCAGCCAAATTTCGAATTGCTGTAACTAAGCAAAAACTGGTCCGATTTTAAACAGCAAGGTATGTCTCTAAATTGGAGGCCAGAAGGAGGAGGTGGGGTTTAACCCATTGGAAGAACTGAGGTGGACTGACCCATACATCTAATTCTAACACCTGCCGTTTGAGCATAACTAGGCCAAAGATTACCAAGCTAATGTTGAATTCAGTAATATGATGATATGTCAGCTAATACTAATTACCATTAACTTAATCCATACTGCCATTACTATTATTTAGTGTGTTAATGTTCATCATGTAGTTTAAATTACTTAATTATGTTTAACATGTTGGCACTATTTGCTTTGTGTATTTTATCTTAGTCGCATTAGCTTAGCGAGTTTCAACCCTTGTCCTTTACCAGCTCCAGCCTTTTGTCCAAATATGGTCACTTCTGTTGAAAAAAAAAATGGCCGTAACAAACACACAAGACTCAAGACTTCAAACCACTAGTTTTGTACTGACCCGTCCAGGTCGCTCCATTGCCCCTCCCACTCTGTGTTCCCCCAGGGGTTGAGGATTCGCACTAAATCCACGGTCCCACGATCTGTCTTTACCTGTAGAATGAAACAATGATGGAAACAAAAGAAGAGGACATGATGAGTCACTATTAAATTATCATGTTTGTTCATACTGAAGTATTTTTAATACCTTCAGTTTAATACCTTTTAATACCTTCTCCTTTTTTTCTTTACTCAATTCAAACTAAATAAATCTGTCAATGGAAGATTTATTGTCTAGAAACAAGTTCTTTATTTCTGACTGAAAAGTTCCTCTTTAGGTGATTCTGTCTGATTTTAAGTGTGATGAGATATTCAGACTAAAAATTAGGAAAAATACACTTGTACCCCTTTCCCACTGGCCAAACAACCAGTGTAAACTTGTTACTAATTGGCTTTTGGTGACAGTGGGAAAGGCGCACAGACTCGCGTCGACCTGTAACAAACGACTCAGCGGCGGTGTGGGTTAAAATGGCCTTCTATCACCCCTGCTCCTATTAGCATGCAGTGGGAATGCTAAACTAGGGTGACCATATCTCCAGGTTTTGTCCGGACAGACGGCTCTAAATCCAGACAGACCAGACGTCTAGCCGGTCCAGTTTGAGAGCCATCGGTCCGGACAAAACTTGAAGATACCTGAGGTCACCTGAGCTAAACTCACTTCAACCTGCTACTTTACATGTTGACATAGAGCATTATGTGACGTATCGTTACATCACATCAGTTGCATCTTATATCACACACCACAACAAAGTTTTTTGTTTTTTTTATGCACCACAACAAAGCCCGGTTTGCATTCAAATTAAGACTAGACTGAGAATCATGTCGCAGCATTGGAACGATAATGAAATTGGCGGAGCTCCTCTTCAACCATGTTTACTTCCTGAAGTTGTGTCGCCCTTGTGATGTCATCATCAATGCGATCGCAGTGTAGTGATGTCACCAGATGCACAGCGGGGGAGGTGGAGGCCACGCAGTTTGCCAGCAGAGGTCAGTCTTGTTCCTCCAAACATTTTAATCTGCTGCCATTTTATGACCATTATGTTATTTTTAAGGTTTGTTTTTTTTTAAGTTTTAAAAATGCAGGTTAACCCTGTAATTTTAGTGGAAAAGCAGCTTTGGTAAGATTTAGATTTTTTTTCTAGTGTGCAAAAGTCATTCCTTGTTCATGGCCTCCATCAGGTTTCAACAGTTGTGTAAACACTTTTTTTTGTTTTTTTCGGGGGGGGGCTGGTGATTACCTGCTCCACTGCAGTCAAAGCGTAAGCATGTCTGAACATGATTCCCAGTTCATTCCTTTGTTCCAGCGGTCCCTGTGGAGAAAAAACATCCACCCACAGACAAGACATGACTCATCACATTTAGTAAAGAGAAGAAAACCCTCCTGTGTTACAAGGTTGAACCCTGTTTTTTTAACTGTACCTGACAGTTTGCACAGTTGATGAGCGCTCCTTTAGACAGCAGCGATCTAAGGAACCCCGGCAGGTCTCTGGGCAGCGACGCCATCGACAGAACCTCAGCAACGCCGCCCGTCATGTCCACCATGGCCTCGTGGGGGAAGCCCATGTCTAGAGCTCTGTAGCCGCCCTTCAGCCTGGGACGGATGAGGAGGATGGAGAACATGTCAAACAGAACTAGGGAGGTGAAAACAGGTCATGTACAGGTATCTAATCTGATCTAATCTAATCTAATCTAATCTAATTTAATCTCCACTCACTTGGCGTAGGCCTTTTCCAACAGTGAGCTCCAGAACTCATGTCTCTCTGGAGAACTGAGGTAGATCAGCTCGTTGTCCCGTGTGGGCAGAAGGTCGTCGATGCGGACCTCCTCCCACTGACCATACTGCCAGAACTGGAAAGAGGTTAAAGGTCACAACACATGGAACACTTAATTTATTCTTAAAATGTTGCAAAACTGGACTTGAAACTTTTTTAAAGATTGATAACATCCACAACATACATGAATTCACTAACTTTAGGTGATAATTATTAGCATTCTAGATTTAAAACAACATATATTTATGTTCACCATCATGTTTATGGAATGACTTCTCATAACATCTTCCAATGATAAATAAATAAACCATTGTGTTTGTGATTTAATGGAAAGCTGTCGTTACGCACTTATGTTTGTTTTACATTTAATCAGAATCAGAAATACTTTTTTGATCCCCAAGGGGGTAATTCCTTATTGCACATGCTTCCATCGAGTACCAGTTTGAGAAAACAGAAAAGTGCAAGAACATGTTAATAATCGTCGTCATCTGAACCCACTTTATCCTCACTAGGGTCACTGGGGGCCTAATCCAGCTACAATGGGTGAAGGAGGGGTACACCCTGTATGAGGACTGAACATATATAAACAAACAATCACTGTCACATTCACACCTATGGACAATTTAGATTAACTAATTAACCTATCCTAACCCGGCACGGTAGTGCAGTGGTTAGCACGGTGGTGCAGCGGTTAGCACGGTGGTGCAGCGGTTAGCACGGTGGTGCAGCGGTTAGCACGGTGGTGCAGCGGTTAGCACTCGTGCCTCACAGCAAGAAGGACCCTGGTTCGAATCCCATACCAGACCTTTCTGTGTGGAGTTTGCATGTCTTCCCCGTGTCCGCGTGGGTTTTTGCCGGGCACTCCGGTTTCCTCCCACCATCCAAACACATGCACTGATAGGTTAATTGGTTAATCTAAAATTGTCCATAGGTGTGAATGTGAGAGTGATTGTTTGTCTATATATGTTCAGCCCTGCCATGAACTGGCGTCTCATACAGGGTGTACCCCGCCTTCACCCATTGTAGCTGGATTAGGCCCCCAGTGACCCCCGCGACCCAAGTGTGGATAAAGCGGGTTCAGATAATGAATGAATTCAGATAATGAATAATTAACCTATCAGTGTATGTGTTTGGATGGTGGGAGGAGCCAGAGTACTGGGAGAAAACCCACACAGACACGGGGAGAACATGTAAACTCCACACAGAAAGGTCTGGTGTGGGAATAGAACCAGGGTCCTTCTGTCTGTGAGGCACGAGTACCAACTACTGCACCACCATGAAGCCCCATGTTAATAATATATATATATGAAATTCTAAGTGTAAAAAAATAATAAAATAAAACAAAACATATATATATATATATATATATATATATATATATATTTTCAATGAGGTTAGGAGTTATTGTAACTGTTTAGCTTCGTTTAATGCACCTCATAATCCAGTGCACCTTATAGTGCGGACAATAAAGTAATAACTTATTATGTATGCGGCAACATTTAATAAAAATGCTGGTTTCTCACAAAATGAAAAGAAAACGTTATTGCAGTATGGACGTTTATTACTAAATGCCGTGGGCCTCCAGTGTTTTTATTTTTAAAGTGTGATGTGAAAGTGCTTCTCACCCTGTTCTACTTTTTAATTCATGACGCGGTTGTGAAACATGGACAAAAACACAGCGTTTACCCTGAAGATGAAGCAGCCACTGTATCCATCCTGGAAGCTCTGTTTGAGAGGAACCACCTTCTCCAGCAGAGAACGATGAACGGCCAGAGACGAGATGGCGGACAGTAGCCAGCAGTCATCTGAGGGGAGGAGCTAAGAGTCAGAGACCACGAAAACTGAGAGTGAGGTTTTAATGTGATTATTGCATTCAGAGATGGTGCACAGTTAAACATTAACCTCATTTCATCCTCCCCAAACCTAAAACTGATGCATTAAAAAGAACAGTAATATAGAGACCATTGTTACCCATTGGAACAGACTTCCAGAACTTGAACCTGTGGCACAACTGGCTTCAAAAAGAAGCTGAGAAAGGAGTTTCAGAAGAAGCAGAGTTTTTAGATGGCGTACAATTGTAGTAGTTTTGTTTTTTTTTTAACTGTGTTATGTTAGTTTATTCATTTTTGATTGAATTGGCATGACATTTGGCATTGCATGTGTTCAATTATTAGGACAATGGATTGTTTTGCTTAATTAGTATTAATGTAACTATGTAAAGCCAGATGTAGTTATTTATTTTCATTAATTTGATTGTTAATTTGTTTTCATTTAGGATAATTAGTCTTGTTTATTGGTTTTGTTTATTGTCATTTCTCACTTTTATGTTATGTATCTTGTTTTTAACTTGCATTCTTATTATTATTATTATTATTATTATTATTATTATTATTATTATTATTATTATTATTATTATTATTATTATTATTATTATTATTATTATTATTATTGTTGAATGAGTTTTGTACTGTGAGACCCCAGGAAGAATAGTTGCTGCTAATGGAGATCTGAAATAATAATAATAATAAAAACAGGAAAGATGTTTATGCCAAGTTATAGAAAAAGTAATGACGACCTGCCAATCCAAAACAAAGTTAGAAGAAACCCTTCAGTTTTAACATCTGGACTTTGTACATCTCACCTGTTATTGTCATTTTAATGCTTTTCAGGGAGATTTTTCATTCTTTATTTACTTTCTGAGATTCTTTATTAGTTAGTATATAGATCACATACAGTCACTGAAAATAACAGGGGGTCTTATAATCTTCCTGTGCTGCATCAGCTGATAGTTTACACTATACATCTATTAGCCTAGCTCTGTTAGCCTAGCTCTGTTAGCCTAGCTCTGTTAGCCTAGCTCTGTTAGCCTAGCTCTGTTAGCCTAGCTCTGTTTTGAGACTGAAAACAGCAACAGAAAAACCACTAATCACCTCTAGTTCAACTACTGACGACACTGAACAGAAAATAAAGATGTTTTTTTAATCCAACAAACAAACAAGATCAGAATTATCACAGGACTGTCTGAACTATGGATCAACAAACAGTAACTTAACAATAATAATAATATCCCATATTAACTTTACACCTTCATAAGCCTCAGAATCAAACTCATCTGTCATTCCAGCAACAAACTCCATTATTTCCTCCCACCATCCAAACACATGCACTGATAGGTTAACTAGTTAACTGGTTAACTGGTTAATCTAAATCACCCATAGATGTGAATGTGACAGTGATTGTTTGTCTATATATGTTCAGTCCTGAGATGAACTGGAGACTCATACAGGGTGACCTCTGACCCCGCCTTCACCCACTGTAACTGGAATAGACCCCCTGTGACCCCTGTGACCCCTGTGACCCCTGTGACCCTAGTGAGGATAAAGTGGGTTCAGAAGACAAGAAATTAAATGTTCTGTGGAAATAAACCTGCCTTGCTTTGAGAACCCCTGGAAGAACTAAAAACAGGAAAGAAAAAGACACAAACTAATGAAGGATATGAAATGTTCAGCACTCACTTTTTCTTCCCCAAATTCTTCCTAATGTCTGACTTCCCCGTCACCTGGTTTCATAATTCTACCTGATGATTGAGGCTCCTTTTACTCACTGAGCTTCCCCTGACGAACGTCCAGACGTGAAGCTCCATTTACGATGAACTGAGGGGACTGACAGAGGTCCTGAAAACACAAAGAAGAAAGCATGAACCAGATGAAGCGTGGATGGATAACTCACTTTCTACGTGTCTGCACTAGGGATGTTAACCAATGACCGGTTAAGACCATCATCGGTTAAAAAATAAAAATACAAAAAAAAGCCAGCCTGCATCTGTCATTCTACTGCATAAACTCATTTGCATTGTAGTGTAGAATATAAAGAGGAAGCTTTGTGATCTATCCATAGCATGTATTTAAAAACTAGTTTTCAGAGGATGACTAATCTCGCCACTATTTTGTGCCAATCTCAAATTTCTATGACAACCCGTTCTTGAATTAAGAGCCAAAAATGTGATTTTGACCTTTCTGCTAAATGAGACCTTGACCTTTGGCAATATTGATAATTTCATTATATGTATATATAAATATATATATAATCATCATAATATTACACACACTGACTCATATAATGAAATTATCAATATTGCAAAAGGTTATTATTGGCTCAAATTCAAGAACGGGTTGTCATAGAAACTTGAGATTGTCAAAAAATAGGGGCGAGATTAGTCATTCTCTGAATATTAGTTATTATTAGGTTCATGTTGATTCTTCACCTCAGTCATACTTTGTATAGGAGACAAACAGGGTTAATGTGTGAGTTTAAAGTGTGTGTAGAAGTGTGACAGGACCAGATGAACTGGATTCTATGTGTGTGCAAGTTAAAGCGGGTGACACGACTGTGACATGAATGACAGATGAGTAGATAAAAATGATCCAGAGAATGTAATGTGGTTTGTAATGGATTCACTTTTACTGCTTTTATTAGTGACGACTTATGTAAATTCAAGCAGCACAGTTTGATGAAAAAGGGTTATTTCATTTCTTTTGTACAAATTTAAATTAGCAAAAGATTAGGTCTGTCAAAATTAGCGCATTAACGCAGATCAATCCATCCAATTAGAAATTTTAATGCAATTAAATGAAACAATTGTTACAGTTGCTTCAAAGGTGGTGAATATATAATAATAATAATAATAATAATAATAATAATAATAATAATAATAATATTAATAATAATAATAATAATAATAATAATAATAATAATAATAATAATAATAATAATAATAATAATAATAATAATAATAATAATAATAATAATAATAATAATAATAATAATGGATTTTATTTGTCACGCACTTTACATTTGCTGGCAAATCTCAAAGTGCACAGTAAAACAGTAAAAAAAAAAAACAGTGATAAAAAACAATAAAAGCAGTAAAAAACAACTAAAAACAGTAAAAGTAATTAGTCTGCAAAGGCAGCATGGAATAAAAAGGTTTTAAGTCCTTTTTTAAATGAGTCCAGCATCTGTGGAGCCCTGAGGTGGTCGGGGAGGGCGTTCCACAGACGGGGGGCAGCAGCCTCAAAGGCCTTGTCACCCATGGTCTTGAGTCGAGTCCTGGGCGGGTGCAGACGGTGCAGTTGGGCTGACCGGGTTTTGGCTGAAGTATGTGGGCGGAGGAGTTCAGTGAGGTAAGTGGGGGCGGCACCGTGCAGACAGTGATGGGTGTGAAGGAGGATTTTGTACTGTATGCAGAGTGTGAAGGATGGGGGTGATGTGGTCATGTTTTCGCACCCTATATATATATATATATATATATATATATATATATATATATATATATATATATATATATATATATATATATAATATCCAAAACATGCAAAAACCTGAATATATATATATATATATATATATATATATTCAGGTTTTTGCATGTTTTGGATATTCTATCACATTTTTAGTGTTCTCATGATGAATAATGAATACGTAGTGTAATGAAGTTTAAATGAACACACTGGGAAAAACTGAAACAACAGTAACTCTGTCCTCTATGCCCGTTAGAACTCTATCATGAATGAGGGTCAAAGGTCACCAAAAGAATCATGTATAGCTCCCTCATAGCCAATGGGATGCAACGTATAGTATGTACAGTACTGCATTTATGTTTTGGGGGTTTCGGTTTTGTTGCGTAAATATAATTTTCTTTAGTATTTAGAGATGAAAAATTTACGTAAAGGTTTTTCGTTACTTGGATTATTCGTTCGCCGGGTCTTTCGTAATTGGGGTGCCACTGTAGATTAAAATTAATATTTAATCATGATTAATCCAAATTAACCCAAAACAACACCGTGATTTATTTGATTAAAATTGTAATAATTTGACAGCCCTAATAAAAATAGATATCCAAAGAAAACAATCACATGTATTATTTCTACATGTCTGGATCCAAAATTTATTTTCTAATTTTGCAGTTACTTCACCCTAAATGTTTTGTCTTTTCTATAATTCCACAATAACATTTACTGTACATATGTTTAGAAATTAAGTAAATCAATATAAAAACAAACAGGAATAGACAGACAGGAAACAACAAAATGAGACAAAAACCTAAAAGATCACAGCCACAGCAGACCAAGAAAAACACATTAAAATATGAGCAATTACATTCCAAACACTGACATTTACATTATTACCTACGGCTCTGAAATGATTAACTGAATTATTTACTTGTATATTGAACATCTGCCAGAATCACATTGTGAGTTCTACTGCTGTATAAGACTGAAATTAAAAAATGCTCCTCGTCTTTCTTCACCTGAGATAAACTTTATAAAGTAAAGTAAAGCAGTCATGGACAAAAACACCAGTATTTAACACTTGCATGAACAGAAACAATAAATCATAGTGTGTGAGTGTATTTCAGTGGTAGGAATGCATCTTTCTGTGGCTGCCGTTGCCCTGCAGCCTAGATTTATGTTCATTATCTGTGTCATTTGTTTAAACACACCTATCACAGAAACACGACACCATCACATGTGGACAATGTGAATGTCACCAGGTTTTTACACCTAATGTGAACTCTTTCTGGCAGCTCAATGACTCTTGAATCACTACAGGACAAAGTTCACACAGACATTATAAACCACAGAACCTTAAAGTAATATTTTATGGAAATTAACTGGAATTGGAGGAATGTTTTTGTTTTGTTTTGTTTGTTTAGCAAGTAAACTAATGGTTGAATTCACACCAAATTTGGTTTACGGATTCATAGATTGGGGATAAATAGGTCAAAGTTTAAATTTCTCATGATTTTGTTTTGTTTTTTGCACCCCATCCCCCTTCATTTACTTATAAGTAAAACTAGTGGTTAAATTCATACCAAATTAAATTCATACAAAATCCAATTTTGTATGAATTCTAACAGTCTTTTTCTTCTCCTGTTTACTTATAATAGGCGACATTTCAAATGTCTATTAAAAACTTCAATTTTGTTTTAATTTACTTCAAACTTGCCACATGTATTTGGAACATTTGATATCCTGACATCAGCACATGCATAGACATGACATCAGGTGGACTAATGCCAAAATAAGCAACAATATGTGCAAGGGGTGTTGGTTACTATATTTGAAGGTACAGTGATCAATAATGAACATACCTAGGACAGATTACAGCTAAAATGCTATTCTAGTTCCTAATTATCCTGCATTAATAAGATGGTTTAAGAAAAACAGTGTCACCATAACTATTGAGGTAGTTGATGATGGATAATATTAGGCCTATCGTCTGAAAATAATGGATCTTAATGGAAAACCATAACTATGTTGGTGTTGAAAAATTGTGTGAATTGTTTGTCATTAAGTAGTGGCCTGTGCCTGTAACCACAGATGCAGTGTCAACGGTACAAACATACGACTGTAGAAAAGACTTGATTTCCCCACAAACAAGTAGCTAGCTTCGAACTTCTTCTGGAGACAGATTCATCATTGGTGTGGACACCTGTCACTCAAATATGCCTGACCAATGGAGAAGCATCCGCCCCACTGCGGGATGCTTGCGTCAAAAATGTGTTTCACTTCAATCGGAAAAAAGTGTTTGAATGCCAAAATAATAGTCAAAATTCTTGATTGAAAATAAATAATTTTCTATTGAAGTTATATCTTTTGTGATTGAGTAATGAAGAAACAAATGTCCTACCCATATTATGGCTCAAATCCCAAAAATATTTCTTAAAACAGATTATTTTCAATTAAAAAAAAAAAAAAAAAGTATATCAAAGAAAAAAATGGGTCTAACATTTTTGGGTCTCACTCTCATATATATATATATAGTTTTGCATTTCAACAGGTTTTTTTGTGACATTTTCTCTGATTTGTTTTGCGGTTGGAGCAACTTTTGTTTTGAGTGAAAAATAAAGAAACAAATTTACCTTCATATGTAACATGTATTTAGATCTACTTTCATAATTGGTTTTAACGAAAATCAATAAAAAGTCCTTCAGTCTAACATTAGCTAATGTGAGCTAGCTTAGCCATCAGTGAAAACGTTTGACACAACTCTTATTGGAGTTAATTTAACATAACAGTTACTCAACATAAAATGATATATAGCCACCTAACATTAAGTTTTCAGGAATCATTTACTCAAACAAACAAAAAAAACAAGGTTAAACCGTCTACATGCTACATGAGCTACTATAGGTTAGCAACTTACCTTACAATTTTGTTGTTTAAATGTACTCAGTATATTATAATTATAGCACCCGTAATCTTTTACATGAAATACCGCTAGTATTTCACAACTGTTTTCACGGACGTCACTAGTTGTTTCCAGATAATGTCACTCTTTTATCACTGAAAATACGGTAGGCATATAGCTAACATGCTAATACTAGCATGACACCTGCAGCGACTGTAATTAATAGGGGCAGGATTTAACAAAACAGCAACTGTGCAATTAGGTAATTTATCAGCTGTTTTATTCTGTCCTCAAATTCAGTCACATTTTAGTTGTTTTATGCGCCTATATAAAATACTAACTCATGGGTCTTCTGTCATTAAAAACTAAGTAAATTATCATTACTGATATTGACTGATATGAACAGTTGTGTTATAACACAATAATGTTTCAACAGTTGGTAATTATTATATAGAACCTCCAAACTAATCCTGTAAAATAACAGATTACTGGTTCCATTGTATGTATATTCTGTATTTGTATATAATTATTTGGTGTAGAAAATGTCCAAAAAACGTGTACAAGTGTCAACGGGATGTGCTGAAATATCAGGTTTTATCCAGGAAATATAACTGTTATATAAAGCAGAAAATATTTTAAGACATTTAAGAAGCTGGAGGCAAGATTTATTTTTATTTAAAAAAAAACTGAATGGCTGCAGATTAAAGCAAACTGTAAAAGTATGTCATATATATATATATATATATATATATATATATATATATATATATATATATATATATATGGTGCAGGTGTGCTGTACCTATGTCTCCAGTCTTGTCTAAAGGGTCTTACCTTGGGCCTCTTCCACTTGACCCCAGTCTGCAGCTCCAGCTCCCCCAGGGGAAAGTGGTAGTCCACGTACAGCCCGTCCCGCCCCACAGTATTCACGTCTCCGTGTGGTTCCGGTTCCACGGAGCCGGTGAGCAGGTCCGCCAACCAGCGGCGGGACTGGGACCCGAGCAGTTCATCCGAACACACCGAGTCCACGTCATCATCCACATACGGAAGGGAGCAGTCCGAGGACAGGCTCAGGGACTTCTTCATACCTGGGTCTGGCACTTCGGGTTCGGGTTCACGGTCTGGCAGGTTTCGCTTTGACTCAGGTACAGGTAAAACCACAGATAACTGAAGACACGCCCTCCAGAGGAGTCAGGAACAGGGAGCCTGAGGCCACGCCCCCCAGGATTCAGGTACATATATACATAGACCTGGAAGCCACGCCCTCCAGGAGTCAGCAACACGCAGCCTGAAGCCACGCCCCCGCATAGGATTCAGGGATATTCTTTGGAAGCCACGCCCTTTTGCGGGGCGGCAGTAGACTAGTCGGAGCACTATTTTTCCCATGTCCTTGCTTGACAAGTAATTTCTCACATTTTGATATTTAAAGTGCGATTTTTCCCCCAATTTCTATATTTTATTGTAATATTTTTAACTGAATATGTATATAATAGTACATTATTAAACAGTTTTATGCAGTATTGTATATTATTTATCACTTAAATATTGTAATTGCACATTGCTTATTTGACCTACTTATAAAATCAATGTACTTTATCTTTTGTTCAAACCACCATCCAACTGTTAAACATTTTAAATCAAGAATTAATGAAATTGCAATTGAGTGATATTTCTATTTATATGTGCAATACTACCCGTTTTTATAGTATTTTAAGTTGCAAGATGCACTTTAGTTTCATATCAGTATTTTTTTTTATTATTTAATCTATTTTTAATCATGTTTTTATTTCATGTTGACTGAGCATTAGTATTTTGTCATGCATCCATGTTTTGTGTGAAATGGCAATCAATCTATACATATTTTTTTTCATTTAAATGCAAGCTATTATTAAAGATAACCTTATCCACTAAAGACGTTTTTTGAATAATTCAATTCTATGACTTCCTAAATGGTCAGAATTATTAATACGCAAATTTACAAACTTTTCCAGTTCAGAATATTTTTGTTTCCAAACTGTTGTGACATTTCCAGTGAACATCCAAAGAACAAGTGAATCATGTAATTTCAGCCACTCCACTGATGACTAAACAGCAGATTACATTTTGGATGTTAATGTGTTTGGAAAAGGGGATGACCACACCCTTTACAGAAACAAACGGAACTAAACGGAACATTACAGACGTTTCCAGGACAAACACACACTCGGGCTGTAAATGATAAATTACATTTATTGAGAAAAAGGTGAATCTGTAGATGAAAAAGCCATTGAATCTGTTGCTACTGATGGATGTTAGAGTTGACATGTTCATCACTGAGATGTGGCCATGATGCTGGAAACACCTGGAAAACAGAAACAAATACATAGTTATTTTATTGGTCACATCCACTTCTAACGACACTGGGCTGACCGTGGAACCTAAAATGAGTCTGACAGCCCCGCTCTGCATGGTTTAACTGGTGGGTTTTTATAAACGAAGCCTCTGAATATCATTAAATTCAGAAACATCACAGGTAAAGGTGTGCACAGATAGAGTCAAAGACCTGAGCTCCAACATGGAGCCAATGCAGAAGTGTTTGTATTTAGTACAATATTTTACAATGATAATGAGGGCTGTTTATGAATCACGTTTTATTTACATACGCTGAAATTATTGAAGGAAATTGTTGAATTGTTGACTATGTTTGTATGACTGTACTAATATGATCATTTTGTCATGCATAATTCAGGAACTGCATAGGCATTTGTTGTGGTTGAATGCTAAAATTCTGCAAAAATATGTTGCTTGATTTTTATATTAACCCATTGAGACCAAAACAACCACAGGAAACCAAATAATCTACCAAAATAAACATTTAATAACTTCTCCTTAATTAATCCTATAAATACAGTTGACACTTGAGGTAAAATACAACTATTAATCTTTTCATGGTCATCAGTTATGGCTCATTTGGACATTCAGAGGCTCTGTAGTTACCATGGAAACACCACCATCTTCTACAACATTGATTCACCAGTAAAACCCAGGGAGTTGGTTCAGTGACAGTGGATGGAAACACTGGGTTTATGTTCAGTTCATGATACATTTTTGTTTAAAAAGTCACATTGTCCTCATATTTCTCTGTTTCTGATATTATGACAATTAATTTTAATATAATCTTTTATCAACATGTACACAGCCAGTAAATTAAAATGTTATTGTACAAACGCAAAGTACAGAGGATGATACTATAATAATAATAAATGAGGATAAATCACTTAATGTTAAATAGTGAAAAAAATTAACCATGGAACTGCCGCGATTAAAAACTCCCACTGGGTCTTTATAGGTTACAGTAGTGATACATGTGTAGAAGCATTTGATGAGTTTGTACTCCTTCCTACTCCTTTTTGATTGCGCAAAAGTACTTGTGTGTAATTGAAGACAGATTCTATTAATTTAGATAATATTTTGTTTTTATTTTATTTTGCTTCGTTTAGTTTCTTCTCACTTGAAATAAATAATTAAAGTTGTAATTCTGCTGATGGCCACTAGATGCTGCTCTAAACAGCACTGGCTCCCACATACAGACACTCAACAACTGAGCCAGATTTTCCCTGGAGTCTTCGCAGTCTCCATTTTATTCGTTTATTCTAATAATCGCAGACAGGACTCACTCTCAAAGTCGATCTTCTCTACGATGTTCTTGGGCTTGACACTCTCCTCCTGGTTGAAGATGAAGATCTGTCCGTCCTCATTCTCCGTCCAGCTGTACTTGTTCATCCAAACCTTCACCTGCGTGTCTGGAAATCAAGGAACCAGTGAAGCGGTAAGTGTGGTGCAGGTTTGGTGGGTGGGTGGGGTGGGGTGGGGGGCACGACTATAGTGCATGGCTCGAGTTTATCAGTCTGACTACATGTGAAAGGAAGCTGTTCCTGGTGGTTTTGCTCTGGATGCTCCTCAGGCATCTTAAACAGACTGAGGGCAGGGTGGGTGGAATCCTTCATGATGTGGAGACCCGCCCCCCCCTGCACTTACGCTTTGGCCTTCAGAAGTCCAAACCACTTTTTTCCCCAGACATCCCCTCAAAGCCATGCCTCGTGTGCGTTTGTACTTGTATTCCTATCTTCATGGGGACATTGATAGGTTTACACAGTGATGACATGGGGACCTCCGAAACCATGGGGACCAAAATTCAGGTCCCCAAAAGGGATAAATAGAAATAAAGGTCCCCACTAGTAAACTAGAAATGACGTGGACCTATAAATACATTCATTTATTTTTTTCCTGAAATTCTCATAAAGGATGGAAGAACAAATGCAAAGTGAAATGTATTTTTCCTTGAAGATGTGTTTACTTTACAAAAAAATTATATTTTTTTTAATTATTAATTTTTATTTTTTATTTTAACTGCTTGCATTCACTACCCAACGGCTACTCGATTACAAACTTGGTCCTCATGAGGCATATAAACAAGCGTGTGAGTGTAATTAACATGTTTTATTCAACACCTTCAAAAAAAAACAATTATAAACTGTTCCATTTGATCGCAAATTTAAAACATTTTAAACCGACTAATCACGATTATTGATTAATCCGAGTTAATTTTGCCAGCCTTCATTTTCTCCATTTAATTGGTTGTAATCAGGTCGTGAAGGTGATTTTAAGCAATTTCGTAAAGTTTAAACTCACTGTGCGGAACAGGAAACCTATCGTAATAATAACCCGTTTTACTTCAATAAACTCTTCTGTTTCCAAAACTTCATTACACTACTGTGTATTCTGTCAAATTTCAATTATTTATTTTCACTCTAACTATTTTTACATTTTCTTTCCTGTTTTACATTTTATCTTTATTTCCCACAAAGTTTGTTTGTTTTTCCTTTTTTTCCATTTCCATGGTTCAGATAATGACTAGAATTTGAGTGAGTCAGTTTCCATACACACCAACTCTTTTTAGCCGTTGGTGGTCATGTAAACAGGCTGCTTGTTTCTGTAGAGGCACTGACCGTTCCATGTTCAAAAACCTGAGTGATCACACTGTGCAGATCAGGGTCTTACCCAGTGGGTCTCCCAGCATCTCAGCCAGTAACCGGTGCTCGATGGTCTGGTAGGTGATTCCCACGACGTGACAGATGACTGAGACAAAAACAACACACACCCTTCACTCACATCCTTTGGGTCATTTTATCACTTTTTTTCTTTATAGAAAAGCAGTTTATATTACAATACTTTCCACACTATAAGCCACGCCCACCCCGTCTCACCATTGATTCAGTGATGCTACGCTTATGTGCAGCAGCTCCATTTACTTCCACAGCTGGATCGATCGTTAGTACGTGAAACATAAATTAGCCTAGCAGTGCTATCTCTATTCATTCCATGTATGGGTCTAGTGGTGCTTCATAGTCAGAGGAGGCGGGGCTAAAAGGTTGTCTTTCAAATCCTCTGTATGCAATAGGACGGTACTACAACCAATCAGTGTAATCTTTAGGATGATGTAGTTAGAGCGCCTGAAAGTTGACGAAAGAGTCCGGAGAAAGTTAGGAATGACTAAACAAAATGGTGGATTATGGAGCTGAACGACTGTTGTCGCTTCTGTAAAAAGAATTTAAAGATTGTTGACGTTTTCTCACATTCTTCACTCATCTGTGATAAAAGTAAATCTACACCTGTTGTTGTTCTTCTTCTATGGTTGTTTACACTTGTTTCTCTACCAATCGTCGCAGCGTCACTTTGTTAGACCCGCCCTCTGACTCTATACTTCAGTGTGATTGGTCGACCAGTTTCAGGGAAATCTAGACAAAAGTTACATTGAGTGAAACTAGACTACTACGATAGAACATTAGATTTAATGCTCATCTAGCATGGCTAGGCTATAAATTTGCTGTATCATTGTTTGAACTATATGTTCACAGCATTGGAAAAAAGTAGTAGCTTATAGTACAAAACATTTGGAAAATATCCAATACAGTTTTGCACCAACTACCATCCACATATTTTACACATTTACATATAAGGAGACATCGACTCAAATTAATTCAGTGAGAAAGAATTTGATGAAGTTAAAACTATAATAAAAGCAGAAACAATCGGTCCTATTGATAGATAGTTTTTTTTAATCCGGGTTATGACGTTGCAAATTCTGAAAGCAGTCAAAAAGACTGCCTTAGTAGTTTGAGTGTTAAGACCACGGTTTACTGGGAGGAACCAGAAGATGAAACTCACATTTACGAACAGAGTCTTCGAAGCCAGTGATGCCGTCGATGAGCTCTCTGTTCTCCTCCAGACTCGTCTGTCACAAAGAGAAGAAGAAGAAGAAGAGTGTCAATGATGTGAGAAGAATGAAAACAACACAGAACCTTCCACCAGCTCATGTATGACTCGTACCCAGAAGCTCTGGAAGTGGCAGGTTTCCAGAAGGTCCCCCAGGTAGAGGATCTGTCTGATGGGACGTTCCTCTTGCTGCGACACTGTAGTCAAGGAAACGACCCCTGACCCCCAGACAAACCCTGACTGAACAGCGTCAGAAACCCACCTCAAGGTTTTCAAGCTAAACATCTCATCCAACAAGTACACATGTGGAAAAGCAGCTCCTCAGAAAAAACAGACAGACAGTAAAGTGTATCTTTAACCCTTTAACAACTGACTACTGTGACTTCTCTGTTCTAGGTTCATTAAAGCTGCTGTGAGTCTGTGTCACGGCTGCACGATATTAGAACAAACTGACAATGTGATTTTTTTAACAATGTCATATATATTGCCATACGAAAAAATCCTCAGTAGTAAATAACAGCTGTGTGGTGATGATACAAACTCTTGAACAGATTAGTGGTCGACACTGAACATACATTTTAGTTTCATCCTTCTGTAGCCGGAACAATGGCATGTCAGAATAATGCTATTACCCCAACTCAACATTGTTGGCAGTTACTGTGAATACACTCATTAATGTTTAAACAAAGGTGAGAAGTTGAGCTTGGACCTTTGCCCAAAGATCATATTCGAATTTCATTTGGAACTTAATGTAGATATTGGAATAATATTTGAATATTTATTAATTATATTACTCTGAGAACGCCTCACTAACACCGTGACAACAAAATTAAGTATTATATTCAGTTCACCAGGGGGCAGTATTCAGTGAAATATGTCAAATATTCTGGTGTGTTTACAACCATTACTGATGAAACATGCAGTGGCAGTAATGAACATTACGAGCAGCTGACACTTTTAATGTCGCATAATCTACAAATCATCATCTTTTGTCCGTTGTCTTGTTGTGTGTGAAAGACACTGTTAATTCTTTTTTCCTGGTTGCCTGTACTGATGAAAGCCTCTAAACTGTTAACCACACTGACAATCAAAAGGGATAGTTTATAAAATGAGCAGGTACAAAACTGGACACAATATGTAAAATGGTCACAGATTAGTTTTACCTGCTCACTTTGTTAATTTATTAAACTTATACATTTTCCAGTGTGTGAATCTCTGATGTACCATCTACCTCAGCTATTGTTCATGAATGCGTGGGACTGACCAGTGAACACTCTGCCATTGGTTATAGGTCAGCTGGAAGCAAACATCTACAGGTGCCCAGATAAACCAAAAGATAAAGACTTTTGCATTCACGATTCACCTAAACTCCCCAGACATAAAAAAAAAAAGAAAAACCTGTTTACAACCACATTCACAAAAGTAAAATAAATAGTTCTAATGATACCATATACAGGTTTGAATATTAAGAGCTGCCTAATATTAATTCAAACGTCTCTTTTTTTTATTACATTCAAATTATATTCAAATGTCAAAATTCGAAGTCAAAGCCCTAGTGACAGTTATTATGAAGGTGTTTAATAAAGTTTAAATTCGATGCTTTTGGTCAGTGATGAATGTTTGTGTCTTTATGGGTTCAAATGGGGGAAACTACTGGTTTAAAGGGTGTTAACTGAAATGACACCTTTGCACCAAAAGGATACGTGTGCCTGATCGATCATGCACTTGCAAAGGGTGAAGTCAGTGTGTGGGAGGTTGGTCAGAGCCTTCAGGAGGATCTGGGAAGTCACATGGGTCTGGAAGTAGGCTGGGTTGAACTGGTACCTGCAGATGAAACCAGAGTTGTGTTTGTATTCACACTTGAGCTGACAAAACAACAACACAACCTGGACTTCTTCCAA
This sequence comes from Siphamia tubifer, assembly GCA_020466265.1. Lineage (NCBI taxonomy): Eukaryota > Metazoa > Chordata > Actinopteri > Kurtiformes > Apogonidae > Siphamia > Siphamia tubifer. Next base: position 47,239,968 of record CM035795.1, on the reverse strand, counting down.
CATTACTACAGCATGGAAACCACGCACTCTCACCGCCCACATTATGCATCGCTTGTTTCCACCCTCTCTTTCAGTTTCTCTGACAGGAAAAACTATTTTTCAGATAAAATCTCTCAAAAACCCTGGTGGTTTGAGTACAATCTCCTTGCACTAAATTATCTTTTGACATTTAAATAATGTTTCCTGAACTGTGACTGTGTGACTCACAGCTTCAGAACGGCGAGGTTGGCCTCCAGGTCATAGGCGTTTTCTCTGGCTTGTGTCTCTACGTAGCGCTCCAGGGTTGCAAGGTTTTCTGGGTTGTATCTGTAGGTGACAATATGCAGTTATTACCCATGAATCAACAGGAGATGAGCAATTCATCAACTTAAAAGAGTGATATTCAGATTTTTTTTTATGGAATTCTTCAGTTTCCAACATTTCCCTGTGTTCTACATAAACTGTTAATGCTCTGATTGGGTCTGAAGTTTTCATTAATTCAACTCCACAGATCCATCTTCAACACTATTTCTGAGTAATGACATTAGAGTGCTGGCCCTTTAAATGTACATGACACATTTTAGTCCACCCTAAACCAAAGTCAACCCTGTGATATGTCCTGTTGGGTAAAGCACCTCTGAACGTACGATAGAAAACCAAGACTCTACATCAGAACATTTTGATTGTGCTCTCTAAAGCAAATTAACTAAACTCTTTACTTTCACAAATTATGTATGCATGTATAATTATAGACACAGAACAGTATTCAGAAAGCAATAGAAATACACGTATAAATCTCATCCATAAGGTCACTACCATAAGAGATCAACTGATAGTGGAGTTAACTGATATATTCGCCACCTACCAGTGTAGGAAATGTACTTTTGAAAATTGTAGTCTTTCAGACTATGTTTAAGCCATTACCATCGAATCTAGGTGTGACTCTCCTTTTGTTTTTTCCCACAGTAGTTATTCCAGTTTCTAAAGAAAGTTATGTTTAGAGTTACTGTACTGTGGAAAGTGGTTGGTGTCGAACCTCCAATATCAATAACATACTCACACTTTCTCATTCTTCTTCAATAAAACATCTATTTGGGCAGACTTGTCAGTGACGGTTTTCCTTCGCCTTCGGTTGGAGTCGTATAATATACAGTAATTCTTAAGAGTATTAATAATGATAAGAAAAATCATGAAAACAATTAATTTGAGCAAAGCCAGTTTATAGTTGTAATCACAGAGGCCTTTTAGGAGAAGTTATTTGAGACATTTATTCACAACTTTACAACAAATTAGTGATGAGCTGGTTTCAGTGAAATCAAGTGTGCATTGGAAAATAAATACTTAGAAGACACTATTTTACAGATACTTGTACACATTGACTTTAACTGTAGCTTACAGTCTGAACTGATAGGCAGCTTTCAATTACCACATTGGAGTGTAAATGGGCCATTATTTGAGATATTCTACTCCCCATATAGCCATGAATGTTGTTAAAGTGCAAAAACATTTTCCTTCAGCATATTTCACAGTAAGTTTTCAGCCATTTTCCAGATGTTAGCTTATGCTAGCCAGGAAGACCAAAGATAACCCGTTCAATAATCATGTTCATGTTGTCTATGTTTCACCAACTACTGTGTAGGCTGATACAATTTAAATAAAATTAATCAAGAAGATACTCTGTGTGAACGAGTGTCTTATTTTTGCTGAGTAAAGTCTGTAAACGTTAGCTTAAACATTAGCAAACATGCTAAGCTATTGTTAGCTTGTTTCTTATGGACCCGTTACCGGGTCGTATGTACCTGTCGATTCCCCGCAGGAGTTTTCCCACGTTCGCTCTCATCTGTTCGAAAGACGACGACATTTGGTCCAGAGATTAACAGTCAAATGTGGGAAAAAATTCCGAATAAAATCCACACGTGGGAGAGAACTACGCCGGGCGGAGGCAACGGAACGAAAGAAGGTCGGAAGGACCGATAACAGGCGGACCGGAAAGTACGGTAGGTGAACCGGAAACAGCTAACGGACAATTTACTACGACGGACCCATAAAAGTCAGGTCGTTTTTGTTTAATTTCTATGAAAAGTTGTCCTAATGTGGAGAGTCCTTATACCTTTAGTACAATTTCCCTAATTGTATATCTTATTTTACAGTATTTTCATCTTTTTATTATATATGTTTTTTTTCTTTTTCGGCTTTAACTTTGTTTTGTTATTTTTGTATAGTTTTGTTTAGTGTATTTTTTTCCTCTTCATTTTTGTCGTGTTGCAACTTTAGTTTTTGTCTTTTGGTTATGTTGATTCAGTGTTTTTTTCTGTGATTTCAATACTTTATATTTTGTAGCTTAATTCTGAAGTCACCAAACTAAAGGAGAACACATACAATGTGTTCCTTTATACTTTGATTTTGTGTGATATTGTATATTGGGAAATAAAAGAAGAGTATTACAATTTAGCATACAGAATTGCACTTTTAAATACATTTATGAAAACTGTATTTTATCCAGGACATTATATTGGGTAAAACATACTCATTTGTAACGGTGTTACTAATTTTAAAGTTAGTGTTAATCAGGAACATGAATATATCCTCCTGAGACCTATGAAAGTGACATTCTTTGGCTTTTTGTTCCACGTGAAATAATTTTCTTGATTGGAAATTGCATAATATAACAGTTTTCAGGTTGATTTTAAAAATTATTTTAATTTATTTTCTTATTTTTTAATGGAATGTCATTTGGAAAGTTCAGCCTTTTTGAAGGGAAATGGTGAAACCTGTCTGATACAGAGGTGAAACAAAGGCATTACTGGGTCTCAGGATGAAATATCAGTTTCAGGTGTGTGTTTTTTGTTAGTTTTTTTCAGCAGTATCTAGTGGCCATTAGCAGTACTGCACTTAAACATGCATCAGTTTCAGCTTCACCTTGGAGATTCAGCCCTCATTCTTTAGAAGTGACACTGTTAAATGAAAATTAAGGTGTTCTCCCAGCATCCTTTGGGCCACAGCTAAGACACATGCAGTCACATTCATGCATGCAGATGAATCTCCTCACACACACACACCCTTCTTTTCTGGGTTGTTTAAGATGACATTGCTTCATCTTCATTAATAATCAGTGTAAACATTTCAATGCTGTGGCTGTTATTCGTGGTTAAGTGTCCTTTGACTCGTGTTTGTCACATGTGGGTGTTTGTGATCTACGTGGTAAAACATGCAACTCTTGGCAGCTGTCAAGTAGGAAGATAAATGTCAAAAGGCAAACAGGGTGTTGAACTTTCCTCTTCTTTAGATTCCATCTCTTAGCTTTAATGGCTTCATATGTTTTCCTTTATAAACCAGGACATCTCTGGACTACACTGAGGTTTGCATCTGTTTTTGTGGATCAGAAACACCTCCCTGCAGTAAAAATGAGGGGAAAAATACAAAGCAAATTGTAACTAATTTTAATTACTATGTTTATGTTATTTTGTACCAGTACTATATCAAATGTTCAAAGGTTTTCTTTGTCACAGAAGTAATAAAAAAAATAGTGTACTCTTAAGTTAAAAGCAATATAAAATCTGGCATTATAGATAAATAAGAAATAACTTCAGTAAACTAAAATAGATTAAAATATGGCTAAAATATAATGAAATAAGTATGAAAATGAAGTAAAATAAGTGTGCTGAACAGTTAGTTTGTTCGCATCGAGTACATGCACTAGTTCAGTGCTCTCCCAGCCAAAGATTAACACCTACTTGTACTAAATGCACAGCTCCACCTCTTTTATTAAAACCCATCTGACTTTTTAGACTTTTATCAATCTTCGCTATTTATTTTCTGCATTAAAATTCCTATATAATAGTCATTTAACCTCTGAACATCTACCAGATCACCCAATGATGTCAAACAAGGGTTCAGATTCAGATTTGGTGATTTATTCTTAACATAACTCATGTTAAGAATAAATAAACAAATAATTTCATTTCTCTTCCTAACTTTGTTACATTGAGCATTTTCGGGCACATTGCCTACGTCCCGCTCCCTGATTTGGCTACAGCTACACTATTTGGCTAAAATAGTGAACAGTCTGCACTTACATGGCGCTCAAAACACTTTACATTAGCTTCTCATTCACCTGTTCACACACACACACACACACTCATAGACCAGTAGATTTCTAAGGTTCTTTCAGTCCTACTGGGGGCCTAAGTCTGGGTTCAGTGTCTTGCCCAAGGACACTTCATTCGACATGTAGACAACCAGAGCTGGGACACAAACTGCCATTCTCTTGGACATTGGGCGACCCGCTCTACCAACTGAGCCACAGCCGCCATCGCAGAAGTGTTCTATGGGGTTAAAGGTCATGACTGTGTTCATGTCAGTCCATTTCATCTAAGTCCCCACATGCATGCACACATACACAGTTACAGAACACTGAAATGTCATATTAAATTATGGATTAAGAATGGGATGCCACTTTAGTATATTTCAAAGCAGGTGAATATTTTTGCTAATATAGTGATAGTAAAACAGATAAAATGCTAAAAAAAAAAATCAATAATCAAAAGGATCTTAGAAAGAAAAATAGCACAATAGTTTCATTTTTATGCCTACACATAGGTGGGAAGAAGTGGTACTTATTATGAAAGCAGGAAAAACTAGCATCAATGCAGTCAAGTCAGCACACTATAATGTCTGTTGGTGATTAAAAATGAAACTTACAAATTGTGTTAAGATGTAAATACATACGCTGTGGTTTAGAGATTAGTAATATTTTACATCTAGTGTCAGGTTTGGGTGTTATTTTAACACATACATGTACGTGAAAGATGTCTAGACAAAGTCAAAGTTACAGTTCAGTTCAGTTTAGGTATAAGATGCCGTGGTTGTTGTTCAGAAAAAATGTCAGGGAAAGGTTACAATAAAAAAAAACTACTATTGGTGTGACAAAAACATTATTCATGAAGCTTAGAAAACTGTTGGTAGGTATGTCATTGTTTTCAGAACATATGGAAATAAATGACAATTATATTCCTAAAAAAATTCAGAAATTCAGCTCAATTAAGAAAAAAATCTGCCAATGGAACACGTGAAAATTAACTTGGTAAGATTTTCTTTGAAATAACATTTTCCAGATGTATTGTTTAAAGCACAGGTGTCAAACTCCAGTCCTCAAGGGCCGGTGTCCTGCATGTTTTAGATATTTCCCTCTTCCATGTGATTCAGTTTAACCCTTTAACTCCTGAGAACTAACAAAATAATTGGTAACATGAGCAAAGTTAAGACACAAATGGTAGAAAATCAAAGAACAATACTAACATAAAAAAAACTAAATGTAGAAAAATAAACAAAATGAGCAACAAAAACGAATAAATATTTACAAAATCACAAATAATGTGGAAAATTTTGACAAAAAAATTACAAAAGAAGAAAACTAGTGTTGAAATTTGGTCCCAGCAATTTTAATTTTGCCTTTCAAAAATGTTTAAATAAAATTAAATTAAAATCTTACTTTTTGGCACCCTTTCCATGCATAAAACTAAAAGGAAAATAGTAGCATTTTTCTGAATATTTAAACTAAATCATTCATTCAGAATCAATGCTGACACATAAAGAGTTAATAATCAGCTCCTCATCAGACTGATAATGATGTAATGGCCTCCAGGTGGAATGGAAGAGGGAAACATCTAAAACATGCAGGACACCGGCCCTCGAGGACCGCACTTTGACACCCCTGGTTTAAGTAGTGGTTCCTGGCACAGCTAACCCTGCCCGTCGCAAATGTTTTAGCTTTTAATGGACATCTACCTCTCAAAACATAAGACTGCGGGTTTGACCTTTCAAGGTCAGAGGTCATGATGCCATTTTGACAGCCTACCACTGTAGTGGTTTGTGTCATGCTAACGCAGGCCACACCAATCAACACCCAGCAAAATATATTATTATTACGGCCATGAAGTGAAGCCTCCAGTCGCTCATCCCACACTCAAATGTCACTGTCTACTTTCAGACTGAAATGCAGGAAAAGTAGAAAACTGGGTAATGTGGCTCCGCCTACTAAACTTCAGCTAACAACAAAAAAAACAAAAATGAAAAGGATCTAAAAGTGAAGTGATAAAACTGAACGGTGGATGAACCAGATAGTATTGTAGCTACAGTCATTAAGATTGGTGCAATGTTCAGTTGATGTTCAGACATTCCACCTGTTAATTCAGTAAATTACGGAATGCGCTGAAATAATAGTCTCGGTCACAACTGGAATTGCTGTGGCTATAACAACGACAAAAATGTCCGCCAATTCCTGGGGGACTGAAGTTGTTAGCGGCGTGTAGCACAGTTGTGTTGTTGTCATAGTGACATTAACAGCAGTTAGTTGTCATTAATAATGCACTACGGCACAGCTGTAGCCAAATGCTTCATCCTACTCCTTTTCGGACATGTATTATTATTATTATTATTATTATTATTATTATTATTATTATTATTATTATTATTATTATTATTATTATTATTATTATTATTATTATTATTATTATTATTGTTGTTGTTGTATTGATTATTGTTGTATTGATTATTGTTGCAGTTTGCACATGTTTGAAATAAATCATTCAAATCAATCAAATCAGGGGGTGGGACTTAGGCAACGTGCACAACAATGCTCAGAGCTGCAAAGTTATAAAAATAAATTCAATTAGGTTAATATCTTTGTTGTTGTATTTCATAGTGTTGTGAAACTTTGTCCTGGAAAGTCAGCCTCCAAATGTTGAATCATTTGATGGAGTTGTGCAGGTGTTAGGAGGACACACTACAGACACAGATTTGTTGAATTATAGATGTAACAGGGTCAATTATGTTGCAGCAATGGAGGTATGTCATGGTTATAATTACACAAAAGTCTTTGTTTGTTTTTAGTTTACGTTGACAGAGCTAAAAGACAAGTGTTAAGATGTGGAACCTCTTTGTCTTTGTGTGTTTCCACCGTGCACTTTATGGTGCGACACTGCCTAACCTAATATATTAGGTATTTTCGCGCCCTTACCTCCTTCCTTTTGTTCTGGATGTGTGTGGAGGAGGGGCGTGTGTTTCGTGGATTCACTGACCGAGGGATTCATGTGTTTTCTGTCAGGAGCCCCAAATAAAGACTGTCTCCCAAGTGGTTACGTGCGGGTCTTGTTTAATATTAATACACACAACGCAGAGTCAGATACCACCGGTTACATAGATACATGTGTAAATAATTCCACATATAAGTCGCACCCCCGACCAAACTCTGAAGAAAAACTGCGACTTTATAAACTGAAAAATACTGTAGTTAAATCACGACATTTGTACAGATTTCCCAGGAACTCAGAGTACGACATACCATAATAGTTTGTCAGAAAAAAGCCTTTATTTCATGAATGACTGTAGATTAAGTCTGATTCATTTGAACTCCAATCCTAAAAAGACAGGCAATTACGAAATAAAGACTTTTGACAAACATTTTTTCTAACCAAGTGAGTGCCTGTATTTTTTTGTCTTTTTCCTCTTGTTTTTGTTAATTACATTTCTTTACAGTGTACTTAGCAGAGCTGCAGTTTTTCACACAGCCAGTTAAGAAAACTAATGACCCACCCGGGATGTAAAAGGTAGATATTAAACTTTAAAGCTCTATTTTATATTAAAAAAAAACAAAAAAAAAAACAACATTGAATTTATCTTGAAACTTTGCAGATGATTTCCATTAAAGACATTCTTTTTAGCAGTTTCAGGTCAAGACAGTGAGTGTGTCATCCTCAGCCTGTGTAATATTCCTCTAGTGCAGATAATGTCATCACATTAAACCCTTTCTGTCGTCTTCTCATTCACCGAACACAAACAGAAGGTGTTTTATTTAGATCTGAGAGTCTTTTAAATGCAGCTGTATGAGCTAACAGGCTAACAGGCTAACAGGCTAACAGGATGTACAGGTGGCCCTTATTTATCTGTGTGGAAGTGCTTGTGAACAGGAAGCTGACTGGGAGCTCCAAGCACGAATGGCTTCACTCTGCAGATCTGCACACACACACATGCTGAAGTAGGCGTGAAGATGAAACTGAAAAGCTGACAACACTGCAGTAAATCAGCCGCACAATCTAGTCTTTCACAAAACTGGTGCAGGAGTCAGAGCTGGTAATGAGCAGCAGCTACAGTCAAACGTCTGCACAGAAACTAACTATTTATACTTTATTACTTTACTATTTTTAGGTATCTGTACTTTAGTTTAGTATTTTCTGACAATTTTTTACTAAACACTGTAGACAAACCTGACACATATGCAGGTGAGGTTAGCATTTATATATTTGAATTAAATTTGAACTATTTAATTTGATCATCTGTCAAACTCATTCTGTGCAGTTTTAGCATAAGTGCCCTCTGACCAAACTGTTTTCTACTCGACAATACCACCAGGAAGTCATTGTTTGACCCTTGTAGACATAAAAAGCCTCGTAGGGCTTCGGATTTTGATCCAAGAGTGAAAAGTATTTCCCGTCGATCAGCGGGTACTGACTCGGTAGCCGCCATATTGGATTCTGTTACTTCTGTCCCGATTCTGTCTATGACCTAGTGCCTACTGTCAGAGGGGCCTAAAACACAAAATGGCTGCCATGCTTCTGTCAGTTTGGACCCAGGATAACTGTGGCTAAATATGTAGTTTACCACCACCAGAGGGAGTATGTGAGAGTGAATGAATAATGGTATGTGTATATATCACTATACTGTATCAATCCAAAATGTTATTATTTTGGATTCGCAACTGTTTCCTGTGTTTATGTGCCCATCCTCTCATGTCAACCACACCTTCCAGTCTGATCAATGAATCCTTTTCACACAGACTAGACAGGTGTCTGTCATGTCAACCATCTATTTCACACTATTTTGTACCAACTTGGAATCAGAGGAAGAGTTTCCAGAGTCACACCTGCCACACCGTGCAGCTGCCAGTCATTGCCAATCTGCATTATTTAAGCAATGCAACTTGCAGTTGCCGGTGCAGGACCATTCAGTTTGTCACCTTTATAACATGGACACTCTGCCATTTTCCTTTTCACTGTAACCTGGACATTTCGTTACCACCAAGGACTCTGGCTGATCTACCCCCAGGTTTTATTTTCTGTCTCTGTTATTACATTATGTTTTTATTTTTCCGTCTGAGTCCTATGTCCTCCTCACCGTCCATGACAGACTTTTCTTAGCACACCTGGCGAAAGCTTTGACTCCTCTTATTCAACAGCATCAGCACATTCCCTGCACACCAGCCTCTGCAGGTCTGGTTAGGAGTGTGTGAGCCCCAGCTGCTGTGACCCAACAAGGACATGGATGGAAAAGGAAGCGCTGTGAGCTCTGGTCCCTACAGGCAACAAAACAAGCCTGGTATGCTGCAAATGTTGATGCCTATGTTTGGGATACAGGGATGAAATGGAGAGTAACAGACATGAGGTGTGTTTATTTCATATTTACTTTGTTTATTTATGTGCATAAACTGCTCCTTTTCTGACCAATATGTTCATTTTCATTATTCAAATGTACATATGTGTTATTATTATTAACAGTATTAATATTATTAAAGTGTTTTGTAATAGTACGAATAGCAACTTAGGGAAGTCATGTATAAAAACTAGTACAGTAGAAGGAGTAGGATTAGATCAACTTTGACTTGTTCTCACTCCTTTTTGAACGTGTTATTGCTTTTATTTAGTTTTTGTTGTTTTCAAAAATAAACTTATATCAATTAGATCAATCGAGCCCCACTCTGACCTGAGTGTCACATAACACACACACACACACACACACACACACACACACACACACACACACACACATACACATACACATACACATACACACACACACACACACACACACACACACACACACACACACACACACACACACACACACACACACACACACACACATACACACACACACACACACACAGCCATATAGTTTTTATATATAACCTGAACTCATCTTATGAAGGCATTTCCACATTTATTTAAAACCTCAGGTCAGTTGAGGCCACTGGACCGTATCAAAACATTTCCATCATACTGATACTGTCTGATTTTTCTTTGTTGCTGTGAATAATATTTAATTCTCTTCTCACATTGTAAAAACCTTTTTGATCTTTATCAATAATAGTTAACAAATTCTGAAAATGTTTTACTAGAAGTTTTCAAATTATATATTGTATATTCTGGTGGGTAACATTCATTATGGAATTAAAAGATGGAAAGTTTTAACATTTAGCTTGATTAAATGTGTATTGTTTAATTCATGAAGGAAAACACAGTTTTGTACTTTAATACAACTGAGAAGTTGCACTTTTTTTTTTTTACTTTTACTTAAGTAGAGGAGTTGAATCAGTATTATCAGTAGTCTTATGAGAGTATTAAAACACATGTAGCTGGAGTTCTACTTGAGAACAGAATGTAGGTACTTTTGCCACCTCTGCATTTGACTAAATCTGTACGAAGACTTACACAGAAAATATACGGTGGGATTTTATTTATTTTTTTGCCCTTTGAGGATCAGGTTTTAATGGTTAATTATCCATTTTAAGGAGAATAAAGGCCTTAATTTAGAACAAGTGCAGTACCTTGTAAGGATCTTTTTTTTTTAACCTGACTCATAAACTCAACAGGAAACAAAATTTTATTATGTAAATGATCTGAAAAAAGAGGAGGGAGCGTCGGTTGATGGCTGAGAAACAGAAACAGGAAGGAGTGTGTGTTTCTGTGTGTGAAACAGGCACTGAACGAGTCACAACGACGCACAGCGAGCAGTGGTCGGTCCTGTCTAACGTCTGGAACCTGTAGAATGAGGTGCTGAGACATGAAGGCCCCCCCCCTGCTTTAAAGACATGGACTTCCATCAGCGGGCAGCTCTGGACATCTCCACCAGGAACCCTCAGGACGACTTTGAGATCCTGTTGAGAGTCGGAGGAGGAACCTACGGAGAAGTCTATAAGGTTAGGTCTGGAGTTGAACCATCCACCACCTGAGTGTCACAGAACAGGAAAATCTACTACAGAGGAAATACCAGTTTAACCCTGAGACGCACCAGTGTCCTGAGACAAAAGACTCGACACAAATAAGACCAAAAAAACACCCAGTGTTTTAAAATCACTGGGTTTTTATGATACTTTTTCATGTAAATAATAATAATAATAATAATAATTTGATTTAACCCTTTCATGCATAAATCAACCTTAGTCAAGATATTTTTATTGAGTGTTTCTGTTCCTCGTTAAATATGAAAAAAAAAATCATGGAAAGGAATGATTCTACACTGTAGATTTTACAGTGTTAATTTGGAGACAATGGGACCAAATACACTCTAGAAGAAGTTAAATGTGTTGATTTAACACTGCAAAATTTACTGTGTAGGACCAAAAACAGAGTTTATTTGAGGTGCTCTTTGGAAAAAGGGATATGTAATGTAGATGAATGGATAACACTTCATAATAACTACAAACAATCCACTATGTATTAACCATTTGATGCCCATGTGTAAATGGTTTGTTCATGATCTATTACCCATTTGTTGTTCAGACACAATTTGTCATAAAGCATTTGTTCACATGACTACAAATGGTTTGTTCATAGAAAAGGAGAACAAACACTTGTGTATTGTGTATGAATAAACATTAACAAATACGTAATAAATGGTTTATAATCTGTGCATCATTTATTCATTCATTTTTCTAAATAAAACCAAAACTAAGACTCATACAGAACCATTGTAGCTGGATTAGACCCACAGTGACCCATGTGACCCTAGTGAGGATAAAGCGGGTTCAGATGATGAGATGAGACCAAAAATAAGACAACAAAACAACAAGTCGTTTCTTTATTATTTGTTTCCAAAACCAAAATGACAAAATGGATAATGATGCAGTTTTTCAGTTTTCCTTTTTGTGTTTAAATGAATAATAGAAAAAAAATGGCCATTTTCTGTTTTATCCAATTTTGACCTGAAGCAAATTGAGTAAACTGGAAATGACCTTTGACCTGCATTGACAAAGATGTAAATCTACGTCCTATTTGAGGAAACTAAGAGGGTCACCCTAAACTAAGAGGGTCACCCTAAGACCTGCAGATATGACCACGGAGAAAATTGTTGTGACATAATGATGTTCAGTCCAGTGGACATGTTTCTGTGGTTGGTAACATTCATTTCCAGTTTATTCAATTTGCTTCAGATCAAAAATTGGATAAAACATGAAATGGCCATTATCCATTTTTTTTTTCCCGTTATTCATTTAAACACAAAAAGGAAAAAAAAATTTCATTTTGGTTTTGGAAACAAATAATGAAGAAAGGAGCTGTTTTTTTATTGTTTTATTTTGAAAAACAAATGAACAAATTATACACGTATTGTTTATACATAGAGAATTTTGTGTAGGTATTATATTATAAAGTGTTACCAATAAATATAATAAAGGCATTTTAATGTTTAAAGAGAGTGCCTTGCAATTTTTGTATAGTCTGTTTAAAAAAAAGTGATCAGACACCAGGCATTGAATTATGTTTTTAACCCTTTGGTGCATGAATTATGAAAACCTTAGTCAAGATTTGTTTCCTGAGTGTTTTTAGTCTTTTTTAGTCATTGAAAAACACAATATGTGTGTATGTATATATATATATATATATACATATATATATATATATATATATATATATATATATATATATATATATATATATATATATATATATATATATATATATATATATATATATTAAAATAACTGTCTACTGGAGTCATTATTATTATGCATGAAAGGGTTCAAATATATTTCAGTCCAAAACACAAACGTTTGAACAATACTTTCTTTGTTTTTGTATTTCTCACATTTTTGTAAACCATTTGAAAGTATAATATAATAATAATAATAATAATTATAATTATAATAAATAATAATAATAATTATAATAATAATACTAATTATTATTATTATTATATTATAATAATAAATAAATAAATATAATAATAATAATAATAATAATAATAATAATAATAATAATAATAATAATAATAATAATAATAATAATAATAATAATAATAATATTGTTGTTATTATTATTATTATTATTATTATTATTATTATTATTATTAGCACTTTTCAAGGCACCCAATGTGCTTTAGATTTTTCTTTTGACCCATTATTCATTCACTCTCACATGCTCGCTCTGCTGGTGATAAACTACATAATTATCCACAGTTGCTCTGGGACAGACTAACACAAATGTTGCAGCTAATTCACACCTACATTCCCTCTGACCATGGGCGTCGCACCTATGGGGGATGGGGGTGTTGCAACACCCCCACTTCTCTAACCAGATTCATACCCCCCACTTTTTCCTGAGGTTATATATTGTATCGTTCCACTGGACGCACAGTTGGTCACACCTACTTTTTATTGCAGGATAAACAGTTAACGTCGGTCACAATGACACCAAACAAAGATCAATAACATTGTGGAGTCGTTACCATATGTGACCCCCCACCAGTAAACCAGGCATAAGTGTGTGTAAATCCAAACAGAGTTATGTGTGTATCTTGGTAGAGTGGAAACTAAGGTTTAAGATGGTGAAAAAATGATGTTTCTATCACAAGTAGAACCAAAGTTATGGTCATTTTAATATCCACATTTGGACATATTTTACAATTTGCATATTTTTAGATATTGTCCCTTAAAGTTTTGGACTGTTTTGGGGTAGGAAGTCCTTAGCAACGCATAATAATTTGTATCCGATTGACACAAATTGTTGACAGATGTTAAAGGACACTCTGATGGACATGTCACAGAAGTTTGATATATTATAATAATAGGACAGAAGTGTGACGTATTATAATCATTTGGCTTACACCATTGGACAGAACATTCAATATAAGCTTTTACCTCGTACCAAACACTTGGGTGTTTACCCACGGAACGGAGATCGTTTTGTTCGGCGAAAAGAGGTGGAAGTCGTCTTTGTCTTTGCTCAGCAATACCTGAACTTTTGTCACCGCTTAAATAATTGACCCAATAAACACCTTTATTGATTGGATTTCAATGTAATGACCACAGGAAGTGAACATAGAGGTGTTAAGGTACCGTTTTTTGATAAGGTGTAAACACTAATAACAAATCACCTTCCAGCCTAAATTTGGCTGTAGCTCTGAACGGCTCAGCGCGACTTATGTCTGGTTTGGTGGTGGTGGGTCACATATATGATGGTTTAAACTGTTTACCTGCCATGACGGTACACCAGCATAAGGAAATGAAGCGCACCTAAGTTCCCAAATGTAAAAAAACTCTTCTTTGGGTCCACATATAGGCCAGAGGTAGTCCCTCAAAAATGTTAAACCACCCAAACCTGTCCCAAATGTCACATGACCTAATGGAGTTTGACAACAGAGATTCTCACACATCATTAGATATAAATCACTGTCAGATCAAATATCCACAGCAGGTACAATCACTTATTTATTCAAAATACAAATACCAAACAGCTGATCTGAACCTTTATGTCTCATAATTATCCACAGAGGAACTATATTCTAACAAACACAGTTAGAGTCAAACAAAAACATCCAAACCAAACAAAAAACTGACCAACTGTAGTCTGAAACACATCAATAAATATCCACAAATGTTTTATATATTGCATCATTTAACAGGACCTGACTCTGGTTTTTTTTTATCTCATTATTTAGATTTTTCTCTTATTTATGATTTTTGAATTTTTCCTATATTTCCTGTCCAAACCCACAAAACTCAGTACCATGACCCAATAAAACACATCATCTACACAGTAACTCACATTTAAAGACTTTATTTTTGGATATTATTGACATTTTACTGTTGTTTCCTGCTTACATAAGTATTATTTCATCCATAGCAAAAAAAAAACATGAATTAAAAAAAATGCAGTTTTACTTTTTACTTTATTACAGTTGAGAAGTTGTACTTTTTAACTTTGACTTCAGTAAAGGAGTTGAATCAGTACTTCTACTTTTACCAGAGTATTTATTCACACAAATAAGTGTACTTTTACTTAAGTATGTAATGTGAGTACTTTAAACGTCTTTATCTGAAAGTGTAAGGAACAGAAAGTACAGATATTTGTGCCTGAAATATAGGAAGTAAAAGTTCAGTGATGGATGGTTTGTATTTAGTTTCAGCTCATGTCTGTGAATGTAACATCACCACACGAACCGTGGTTCAGAGGATGTTCGTCACGTTCTCTCTCTTTTTTCTCTCTCTCTCATCGTTCTGCTGCTTCTTTCAGTCCTTCTAACTCCCCTTCAGTTCTGCTGCCTTTTTCATTTTTCTGGATTTAATGAAGTGGTTTTTTTCTCAGAGGCGTTTTCTTCATCACTTTGAAAGGAAACAAAGGTGTGATTGATTATAGTTTCAAGGGTTCATTGCAATCACAACTTGAGTGCAGGCTGGAGCCCTGATGGAGGAAGTGGTTTTACAAGAAGTGAAAGTATTTTTGTCAATAGGTTTTTTTTTTGAGAATTTTATTCTGAGTGAAGCAGAAGCCAAACTTCAAATGAGAAGTAGTTACAGTTTTCAGATGTTGTTGCTGATGTTAATGGATTTTCAGTATAAAAGCTTGGACTCTTTTAAAACAAGACTGAAAACGTTCCTATTTGACCTCAGCCTAGACTTACGTTCTGGTCCTGGGACACAGATGACATTATTTTATATATATATATATATATATAAACACAGCTCACACATTACCCCTTTAATGACTAATATTGTAACAGATTGCCGAGATTTCTTTATGTCGTTTGTGTAATAACAGTATCAGAAAATGTCTTCTTTGCCAATTCTTTTGAACCTGTTTTCAAGGAGAACCTAACTTTGAATATATATACTGTATATATAGGACATACTGTACAGGAACATCTGTACAGAGTATGGACTGGAGGTCCCAGGGTCAAGATGGGAGAACCCCCCAAAGGTGACAGAGAACAAACAGGCCAAGATCCTGTGGGACTTCCAGATCCAGACTGACAAGATGGTGATGGCCAATCAGCCTGACATAGTGGTGGTGGATAAACATGAGAAGACAGTGGTGGTGATAGATGTAGCAGTCCCCAGTGATAGCAACATGAGAAAGAAAGAACATGAGAAGCTTGAGAAATACCAAGGGCTGAAAGAGGAGTTAGAGAAAATGTGGAGTGTGAAGGCAACGGTGGTACCAGTAGTGATGGGGGCACTAGGGGCAGTGACCCCCAAGCTGGGACAATGTCTCCAGCAGATACCAGGAACAACATCAGAGATCTGTGTACAAAAGAGCGCATTGTTAGGAACAGCTAAGATCCTGCGCAGAACCCTCAGGCTCCCAGACCTCTGGTAGAGGACCCGAGTCTGAAGGAGACACGTGGGGCGAGAGGAACATTTTTTTTTATATAAATGAATGATCATTATTATATGTAATAAATGTTTAAAACAGCCAGTTATGATAAAAAAAGACTTAGACAGACAGATCACAAAAAGATCACTATTAACCATTGAATAGTCTAATTGCTGCCAACAGAAAAGCGTTCACTTTTACATTTTGGGGGAATCAGTCTGTGGCTGAAGGTGTTCTGTCAAAATATTTAAAAAAGCTTTTAACCGTTGATGTTTTTCTGTCTCTTTTCTTTTGTTGAACTGAATGAAAAGTGTGTCAGAAATACAATGAATTATGATTTTATTATGAAGCTGTAAATATCATTATTTGGTTTAATGAGGGGACTGTTAAAGTGAACTTTGTGACTGTGACCTGTGATCCTGATCAGACGTCTTCATCTGTCGTTTGTCTTTTATGCTCATTTTCGGAGGTTTCTTTCATGGTTTATCGCTGAACTACCAGGATCTTATCAGTAACTCAGTTTGTCCTACAAACATGTTAAAAATGCTTCCTGTCACTTATGTTTCCTCAGTTTCACAGATGTAAAGACGCTGAACATAAATGTGTTACCTTCACTGTCTCTACTGTCCCCTGGTCATTTCCACATGATTACATCTGGTCCTCACTAAAAGGTTTGGTCACCTGTGACTTAAAGGGTTAAAAAGTGAAGCTTGTTTATCTTTCTTTAGGTGGAACAGTGCACATTGTTGAGATATATATATATATATATATATATATATATATATATATATATATATATATATATATATATATATATATATAAATATATTATTCCACCGGCCTCTGACAGACATTTCGTTCATTTATTATCCATTCATTTATTACTGTGTGGATTTCTAATATTTTCTGAAGGTAAATCGGAACTTTCAATATGATATTTCATAAACATTTTCATTTTAGGGAAACACAAAAGATGGTGTGTTGATAAGTCATAGCAAACATGTACAAACCTTCGGGTGCCTTTGCAAAGTCATTTTAGCCCATTTTGACGCTTTCCACATGAAGTTTACACACACACACACGTTCATTATTTTCAGTTTGAAGCTCTGACCACAACCTGGTGTTTCTATTAGTGAAAGTGATGGATCCACCAAAAGGAAGTCAAGGTGGTTTGTACCCTTCCTAACACAGTGTTTGAAACGTGTTTTGTTTGGTATAATTATATAATGTGGGGCTGTGGTTCAGTTGGTAGAGCAGGTTGTCCGATGACTGAAGGGTTGATGGTTCGAGTCCCGGCTCTGTCTGTCCATATGTCCAAATGTCCTTAGACAAAGACACTGAACCTTTAGTGTCCCAGTAGGACTGACAGAATGTGTATGAATGGGTGAATGTGAGGCTAATGTAAAGAGCTTTGAACCATGAAGGTGGAAAAGAACTATAGAAGTGAAGAACATTTAATGTCATGGATACGTATGTAATAATGACAACTGTAAAATAAGAACACATTACAAAGTGATTTGATTCATGTATTAAATGTCTGTATTTTACAATAACATTCCATTTGTATATTGAGACGGTGGTGCAGTAGTTAACACTGGTGGTGCAGTGGTTAACACTGGTGGTGCAGTAGTTAACACTGGTGGTGCAGTAGTTAACACTGGTGGTGCAGTAGTTAACAGGGTGGTGCAGTAGTTAACACTGGTGGTGCAGTAGTTAACACTGGTGGTGCAGTAGTTAACACTGGTGGTGCAGTAGTTAACAGGGTGGTGCAGTAGTTAACAGGGTGGTGCAGTAGTTAACACTGGTGGTGCAGTAGTTAACACTGGTGGTGCAGTAGTTAACACTGGTGGTGCAGTAGTTAACAGGGTGGTGCAGTAGTTAACACTGGTGGTGCAGTAGTTAACACTGGTGGTGCAGTAGTTAACAGGGTGGTGCAGTAGTTAACACTGGTGGTGCAGTAGTTAACACTGGTGGTGCAGTAGTTAACACTGGTGGTGCAGTAGTTAACAGGGTGGTGCAGTAGTTAACACTGGTGGTGCAGTAGTTAACACTGGTGGTGCAGTAGTTAACAGGGTGGTGCAGTAGTTAACACTGGTGGTGCAGTAGTTAACACTGGTGGTGCAGTAGTTAACACTGGTGGTGCAGTAGTTAACAGGGTGGTGCAGTAGTTAACACTGGTGGTGCAGTAGTTAACACTGGTGCCTCACAGACAGAAGGTTGTTGGTTCTATTCCCACACCAGACCTTTCTGTGTGGAGTTTACATGTTCTCCTCGTGTCTGTGTGGGTTTTCTCCAGGTACTTTGGCTCCTCCCACCATCCAAACACATGCACTGATAGGTTAACTAGTTAACTAGTTAATCTAAATCACCCATAGGTGTGAATGTGACAGTGATTTTTTGTCTATATATGTTCAGTCCTGAGATGAAGCGGAGACTCATACAGGGTGACCTCTGACCCCGCCTTCACCCAGTGTAGCTGGATTAGGCCCCCAGTGACCTCTGTGACCCTAGTGAGGATAAAGTGGGTTCAGACGACAAGAAATACACTCACCAGTCACTTTATTAGGTACTGGGTTGGACCCTCTCTTTCTTTCAGAACTGCCTTAATCCTTCAATGCGATGCTCGATTGGT
Organism: Siphamia tubifer; assembly: GCA_020466265.1. Classification (NCBI taxonomy): domain Eukaryota; kingdom Metazoa; phylum Chordata; class Actinopteri; order Kurtiformes; family Apogonidae; genus Siphamia; species Siphamia tubifer. The sequence goes on along the minus strand of CM035795.1, from coordinate 47,220,993 downwards.
AGTAAGGGGCTCAAAGTGTGTCAGGAAACTCTCCCCCACACCAGTACACCACCACCATCAGCCTGAACCATTCTTGGATCCATGCTTTCATGTTGTCGATGCCACATTCTGACCGTACCATCTGAATGTCGCAGCACAAATCCAGACTCAGAGCAGGCAACGTTTTTCCAATTTTCTGTTGTCCAATTTCAGTGAGTCTGCGTATGTGGCTTCAGTTTCCTGTTCTTATGTGACAGGAGTGTCAGCTGGTGTGGTCTTCTGCTGCTGTAGCCCATCTGCCTCAGGGTTTGACGTGTTGTGCGTTCAGAGATGCTCTTCTGCACACCTTGGTTGTAACTAGGACTGGGCGATTTTCTCTTTTAAAAAAATCTCCGATTTTTTCCCAAAAAACTTGATTCACGATACGATTTTTTTTCCCATGTGGGATAAATGAAAATGAAAACCCTAGAAACGTGGTTTCTTTCGTCTTCTTTTTTAATTAAATAACATGTAAAACAAAAATAGTTCTACAAATAAGTGTAAATAATAAATCATTTGTGCAAAAGGTGCAACTGCAACCTGAGACTTTGTCTACATGAACTGTAGTAAGTCCAGACATATCCACCACTGTTTCAGGAAAAACTGTGCAAAAAAAATAGTGTAAAAGATACATTTTGTTGGAAAAAAGAAAGCTTAAAATATTTTAACAACTAAAACAATATACATTAATACTCATATTATATGAAAAACATTGTAAAAAACGTAGTAGTGCAAAAGTAAGATAAAAATAAAACTCGTAACATTTTTACTTTGTAAGGACAAAATAAAACAAAACCTTATTATCAATCAAACTACTTCAATAAACCTGAACATGTTACCAATATTTTGGATATATGATGTTATTGTGTCTGTTATCGCTCCCCATAGTGCTCCATGTTTATCATAAGTTGTGCCGCAAGAAAAGCTTTCAGTCAGTGTTTGTTGAACATTTTGAAGAAGTACTGGCAGCGCTAGTCCCCCCCCCTCATTGGTCGTACCGCTACCGTCAACAACAACAGCTGACAACCAGGCAGTAGCTGGGCTTCGTCAGACCCTAAAAACCCAAAACAATTCCACACAACTGAACCTTTAGAACCTTTTTAGGAGTCAGCGTGTCTCCCTCACTGGAGGGTGCTGCAGAAGAAGGGGATCGTAGGCGGGGTCTGGGGTGAAACACTACAGAAAGCAGCCTGGTTCATGCTTTTCTTTTTGCGAGGAAAAAAAGTGCGTGTGGAGGGGAATCGGATTGCACGATTTTCCTAAAATATTAATTGATTTTGCCATAAAACTCGATTTTAAATCTAAATCGATTATTTGCCCAGCTCAAGTTGTAACCAGTGGTTATTTGAGTTACTGTTAACTTTCTATCAGCTCCAACCAGTCTGAACATTCTGCTCTAACCTCTGACCTATGACCTCTGGTGGAGGTGGGAGGAGGAGGAGGATTAACAAGTGTTTCCACACACCACTAACCCCGCCTCTTGCATGCATTGTAGTTTTTTTTGGCATCGATCCAGCTAATGTCATCATGTCTATGCGTGTCAATTTCCTCTATAAACTCTTGTAAGTAAATGTAAACTAATATAATATAATTTCATTAGTTATAAGTAAATGGGAGAAAAAAAATCATTTAAAAAAAATGTAGGATGTTTTTGAATTTGTGATCAATTTTTTTATTAGTGTTATTATTTCCATTGTTTGAGCAGGGAAACATTGTGACAAAACAACAGAAAGAAAAACATTTGTTAGTAATAGGTTTAACAGCTGTAAAGTGGAAAACTGCTTCATATAGTGTTTCTCCCCTTTACTCTCATTTCTTCTCCCCATCCCTGTCCTCCCCCACCCAGAACCAGCCCCAAAAACCCTGAAGTGAAGAATAAACAGTTTCAAAACAAAAAAGAAAAAGAGTGAGAAAAACAAACAAACCTCAAAATAGAAAACAATGTTGAACTTGAAACTATTAACAACAATAAGACTTTTTATATTCAGTACCTTGAGCTGTATATATATATATATATATATATATATGTGTGAATATTAAAAGTCTTATTGTTAATATGTTTCCAACTGCTGCTCAGATTAAAGCTGTTCTCTGAGCCTTTACAGTAAACCCTCAGTTAACTGATGCAAAGTAGGTTCAGATGCAGAGTGAACACACTTCCTCTAAACAGATCAGCAGTTCAGTTTTACACACTCATGGATTTGCATGTAATTCTGAACATTTATACTCCCACGTACAGATGGAACTCACTCTGACCATGTGCTGCAGGATATATTATTATAATATTCCACGTACTAATGCATATATACATATAACAAAATTATTAATATTGCAAAAGGTCAAAGGTCACATTTAGCAGAAAGGTCGAAATCATATTATTGGCTCTAATTCAAGAAGCAGTTGTCATAGAAACTTGAGATTGGCACAAAATAGGGGCGAGATGAGGCATTCTCTGAATACTTGTTTTGTGTTATAGAATATTTGAGATTTTTAGGTATTGACCCAGTGACCCCTGACCTCTTGGATCAACAATAGGTCAAACTCAATACACACAAGATGCAGAATTCAAAGATGAACATTTTGGTGTGTGGTACAAATCACAGCTTATATAATGTGGAAGGAGAAAACAGTCATAGTAGCTCATGGTTCCAATTATATGAGTTTAAAGCGGCATGTAGCCAAACCACATTTGTACCTTGTGATTCCTTCCACGCCCTTAAGACAAAAAGAGGTACAAATAACAGCTGGTTTTACCTGTTAGACATTAAAACACATACAAAAGACCAGTCCTATGTTATTTTTTACAGTCATTAAAACAGCTTTTTAATGTGATAACTGTGTCAAATAATATATTTACTGGAAATGATTATACAGACATTTCATCAACAGAGTTGTTTTAAAAAAAATCCACACGTTCATGCGTTCAATCACAACAACATGTTTAAAAATACAATGTGGTAGAAGTAGAAGAAGTGATTTGAGTTAAAATCGGTCTTGAAGGTTATTTTGAGCCGTCGTCTGAGTTCAAACACACATGTTATTTATTAATTATCACTTATTGTATCTATTTATTCTTATTTTCTACACTTATTATTACTAATAGAACCATTATAAAAACAGACTGGGTGTGTGTTTTTATGTCTTAGTTTACAACACAATTATGATTTAATTATTAGACAGGCTAGTAGGTAAGTAGGTAGGTAGGTAGGTAGGTATGTAGGTGGGTAGGTAAGTAGGTAAGTAGGTAGGTAGTAGGAATGGTGAAATTCAGAAAATATCTTGACCGACCACTGAGCTTCATTAACTGGTTTAAGTCAGTCACTGAGAAAATAAAACACTTGCTTTGTCGGCTCACACACACACACACACACACACACACACACACACACACACACACATAATACACACACACACAAACACACATACACACACACACACACACACACACACACACACATACACATACACACACACACATGCTGTGCTCTTCAACACCAGTCACAGCAGGGTTCGTGATGTTATGTTAAAAGCTCATTTTAAACCATCACACATAAAGAAAACATTCGATGTCAAAGGAAAAGCGTAGGGATGCAGGTACATCCAGGTACATCCAGGTACTTCTTGCACACACAAAATGTCATACTGCCAGTGTAAACACACTGTATAGTTAGTATGAGTAGTAGGCACGTATGTGGTTTTTGAACCCAGGCCCAGTCTGGATCAGACCCTGGGGGCCCAGTTTTGGTCCAGGGGCCACATATTTGGTGTAAAGGCTCTTTCTACTCTTTCAGTCAAAGCTTCTTCATCTTTATCTGATGTGGCCGGTGCTGCTGAGCTGCACTCGAAGCTGCAAATCAGACTTTTATCACAGAAGCTGCACCTGGCATGTGTTTGCAAACCTCAGATACGATGAAATGAAGAAGTGAGAGAAGCAGATCGCTGCAGGTCCCAGTTAACTGTGTCAACTTTCTGCTGAAACTGTGTGGTTTCATGTGAGCGTTGGTGCACACGCCTTCTGCACCCAGAGGGGCTCCACTGCTGGTCGCTCATGACTTATCTTTAATCCATAGAAGAGGAAAAAGCATCTTTTATGAAGCACAAAACAATAAACAAACACACCAACATGGAAGGTGGGTGTCACTTTCAAACAATATAATTAAGGCTGTAACGGTGTCTGTATTTGTACCAAACTGTTGAAAACAGATGTTCAGTTAGGGTTCGGGTTAGTCAGGGTCAGTTTGTACGAGTTTTTACACGGTAGAAAAATGACTGGAGGTCAACAACAGAGTTTACTGGTACTACTGGTACTTCTGTGTCCATGATTGGGCCCCCTCCCCTCTGGCTCTGTGTGTGTTTACCATCCCAGAGTAACACCCAGCTAGGTTTGGTGCCGTTTCTTGTTTTGAAAATGTGCAGTAAAAAAATGAGGATTTATTTCCACAGAGACACATGAACTAGTTTGATCCAATATTTTTTTCCCAGTTTGTGCAGCAGCTCCTGTGGCGCCATCTTCTCTTGTAGATGCTAATGCTAATGCTACTTCAGATTTGCTGCAATGGGGAAGGGGCTTAACCCCATGTGGCTGACGTCAATGTCAGACTTTTTCTGAGTCTTTTTTCTGAGTTTTCTATGAATGATGGTACATCTATCTATCTATCTATCTATCTATCTATCTATCTATCTATCTATCTATCCGTCCATCCGTCCATAAAGTACATGATTGCTAAATTAAATATTAGAAAATATATTATTTTGATTGAACAAAATGTCAAATACAGAGGATGATATTGTGGTAAATGGTGATAAATAATTTAAGAATGGTAAAAAAAAACAAAACAATTATTTGAGAACAGCCCTTAAAGTAGCACAGAGTCATTTTCGGGTTAAGAAAAGTATTTCATTTAAAATCATTTCAATGTAAAAATGTATGTGTCTACTGTGGTGAATGTCATGAATCAATGATTATATTCTGGGAAAGTTCAGTCCCTGACACTAAATGTTAAACATCTGTTTACGCTGGTAGTTAAAAGTTACCTGGGGTGAATTTCCATTACTAGCTATTTTAAAACATCACGTATTATAACTAGTGTTTTGTGTCACGTAAATGACATCATAGTCTGTTAATGATACTGAACAACTACTGTCATAGTCAGACATGTTTACTCCTTCCTTCTGTTCCAGCACCAGTACTGACCCAGACTGGTCGATGTCACTGACAATTTGTTTATTCGTTTTTCAAAATAAAACCAAAAATAAGGAATTGTAGCCGTATTTCTTACTCCAACCTCCGAAAGGGGAGAGGGGTATGTTTTTTTGTTTGTTTGTTTGTTTGTCAGCAACTTCATGCAAAAACTATTGCACCAGTTTCCATGAAATGTTTGAGGAAAGATGCGAGGTGAATCAGAATCACCTTTATTGTCATTGCAAAATATTTCACAATGAAATTTGCGTGAGATTCCCTGAGATGAAATAAAGTGTTAGTGCTAGACCCCCCTAGCAGGGGGGGTCAGCACTGCTGAAGCACAGCTGATTCAGAATGTAGAGTTTTTAAAGCAGTGTTTCCATGGTTATTTCATTAATATATTTGTTCTTCATTGTTATTAGATGCATTTTGTGTTGGTTCTATTTAAAAATAGATTGCATTGTTTTGTTTCCAGCTGTTTTTTGAGGAGAAGAAAAATGACTGGAGGTGGAACAACAGAGTTTACTTCTACTTCCTCATACATGTCCATGACGCGGTGATGAGGCATCTCTGATAGTTTACCATCCCAGAGTAACATCCAGCTAGGTTTTGTGCCATTGCTTGTTTTGAAAACATACAGGAAATAAAACTACGCCTCATTTCCACAGAGAGCACATGAACCAGTTTGATCCACCATTTTTTTTTTTAATTTTTGCAGCAGCTACTGTGGCGCTGCCTTCTCTTGTAGATGATAATGCTAATGCTACTTCAGATTCCCTGCAATAAGGGAGGGGCTTAACCCCACTTGGGTGGGGCCAATGTCCTGGTGACGTGTAGTGGACAGACTGTTTCTGAGTGTCTGGTTTCTCTGTTGTTTTCAATGAATGATGGTAAATCCACCAGTGGAGGAGACACACCACACAGTAAACACAGACCAAACATGTGTTGGTAACTCTGGGTCACCCATCACCATGGTAACATTGGGTGACCCATCACCATGGTAACATTGGGTGACCCATCACCATGGTAACATTGGGTGACCCATCACCATGGTAACATTGGGTGACCTATCACCATGGCAACATTGGGTGACCCATCACCATGGTAACATTGGGTGACCCATCACCATGGTAACATTGGGTGACCCATCACCATGGCAACATTGGGTGACCCATCACCATGGTAACATTGGGTTACCCATCACCATGGTAACATTGGGTGACCCATCACCATGGTAACATTGGGTGACACATCACCATGGCAACATTGGGTGACCCATCACCATGGTAACATTGGGTGACACATCACCATGGCAACATTGGGTGACCCATCACCATGGTAACATTGGGTGACCCATCACCATGGTAACATTGGGTGACCCATCAGATTCCAAAAGGAGAAAACTAGAAAAGTGGTTTTCAGTGAAACGACACCTTTAAGAAAACATGGACTTAATCAAATTTTTGTTGTTGTTGTAATTTTTGTTTTGTTTTGCTTTCTTTGTGTGTGTGTGTGTGTGGGGGGGGGGTAAAGATAAAATGAGGGTTTTGATGAGGTTGTCATTTTCCCATTTGTTAAAGTTATATTTCCACGATTTGAGATTGATTGGAAAAGTGACTAATGCGTGTTACCATCTTCAGGGTGATTCTTCCATGTCATAAATTTATCCCGTGGGCCGGATCAGAACCATTGGCAGATGGTGATGACAGAGGTCAGATGAAGGAAAGACCATTCTGTAGAAATGCGATGTAAATGTGAAGATGGAAACAACGCGGCCGTGGTCGTCTTCTTCCGCTGTGACGGTCGACTCTTGGTGTTTGTTGTCACTTGTTTCTTGCTCTTCACCTTCTGGGTGTCTTTCCTCTCAGTGACCGAATGGAGTTTCCACTGTCACTGCTGTTGTTTTATTCAACTGCTGAAGGTGCTTTTTCATCATGTGTGACTTCGATAGTTGGCGCTAAGATGAGGACTCCTGACCCTCGTTATGGCTCATCGTACCAGAGGTGTTTTTATACCGATGTCCAACGACGCAGGACGAGTCGATTCATGACTAAAACCATTTCAGAAACACATCAAACAGACATCAAACTCACACACACACTCATGTTAAAGCACCAATGACATTTATACCATACAAAAAAAAAGGTAGAGCAGAGCAATATCCTCCTGAGACCCAAGAAAGATCAGGTTTAGGCTTTTATTGTTATTTTATTTTTTACATTAAATAATAAATAATACAGCTTTTATTTTTCAGGATCTTTCAATAGTAAAGTTGTGAAAGTTTTGTTCAGTACACAGCATAAAAATACACCACTGTGTTTCTGGACGATGTGGTTTAACAATTAAATCTTTTTTTTTTTTTTCAGTTTTATGCAAAGTTTAACATTTTAATCGATTGGTTTCTGGCTGAACAAATTGAAGACAAAAAATTATTCATAATATTCATAATACATGTTAATATTCTGAGGTTTAATCAGGGTTCATTCTAATAAATATTGATATTGATCAGCTACATCTATATTTAAATATATCAAATCTTTTTTTTTCTGTTTCAAGATTACATTTTTTAACAATACCCAATAAATAATAGTGTTGGGACTATGTTACAGTTTACAAATAGAAATCTGTATGAAAAGAATCTGCTTTTTTTTTTTTTTTTTTTTTTTAGTTTTCCCCCAAAACATTTTTTTCAGATGTGATATTCAATATAAGATCTGTGTCAAAATGACACAGATCTTTAAAATACCATTTATTTCCTGAAAGTGTGTATAAAAAAACCTTACATTTAGTGGTGTGTGTGTGTAATAGGAATATGACAACAACATACACATTTATATGTCTGACTAGAAGAAAAAGTATTATGTGAAAGTGAAACATCTATCAATATATAAATAAAATATAAATATAAAATATAAATAATCAATTAAATAAAATGTTCTATCTATGACGTTTTGTTATGATTGTGACAATATTACAACAGACCACACACCACCATGAATTTGGTATTAAAAAAATATTAATAGTAATTTCATACAGTAAAACCTCCATCAATTAATGAAATTGACTGAATAATGTAATTAAATATTGTCAAAGAGACCAATTTAGAAGTGAATTAGAGATATATTTTAAGTCTAACAAAAACAGTCTAGTAGGAGAATTATATTTAGTTTTGTAAATTTTAATGAAGTAAATTTTACATGCTAACATTTGTCTTAGTTTGTTAAAGGCCAGAAACTGAGCCGACAAAACTACATTTAGTCATAAATTCTGTGATATTTTAATTATCAGGGCATTGTATAGATGAACCAAAACTGTAAGTGAAATGTATTCTGTTTATCAAGTTTGAATCAAGTATGCTAATGTTAACAAGCAAATTAAGCTAATGTACACACTTGTTTTTAGAGATGAGATTAATTCAAAAAGTTCAGTTCAGTTCAGTTTTATTTCGAGCAAACAATAATCATCAAAACAACAATGAAATAGTCAACCTTTCTTTTTCTTGTACTCGAAAATTAAATCATTATTTTTTGACAAAAATGAATGAAAAGACAAACAAGAGAGTTTAAGTGATTTTTTTAAAATATTCTGTTAAGATTAAATGAAATTATGTACAAATTAGCAAAAGCACTAAGCTAATGTTAGCTACGTAAGCTATTGTCTAAATCCAAATATGTTTGTTTCATTTACTTGATGGAAATTGTTGGGGAAAATGGGACATTTAATGTGGTTTTAGTAAATTTGGGCCTGTTTCAGCTGAGGGTTAATTACATTTAGGCTTAAAAATACAGTTAAGTTCATGTTTTTAATCAGAAAACTTCAGTAATATGATTATTTTTCTCTATTTATTTAGCTGTTGAATGCTTCTTATAATATTGAGATCATCTAATTTTTTTGTCACAATATTATATACACTTAATGCTAGTGAACTTATACATTTGATTTTAATAATAAGCATATTATACATTATGATATATGAGTATGCTTGTATACCCATTTCAGAGGGAATAGTATAATAATACTAACAATAATATAATGAAAAAATATGCACAAATGTAGCTAAAAACAAAAAAAAAAACATATCAATAAATAATTCTACTTGTCTTGTAATGGCATATTTTCTGAAATCAGGGCTGATATTGTATTTAACGTAGTACTGGAGTTCAGCGTACACTTGTAAATAAAACAAACATGATGATAAAACGTGGAAAATTCCAGTCACATATGGATGATCAGTGATGACATGAGATCGAGGTGATTATTTTTACACTTCACTAAATGTTTGTAAAGTTGTGAGTGTTCTCTGTCATTTCTAGCTGAATGCATGACTAAACCTTCTCAGAATCATTTTTTCTTCAATAGTTGGCGATTTATAACATTAACGTTAGCATTACCGCTAGCTTGACAAGGTAACGGCCCTGTCCCATTTCTTCCCTAACCCTAAAATTTCCCCTAACCCTAGATTTTGCGCGTTCATGTGTAGGAGTAGGGTGTCCCATTACCTAGGGGAGCAAGTGGGAGTGCGATTTTGCCCTTAAAACCAACCATCAAAATGTAGTGAGGTTGGTTGCGGACTTCGTTTTGAGTGGAAGATGAAATTACCCATGATGCACTGCGAGCTCAGCGAGCCGACTGATTTCTGACAACAAAAATGGCGGCCGCAGCTGGAGGAACTGGAGATTAACAATTTCGTTGTAAGTATATTTTGGCAAATAATCATGTTAAAATTTCGAAATATGGTGTGATATGTTAGTCCGATCATTGAATTTTGAACACTAATGTCAGAAAATATCTTCAGTGAGTTTACCACACAGAGGCTATGACCGGTAATGTTACCTTGTCAAGCTAGCGGTAATGCTAACGTTAATGTTATAAATCGCCAACTATTGAAGAAAAAATACATCAAAATATTTAAATAAATCAACATACCTGAGACAAGACTGAAAGGCAAAGTAGACGGCGAATGCGTCTTCTGTTTGCCGCATTTCTTCTCTGCGCATCCCGAAGGTAAATAAACAGAACCAACACAACAGGTAACACAGCTGGGACCGCCATTTGTCCTCCGTGTAAATAGTAGTCAGCTGATGTCAGTCTCGCGGAGGGGTGGTTTCATATTTGGCGGGGTAGACTTGTCAGCGTGTGACGTCAGCACGTTTGTTACGTTCACTTGGCGAGTGGTGTCCCATTTTCAGGGGGAATTATTTCCCCTTGATGAGTGGAATTTACTTTTTAGGGGCACTTAAAACCAAGTGGAAGTTTTAAGGGGGAGAAATGGGACAGGGCCTTCGACTTCACTTAAAGCACCTTATATATGAAGAACCTAAAAACTAAACCCTTCATTGGCAGTGCCGTATGGTCCACTGTGCCCCATAGTGCAGAAAATACACTGTGTGTATATACATATATATACTGTGAATTAAAAACTGCAGCCCTTTTTAAAATGGCCACCATTCCTCCTCCACATAATCTACAGTGGCTCCACATCCAGAAATATGCAGAATGTCCTAATCTATATATGTACAAAATTCTGTTCTTTTCTACAGATTTCAACAATTGGTTTCCTATGCTGCTTTCAAAACCAATCATATAATTTTACTTTAATCTGAGTCTTGACCTTCTGTACAAACCCTGCACATATAAACCTGCTGTATTTTTAGCAGCACAGAAGCCGCTCATGTTTTCCATCTCCACTCTACTTACCTGTCCATGACTACTGTTCTCAGTTTCAGGACAGCTGAATGTCAGTGGGTATTTGAGTGGGTGGGTACGGGGTCATGGTAACCTACAGTCTGAGCTGCTGCAGGACATGATTTTTACTCTTTCATTCTCAGAAATGCTTTGTGTCTGTTTCTATTGTGGTCACCTGTCAGTCACACTGAGTGGGCGGAGACTGTGAGGAGTTTTTCCTTGAGTGTTTGGTGCTTTTTTTTTCTACCTGCTGAGATGTTGCACACACACACACACACACACACACACACACACACACACACATACACACATACACACACACACACACACACACACACACACACACACACACACACACACATACACACACACATACACACACACATACACACACACACACACACACATACACACATACACACACACACACACACATACACATACACACACACACACAGACACACACACACACACACACACACCACTGGTAAAGATTAAAGAGAAAAAAAAGAAAAAAACAATGTTTATAAAAGCACTGGATGTCATCATAGTGGGTTTTGCACCAGCGTCATTGAGTGTCTAACCCCCCCCCCCTAACATTGGTTGGACGATATTTTTGTAATCACTGTGTGTGTGTGTGTGTGTGTGTGTGTGTGTGTGTGTGTGTGTGTGTGTTTGTTTGTTTGCAGAGACATATCATGCCATAACTCAATTAATACTTCAGATATCACCATTGAAATTACATGGTCATATAAATATATAGCTAATGCACATCAGATGCAATGATCCAGTTGAGTAAAGGTCAAAGGTCAAAATCACATTATCAGTTATACCTCAAGAACGGAGGGTCACATAGGGTCAGATCAGATTGGTACAAACGATGCAGAATGAAGATTTCTACAATTCTCATAATTGGTGTTATCACCTTCAACCAATAGTTTTTGAAATCTTTGGAGGTCAAAGGTGACATGTCACAAAATTATCTTCTGTAACGCTGTTTGTATGTGTCAAGCATATACATATCACGCTATAACTGATCTGTCGAATAGGACTAGGTGTTGATATCCCTAAATAAGTTCATACTTGAAGCACCGAAGAGATTCTGTGGAGTTCGAGCACGTAATCTGAGGAGTTCAGGAAAGTGTGATGGCATCCTTCGGGTTGTCAAGTGGGCGCCCTCTTTCACTGGTGTTTCGCTGATTGGCCCACGACACCTCCAGAGGGTTCAGCAGTGAGTCCCAGCGTCCCAGGTTCACTCCCTAGATGCCATCAACTCACCTGAAGGCCCAGGTCACATCCTTTCTTTTAATCCACAGCCACCGGCTCCCCTTCTCAGCAGCTGCAGAGAGGTCCTTGACTGCCTGCCTGTGGGACTTCATGTCACAAAATTATCTTCTGTAACGCTGTTTGTATGTGTCAAGCATATACATATCACGCTATAACTTAATGAATACTGGATATATTATGATAATATGATGCATATATACATATAACGAAATTATCAATGTTGCAAAAGGTCAAAGGTCAAGGTCGCATTTAGCAGAAAGGTCAAATTCTCTCTAATTCAAGAACAGGTTGTCATACAAATTTTAGATTGGCACAAAAACAAGCATTCTCTGAATACTTGTTTGTTTTAGTTTTTTGTTCTTTCCCCTGTAAAATTATTGACCACGTTCCTCACATGTGTACATATATGAAGCTACGGTCTTTGTGAGTAGATATATTTTTTAACTCATTGGTGTACTATGATCTATGCCTTCCTATATTTTTCTGATATATTAAACAATTAAAAAAAAAAATTCACAAAAAAAGGTCAAATAAAACAATATACAAATAAATGAAAAATAATACTAAAAAAAAAATAATAAATACAAAATAAATAAAAAAAATTGCAGGACCTGTAATGTGACTCTTGGACACACGTATATAGTAAATTTTGCAGTGTTAAATCAACACTTAGAGAGTTTATTTAACTTCTTCTAGAGTATATTTGGTCCCATTGTCTCCAAATTAACACTGCAAAATCTACAGTGTATCTGTCGACGCTCAAACAGTATATATTGTGCAGCTCTAACCTAAACCACATCAAGGTTGTCTCATACAGCTTCACAGAAGTGTTAGAATTTTGTTTATGAATAAATAAATTAAATAAACATGAGATGAAAGATACAGATAATGTCCCAGGGTTAAACCTTCCTTGAACATGAGGGTCTGTGAGTATTTACAGCTTCAGCCTCTGTATCAGTGTAGATATGAAACCATCTCCTCCTGTTCTTCTACCTTGGTCTTTATGTTTGAGGCTCCATTAGTGTCAGGCACATGCTGACTATTGACAGATGATACACCGACAACGTTCACCTTGTCTGTATAATACCTGAGGGTTTGATCTCATTTGCAAAATTCCATAAAATTCACATTGAACTGAATTGAAATACTGACTGAAATACCATAAAGTATTATTATATTATGAAATAAAAGGTGCACAACACCAATTTATAATAATCTGGTACCAGTAATCATCATTACCTAACTGATATGGAATAGAATACAATACAATACAATAGAATACAACAGAATAGAATACAACAGAATAGAATACAATAGAATTCAGCCTGAGTACGTTCTGCACAAACTGCTTTTGTCGTTGTCCACCTGTCATGTCATTGTCAGTACGTCTGTCAGATGGATAACACAACTCATCCACTGTGCTGTCAGGTTGTCATGGTAACAACTTACTGTCCCAGTCTGTAGCTGCTAGTTCTAGAAGTTCTATTACCTCACGTCAGCTTTGGGTTTAGTTTATGTTTTGCGTAAATGTTCTAAACTGATGTTAAATGTTCGTACCACATACATTAACTGAGCTGTGAGTTTGATATTAATAAATGTCGTCTGGTATTCTACTGCTAATGTTCAAATTCATCATTTTTAAAGATATGCTATGGAGAGATCACAAAGCTTCCTCTTTATAACCTACATTATAAAGATAAAGAGTTTGTGCAGTAGAATGACTCATGCAGGGTTAGGGTTTGTTTGTTTTGGGACAAAAGCTCCAAAAAAAAGGGGAAAAATACCAAGAAAGTATCAATAATGACATTAACCCCCTGCCCTTATTACAATAAGACTATTTACATTCAATATAGGGCGTCACGGTGGTGCAGTAGTTAACACTGATGCCTCGCAGACAAAAGGTTGTTGGTTCTATTCCCATACCAGACCTTTCTGTGTGGAGTTTGCATGTTCTCTCCGTGTCTGCGTGGGTTTTCTCCAGGTACTCTGGCTTCTCCCACCATCCAAACACATGCACTGATATGTTAACTGGTTAACTGGTTAATGTAAATCACCCATAGGTGTGAATGTGACAGTGATTGTTTGTCTATATATGTTCAGTCCTGAGATGAACTGGAGACTCATACAGGGTGACCTCTGACCCCGCCTTCACCTGCTGGAGCTGGCTTAGACCCCCAGTGACCCTTGTGACCCTAGTGAGGATAAAGCGGGTTCAGGTGACGAGACATTCAACATAGTTATTACAATTCAATATTCAGTATTTAATTTGTATCATATTGCCAGATTATCGCCAACACACACTAACCTGACTCATGTCATCTGGCTGCGTTTTACTAAACTCCACGCTAGGCTCATACAACCATCTGAGTATCATGTAGTTCAGGCTTTTTGACAAATGAAGGAACCAATCAGTGTCACCAGGTGGGACTTCCCATGACTGGGCAGTGTTGTCCGTCTGTCTGTGGTCTGTTGGGCTCTGGGTTCCTCTTCAGCTTTTTGCTGTTCCCTTATAGTGTCCACAGTCCTCTGGTGTCTCCTACCAAGCCAAAGTATTTCACACATATGCCAGAGGATTTTTCTGGAACATCTGACACGTTAAAACCAAGTTGTGCAGGTGGTCTACCAGTTTTCCATCGGGAAGTTCAAGAAATATCCACCGGCTGTTGCCGTTTATCCTTAGCCTAGGATCTAGTCTGTCCCCAGTGGCCGCAAATGGTATTTGCTACGGGGAGACAGACTAGACAGCCTAGGATCTGAAAATCCCAACTGGGTCGGACCAATCAAATCGCGAGGGGCGGGATTGGAGCCCGCCCTGCCTCATGACGACACAAATACGACACGTAATGTTGTAGTCGCAGAGACGTAGCAGCTAGCACACCAAAGAGAAGAAGAAGGCGTAGCTGCTAGCTAGCACACATTGCCGTAACACCAGTTGCTAGCTGCTAGACAACATGGCTCATCACCAGGAACAACCATTGGAGCTGGCTTTGGCAGCAAAGCTAGGTGATTTAAAATGACAGTTTTCCCTGCGAGAGGAGCAGAAAACGGCACTTAAGCTGTTTTTGGAAAAAAGGGACGTTGTCGGAGTTTTGCCCACCGGGTATGGCAAAAGTTTGATTTATCCAATAGCGTGGCGTTGTGTAAAGAGAAAACTTGACAGACAGCGGTTATCCCGTCCACAAATTCGCCTAGACTTTCTAGACTCTCCCCGTAGCAATGCAGTTTGCGGCCACTGGGGACAGTCTAGATCCTAGGCATGTTTATCCTCAGATTTTCCTGCACTTACGACAATGGTCATTTACGGACAACACGGCGGTGCGTTCAGGTGCAGCCATACTGTGGCCTTTGTTTTGATGGTCTGCTGCAGTATGGCTCTACTTCCTGCTGTCGCTCTGAGTCACAGCTCGAGTTCAACGTGAGTGGCTGAAGCGACGTGTCAGTCAAGATGACGGACAGATTGTTCATCTAATCACATGCAAGGATTTTAGATAAACTGTACTTTTGTTTTTGTGTTTTCAGGCGCGAAACAAGCAGAATGGAGAGCTGGCAGCCATCAAGGTCATCAAAATGGAACCAGGTATGAATTATTTTACCTACAAACTACAATATATTGAAAAAAATTAAAGTATGTGGACATGTTGAATGCAGGTGTTTGTTTCAAATGTCATAATATCATTTTATATTGGGATAAATATCATCATATTGCATCAGTTAGTTTGAAAATGCCTCAGAGATGGTTTGTACTTAATTCCTCTCAACACTGATTTTGTTGTTGTTTTAAAATTCAAGGAAAAAATAAATAAATAAAGAAAATAGACAAGGGAAATAGTTCAGCTGTCATATGACTGGATGCCATAGTCATATAAGGTCAGAATGGTTCCTAAACTGGAGCTGTGGTCCCATCTCTATTGTTAGTTTTATGAAGCATACATTCATATGAAGCCGTCTTTATCATCCTATTTAGCCCTTCTTTAAACTACAGGGCTTCTTTTAAATCTTACATCCTCATAAACAACAGCTGTACACCTAATATTTGTGTCCATATAGTTTAGAAACATCAATATTTTCTTTAAATTTAATGTAAGGTTTTTGTTTCTAAGTGTAAATGTCATGGACATATAAACATAAACACAGACAGACAGTGATATTGATGATAATGACTTGGTCTATTTCCACAGAGGATGATTTCTCCATCATCCAGCAGGAGATCGTCATCGTTAAGAGTTGTACTCATCCTAACATTGTGGCGTACTATGGCAGCTACATACGGTAAAGTCTGTCTGTGGTTTAACTCCAAACTGCACTGACCTGAAGTCAGTCGTTAACGCTCCACCATTTATTTTAACAGAGCTAATAAACTGTGGATCTGTATGGAGTTCTGTGGAGGAGGTTCACTGCAGGACATTTACCACGGTCAGTCTGGAACCCAGCGGGACTAATAATAATAATAACTAGAAAAGCACTCTGACAGCGTAGACCGAGGTAGGGACCCCCCCCCCCCCCCCCCCAACATCACCACACAAACTCGTTGGTAGAGGGGGGGGGGACTTTGTGTTGGATGTTATAACCCTCATTTCCAATAGTAAACATATTTACTAAGTGGAGGAAAAGAAACTGTCCCAGGCAAAGAGGGAAGAGCCCAGCACCGAAACCCAGACCCACGGGCGGGTGGAGGAAATGTGGCATCCGGAAGTGCTAGGTCCGGTCTTCTCAGAGTCGGATTGGTTATGAATGTAGCCCAAGGGGGGGGGTAACTCCATCCCCCCGGTAAATCAGACCCAGATAATCATAATCATCATAATCATAATCATCATAATCTTCATAATCATAATCATCATAATCATAATAATCATCATCATCATAATCATAATAATCATCATAATCGTCATAATCATAATCATCATAATAATAATAATAATAATAATAATAATAATAATAATAATAATAATAATAATAATAATAATAATAATAATCATCATCATAATAATAATCATCATAATCATCATAATCATCATAATCATCATAATCATCATAATAAATATAATATATAATTAAATAAGCCTGTTTTGAAAGTGTGGGGCAGTGTAAGTCCAGATATTTGTGTTCAAATATAGATGTTATAAAGACACCGTCTTGTTCGTATCCTTGACATCTCTATAAGAAGTATTTATTACCACCCACATCTGATGATTTAATTGTAGTTTACAGGGTAATTTATTTCTAAAACAGTTATGAAATTCTTCAAGCTGGTGTTAAATATATAAGTCATCTCATAAACTTTTACTGTTGTAATAAAACTTTACTGAACCTTTGTTGTATTTAATGTTCCTCAGTGACCGGTCCTCTGTCAGAGCCTCAGATCGCTTATATCTGCAGAGAGATGCTACAGGTCAGATCAGTTATTATTATTAATGATCTAAAGCATTTTAACTCATAACTCTGGTTTATGCAGATCTATGATGATTTTCTGCTTTGTGAATGTTGTATCTGACGTGTTTTCCAGGGTTTGGACTATTTACACGCAAAGAAGAAAATCCACAGAGACATAAAGGTGAACGTTTGAGCCACTGATGTGATGTTTGTCTGTAGTTTTGCATGCTTTGATGTCACTCATTTACTTCATTTTAGCCCATCTCTATCCATCTATAATGAAAACTCCAGATTTTGTCTTTGTTTTAGCCCACAAATCTCACATAAAATTATAAAAAATGTTTGTGAATAACATGAATATCCTTAAACTTCCAAAGAAAAAGAACTGCAATTTTAACAATATTTCACCTCAATTTATTATTAAAGCAAATTTAGAGCAACTCAGTGGATCTACAAATGCACAAAACATTTAATAATAGGCAGAATGTTGATACAATTGCACAGATTATATATATTTTAAAAAAAATTGAGGTTAATATTTCTTCATTTTACTCACATTTTATTGTGAATAGATAGTATGTACATGTAAATATTTGCATGTAATTTTGGCAGATTCATAAAAAATGTTCACACATTTCAGGTTTTTTTTTTTTTTGCTTAATTCAAGCAAAACAAAAAATTTGCCAATGGAACAAATGCAAATGATCTTTCAACATCTTTTGTCTTATATCTAACTGAAAAGTTCCTCTTTAGATGATTCTTAAGTGTGATGAGATATTTGGACCAAAAATGAGAAAAATACACTTGATAAGGTTTAGATTTTTATTCCAGTGTGGGTCAGAGTTCTGGTTCAGGTCTGGTTTGGGTTCCCAGACACCAGAGCGCCTAGGTTCCATCCAGCGTGGGTTCAGTTACATAATATTGAGCGGGTGAAGCCTCCGTCTGACATTTGTGTTGCTTTGTTTTGTGTTTTCCAGGGCGCCAACATCCTCCTCAATGACCAGGGCGAGGTCAAACTGGGTAGGTGATGTACACAGCGTCTGCTCCATGGGTAACATGACTCACCGCTCCGTTAATATGAACACAAATGTCTGACACTCAGCATTTAATCACAACATACTGAAGTATTTACATTATATGGCGGGGTCAAAGGTCAAGGCCATATTTAGCAGAAAGGTCAAAATCACATTATTGGCTCTAATTTAAGAATGGGTTGTCATAGAAACTTGAGATTGGCACAAAATAGGGGTGAGATTAGACATTCTGTGAATACTTTTTTTTTTTTTAAATTATCTTTATTGCAACATAAAACATAACATTCATATCACACATAGACAGGGGGAATACATACATGAGGAGAAGAACAAACAGACAAAAACAAAAAACAAAAATAGGGTAAGGGAAGTCGAATAGTAAAACCTTACAGGGTATTTGCAAATTTGGTAATTTGTGTGTGAAGTGTGTGTGGGTGTATGGTGCAAGTGTGTATGGCATAATAATAGAATATACATTTATGTATACGTTTGTATGTATATATATATATATATATATATATATATATATATATATATATATAAAAAATGTTCCTCTCGCCCCACGTGGGTGGTGTCTCCTTCAGACTCGGGTCCTCTACCAGAGGTCTGGGAGCCTGAGGGTTCTGCGCAGGATCTTAGCTGTTCCTAGCAATGCACTCTTTTGTACAGAGATCTCTGATGTTGTTCCTGGTATCTGCTGGAGACATTCTCCCAGCTTGGGGGTCACTGCCCCTAATGCTCCGATCACTACTGATATATATATATATATATATATATATATATATATATATATATATATATATATATATATCACAAAACAGTGATAGTGGTATTGTCAATTATCATAATAATAATAATAATAATAATAATAATAATAATAATAATAGGGGGGTCTATAGTCAGAAACAATATATATTTAGAGGATATTATATTAAGTGTCAGGTACAATAATATTAACAATAATAACAATAACAATAATAGTAATAGCAATAATAATATTATTAGTAATATAATATAATAATAATAATAATTTTGTCTGGGTCTGACCATATTCACCATAACTAGTATTCTGTGAATACTAGTTACGCTAATTTCCCCGACCGCCACTGACAGTTAGGTTAATGTTCTGTTGTTTTCCTGGTTCTGGTTCTGTAGCCGACTTTGGGATCTCGGCTCAAATCACAGCAACTCTGGCTCGGAGGATGTCGTTCATTGGGACGCCGTACTGGTGAGTTTATTCTGTCTGAAACGTGGAACACATGGAACCTGCAGATGGAGGAGGGATGAAATAACCATAACAAAGATTATTTCAGACATTCCTGTGGAAATATCAGTAGCTAACAAGTCAAACAGAGACTTTTACTGATGAAATTATACTCGGGGTTAAAAAAAAAAAAAAATCATATACTTGGAGAAAATTGACTGTAGAAGACAATACTATAACTGTACAAAGTTGATGCTACATTCAATATTGACACATATTCTGTTTTTTAATATGAGTGTTCGATTTTAACTGCACAGTAACTAAATAAATGTGCAAAACATTTTTAAATCAGCTTATTTCATCATTATTTTGTACTGCTGCTGCTATTCCTCTGTAAAAAAAAAAAAGTTTTAAAGATGACTGATTAATTTGGTTTCACTAAACATAGGTTCTCTGAATCATATTTTAGGCCATATTTGAATATTTGTTCTTCTTTTATTACACTTTAATCAGGATCAGGTGAGGATCCTACTGATTTTTGTTTTATTTTTAATTATTACAAATATTAGTGAAATTAATAAAAAAAAAAATTGATTATAAAAAAACTGTTTAAAAAGGTTATACACCGAATTATTTTCTATTCTCAGTAATCTTCATCTCTTTCCCTGATGTGGTTTTCACTCAGTCTCAGAGACAAACCGTTGTATCTTTCTCTGTTTCCTCCTCCTCACCTTTCACTGCTACATGTTGTTAAATGTTTGGTCCTGTTGTTCCCCTCCGGTCCACAGGATGGCGCCAGAGGTGGCAGCGGTGGAGATTAAAGGAGGTTACAATGAACTGTGTGACATCTGGTCTGTGGGGATCACAGCCATAGAACTGGCAGAGTTACAGCCTCCTATGTTTGACGTCCACCCGCTACGGTAAAAAAAAAAAAATACACATTAAACACAAAATACTTCGCATTTACACATGAAAATAAGGCCAAACACCCACTGGAGGAAAATGCCCTTTTTAATCACAACAATTAAATGTATACACGAATAATATCACATGATTGGATACCCCCTAATTATTATTATCATCATTAACCTATTATTATTAAGCTAGCACCACATATGCCACTAGTTGATGAATTCACATACATGGTCATGGTCATTTCCAAGGGTTCTATTAGCACAGTGCTAGGCTAATGCTATTAGCACAGGTCTTTTTTTTTTTTTTATTAAATATATACATACAATATACATACACTCGTATGGAGGCACAATTATATAACATCTTTTACAATAAGTCTTAACATAAGAACATACAAAGAAAAGAAAAAAGAAAAAGACTTTACAAGGCCTATTTTGTCCTATTTTCATATATATATTTTTTACAAGGGTACATAAACATTTATTTCATTCCAAATCTTCTAAATTTTTTCATATTTACTTTTCAATACTGACAAGGAATTGTGAAAAGACTGAAGTTCAGCTTTAAATATAAGAATAGACGGTGTTTTATTTTGCCATTTGACTTTATGTATGTGATATTTTCCCATAATAATAATAATAATATTACACACCTCAAGAACATCTTTTGTCACATTTTCTATACCAAATATTACTTCCTCCATTAGCACAGGTCTAGGCTAGTACTATTAGCACAGTTCTAGGCTAATGCTATTAGCACAGTGCTATGCTAGTGCTATTAGCACAGTGCTAGTCTACTTAGCTCTTCGCGGAGGCTTTAGTAAACACTATGTCACCAAGTGCTTCTTTAAATCAGTTGTATTCCAGCATGTAAATGTATTTAACACCTGTAGCATATGGAAGAATCTGAAACTTCCTGTAAACTGTAACCGTGCGTTTCACCTTTTGCCTTTGACCTGTCCTAGTCTGCACCACTGTGCAGTGTTGCCAACTCCCAAACAACGGGCACTTACAAAATGCACTACAATGCTAGCCTAGGATCTAGTCTGTCCCCAGTGGCCGCAAATGATATTTGCTGCGGGGAGACAGACTAGACAGCCTAGGATCTGAAAATCCCAACTGGGTCGGACCAATCAAATCGCGAGGGGCGGGATTGGAGCCCGCCCTGCCTCATGACGACACAAATACGACACGTAATGTTGTAGTCGCAGAGACGTAGCAGCTAGCACACCAAAGAGAAGAAGAAGGCGTAGCTGCTAGCTAGCACACATTGCCGTAACACCAGTTGCTAGCTGCTAGACAACATGGCTCATCACCAGGAACAACCATTCTTCATACAAAAACGGCAACAGTCGTTTAGTGCCATTCTGTTTTCTACCGTTCTACAGTCACCAAATAGCCTACTTAACTCTGTGCTACAATCCTACTACTAGTCTGGTAGCCAAACGCCGACTAGCTAGCTAAGCTGCTGCACTCGTTTTGAGACTACATTCTGGTGTGTTCTTCCGGTGATGCTGTCTACGAAATCCATGTTCATCGCTCTGATTGGTTGGCTCTGACTGGTTACCCATCCAATAGCGTGGCGTTGTGTAAAGAGAAAACTTGACAGACAGCGGTTATCCCGCCCACAAATTCGCCTAGACTTTCTAGACTGCCCCCGTAGCAAATGCAGTTTGCGGCCACTGGGGACAGTCTAGATCATAGGCTACTACAATGCGCTAGGGTAGCGGAATCCTGGAAAAGTTCCGCCTTAAACGCTAGGATTGGAGAAGCAGCCTGTCAGTCAAACTAGCTCCCCTGCCTACGTTCTTAATTTGAAAACTTCATTGTTAACAGCCTGTGACAGCCACAGTGGAATGAGTTCAACCTTCGTTGCGTGGTTTAAGTCCATACTAGATTACGTACAGGTACTACTACTGCCGAGAAGGAGGGTCTAAGGACAGGGGATGCCTGGGACTTTTCATGTATTTCTGTAGCTGATTGTGTTTTTGTAAAGCCCTCTGAGACGACTTTGTTGTGATTTAGGGCTTTATAAATAAAATTGAATTGAATTGAATAGACTCATGACATGCAAAGTCAGATATATCAAGCATTTATTTGTTGTAATTTTGCTGATTATGATTTACATCTTATTAAAACTCAGAAAATTTGAGTTTTGCTTGAAAGTGAGTTTTCTGAAGCTGTTCATCCTAATCAGCAAAATCTAAACAAATGAAAGCTTGCAATATATTGATTTGCATACTATTAGTCTATATAATATGTACATTCCACCGTACAGAAATGCAAACACCTTTTCAGGATATTCCGAATATGTCTCTGAAACAGCTCAGCCAATCAGAAGCAGAGTTTGGTGAACTTTCCTGGATTCCACCTACAATTTGCACAGTCGCGACCAGAAATATATTTTTATAAAAAAAATGTATATTTAATAAAAAAAATTAAAAAAAAAAAAATCTGTAGTATCACAAGATGACATTTCAACTACAGAAGCAAGATCTATTTAAAATGATAATTGCATGTTTTGCTTCTTCTCTAATCCAAAAAATAAAATATATTGATTTGTGTCAAAGAAAAAAAAAAGAAACAGTAGCGACCAGAAGTACGACCCGTTTCCGCTTTACTTCCTGATTATGCTGTTCACTTCCGTTTTGGCAGCTTCCGGTTGACGAAAAGTGGTTCGTTAACTACGTGTGCTATCATTGGATGTAGAAGCTGAAGAAAACATCTAAAGGAGTGGTTAGACAGAAAGTGTTTTAACTACAAACCTGAGACAAAGACACAATGTCCATGTCTTCCTTTGTTGTCATTTTTTCGCAACGGACTCTGAATCACGCGCCTGGATGAAGGCGTTAAACCTAAAGAATCCACTACGCAATGTCTTTATGTGTTCCCATCACTTTGTGGACAAAATACCAACCGAGGATAACCCGTTTCCAGAGTTATTTTTGGGATACACTGGCCTTACACAAACGAAGAGGCTACGACTCACCCAGCTGACTACTAACTATTTCCCCAAAGTGACTTAAACTTCAATCTGATGGTAAGTTCAGCAACTGTAGCTATGAAATGAAAGCTTTAGTTATGAAACTGTCAATACTGTTAATTGTGAAGTTGTCATACACGAACATTGTCACCGGTGTTTTGCTAAAACAGCTGATTAGCATCTAAGCTAATGTTCATAGACAGTAGAGCTGTATGTGTTCGTTTGTTTGACAGGTCGTCTACAGTGCTCTGTGTGTAGGGTTGTTAAACTTCCCTTAAAATACGGGATCGTACTATTTAAAAAAAACAAAAAAACTGACGTCCAGTATTGAGTTGAACTTACGCGAGACAATTCTTATTTTGCCATTGATGATTACATGTAAATCAGAGGTCTGTAAATCTGATAGGATTCGCCATAGTGTCCTGTATGAGAGAGCGAGAGTACAATTTATTATTATATATTAGTGTTTAAATGCAGATACTGATCCTCCTCAGAGGCTGTCAGTTTGTTCATAGCTTTCCTGTCTATTGTAATAGAATTCATGAAATACCCACAAATCTCTCTGTTCGTTACGTTGGACCACGTCGTCATATTCTCCTCCAGGTCTGAACCACATTCAGGTGGGAGATAATAACTCCATCTCCAGACAAAGTACTAAAACTATGTTCCCAGGACATTATAGCTCACAAAACGCTAGCAATTGAAGTTTGTTCGTATCTTCCAGATGGAAGTATCTTGTATATGTGGATAGTAATGGCGGCGCCCAGGGTTTGTGTCGTGAACTTGTCTGCTAGCTTAATGGAATATAGCATTTCAGGCTAGCATATAATACTCCGGACAACACAGCTCTCAGGTTCATTGGGTCACACAAACATCTCTACCGCGTTAAGGTGATGGTCCTAGGAGAGGATATTTTTGGTTTGTTTTTTTTCTTTTTTCACGAGAGCTGCTGTTTGGCGAGTGCTTCCTGATACTGAGTAGAATCGTTGCAATATTGAGGGGACAGAAACAGCCTGTGTCACAGGCGCGATTTGTTCCTATAGTCAATAGAAGTCTATGCAGAAGAGCTGCCTTTGGACTGGACCCAGAATGTGAACGGTGTCATTGTCGTCACTCCTGCGCAGTGTGTGTATGTGAGTGTCCAGTGCGCGTGCTGGAACGTGTGAAATAATAAACACAACGCACGTGAACACTTTGTCTTACCATAGTCTCTGTCTCTGAACGAGCAGCCAGGCAGCAAATAGAGGTGAGGAAAGAGTATGAAAAACCAGGGTTTTATCTCTAGCGTCTGTCAATAAATTTCGCCCCAATTTCACCTGCAAAAAAAGCACTAGATTTTGCGCCATGTGCTTTTCACAAATGTGGGCACTAGGGGGAGATAGGCCATAATTAAACACCAACTGTATGTGTGGTACTGGAAATGACATTAGGTTTGGGTCTGGTTACTACCGTTAATGTTTGCCCCGGTTCCGTGCCTATACTGACCTACGGTACCGAACTCTGCCGCTCGCTTTCTGTGCGTGAGCGAGAATGACATGTATGGGAAACACTGGACTAACACAAACAAATAAGTCAGCTATTCTGACACACATTACCACCATCTAAAGCCTTGTGTAAGTGTGAGCAACTTTTCCAGAAATGATGTTCATGAGAATAACTAAACAATAAACAACAAAATAAACTCTATTTGTTACCTACTTTCCTATCTGCTCATTAGTTTTTACTTGTTTTTTTTGTTTTGTTTTTGTTTTTTGTATATATGTCTATGTTTAGTACTTCAGTTATTGATTATTGGTATTGTTATTATTGTTATTGTTATTATTTTATTTATCATCATTTTTGTACTATGCACTATATTGCTATAAGATGAATTTAGGTTATTGTGGAAGTGAAGAAGGGGTAGGATTAAATAAGCTTATGCTTCATCCTACTCCTTTTCGGACATGTCATTGTTATTATTATTATTGCTGTATTGATTATTGTTGCACTTTGCACATGTTTGAAATAAATAATTCAAATCAAATCAAATATGCAAAACAGTTGTGTTCAAAACCCTCACATCCAGGTCAGGTTGACCTATAACTAAAGTCTTTATCTTATTACAAGAGTCACACTCTGATCCAAAGTATTTTACCACACAATGTAGATAATTTATACATCATACACAATTATATATAACTAGAAAAGCACTCAGTGAGTGCAGACTCAGCCAAGGCACATTGTCCTGTCACATGCACTGTTTGCTCCGCCCACAGGTTTATACAGTTACACACCCACACATTAATACACACTATTTCTAAGTGTTTTGTCTCTTTTTATCTTGTAGAGTCTTGTTCCTCATGTCTAAGAGCGGATACCAACCTCCAAAACTGAAGGACAAGTCCAAATGGTAAGAAAAACAATAACAAAACATTTGTAATTATTTTTACGTTGAGGAAATTCTTCTTAAAACCTCAGAAAACCTAGTATGAAGGTGGAGAAATATGTAACTGGATGGAAATGTATGTAACAATAGAAAAAGTGATTTCTACTGATTATATTAGTAATAGGACAATAAATAATATTCATACTTGTTATATGTAAGTATATTATATAACACTGTCAGAGTGCTATTCTAATTTATTCTGTTTTTGTTGTCATTTGTTTTCCCTTTTGTGTCGTATAAATCTTAACCAAAACCTAAAAGACTCCTATTTTAAATCATCTTTATCTCATTATCTGTGAATGAGCATAGTCCTGCAGTAAATTCACGCTTTATGTTTTTGTCTTTTATTGTAGGTCATCCTTATTTTATAACTTCGTGAAGGCCATGCTGGTGCGGAACCCGAAGAAGAGACCCAGCGCCTCCAAGATGCTGTCGGTCAGAACATGTTCAGTTTTCAAATGATGTTAAAAGACTCAAGTTATCTTTTTAAATTAGCTGGCTTTGAATATTTAGTTCTGAATCAGAATCAGAATTGAATCTCATTTGGCATATTATCACAAGGACACATCCAAACCAATAGTGATGCACGGTTAGGGGGTTTTACAGAAATCCGCCCCGCCCAAACCCAAGACGTGGCTAGGCCCGCCCCGCCCAACCCGCATGATGTCACGTATGGATAAACCCAACCCGCCCGCTATCAACCCGCGAGCTTAAATTTGTCTCTAAACTCACATAGTACATTCGCAGCATCTTTACCTTGTGCTTCTAATGTTAAAAGTCATGAAGCATCATTTTTGCCTCCTTTCTAACGTCTCAATATGCACTCCAGCACATAAAATAGACTCCACCCACATCATCACTCTATAAAGCCAACACATACAACGTTTCCGTACAACCTTCGCATCGCCTGTTTTAATCTTCTCCCTGATCAAGTCCCACATTTTCACTCTTATCTCTGAGTGTTCAGGGAGATTTGGCGCTAATAACAAATAACAAAAAGTTGGGATAAAAAAGCATTCAAAACAGGAAGTGACGGGCTTGCACACACACACACACACACACACACACACACACACACACACACACACACACAGCACACACACACACACAGCACACACACACACACAGCACACACACACACACACACACACACACACACACACACACACACACACACACACACACAGCACACACACACACACACACACACACACACACACACACACACAGCACACACACACACAGCACACACACACACACACACAGCACACACACACACACACACACACACACACACACACACACACAGCACACACACACACAGCACACACACACACACACACACACACACACACACAGCACACATACCCTCAGCGGGTATTGATCGTCCCTGACCCGCCCCACCCGCATCCGCAATATGTATTAATACTGCGACCCAGCCCGCCCGACTCGCGGGTCACCCGCGGATATCCGCTGGCCAGTGGGTAGCCTGTGCAACACTACAAACCAAATTTACATTTGCTTGGTCTCTCCACGTGCAGCCACGACAGGTGCTACCATTTATCAACAAAACAGAAAAAAAAGACAAATAAGCAAAAGTTCAGAATCACATCAACAGTTGATAACATGATGTAATGTCTTACATGAGATTGTTTTTTGTTTACACAAAATGTCTTCATGCAGGAGACAAACAAAGGATGAGAGCTGAACAGATGGGGGGGGTCAACTAAGTTCAGTTTCAGTTCATCCATTCTTTTCATCAGTTAATATCGACCTTAATCGTTTGGAGTCTGTGTTGTCGTGTAAAGTCTAGAACTGGATCTGAACTCAAACCCTCCATTATCATCTTCACCATCGTCTTCGTCGTGTATTTATGGTCGTCTTCTTCTTCGTCCTCGTTAATACTAATGCCGTTTCTACTTCATCTGTGCAGCACATGTTTGTGACGCAGCAGGTTCTGAACCAGGAACTGACCCTGGATCTGCTGGAAAAGTACAGACACCCTGAGAAACTGAAGAGCTGCCTGGTCACAGACGACGAGGAGATGGAGGTAAATGATACCGATACTGATATGGGTATGTAAACACAGTCAGTGTCACAGCCTAAATGTACTTACAGTATGTAGTATTATTTAACACTACTATTATGTTTGGGGCATAATTTGTACTTTTCTGACTCTATTTTTCATTTTTGTTTTGATTTCAGGTTGTATCTCCAGGATCTTTAAAGAGGATCCAGTCCATTAACAAACACAATCGTGCAGAAAGAACCAACTCTGACATAAGCTGTAAGAAAATCTATTTAGACTTTTATTTTGAACTAGAACAGGGATTGTAGGTGGAGAAAACATGTACTAGCGCAGAGGATGAATTTGTGAAAAATGTAATTCATGAAATCAAAGATTTTAACAGTCATGGGTGTTTTAGTTCAGGTTCCACACATATGATCTAGAGTGAAAAAAAAAAACCCTAATAACCCATAAAAAATAATGACTCCATATTTTCTTCTTGGTTTGATATATTCATGCTGCCTCGGCACATTTATTTCATTCCCCCTCAGTCTCTGTGTATTGGTTGATTATTATGCTACAGATAAAATCCACATTTATTTGGATTTATTGAAGTTTCTCTGGATAAGACATTGTGGAAAATGACTGAAATATTAATGTGGAAAATGTTTGTGTGTGTGATGAGTTTGATTTTTTTGTTCTATTCAGTGGAACAGATTTATACTCCGAGGCCTATGAAGAAAGAACCATCAGACGGGACGGTAAGAAACGCACATTTACACTGTGAAATATAACGACAAATATCACACACTCATAAATATGCACTGAATGTGTACGTATGTGTGGGTGCAACAGTCAGAATCATGTGTAAATGTCATGTTTTCTACAGTTAAAACCTTCATTGGAATCAACCAGCAGTAACAAGAGCCCAGTCAGGTAAAACTAGTTTAGGAACCAATACAACACAGATGTCAAACATGTGGCTCGGGGGTCAAAACCAAAGTCCAGTAGGGACTTTTTATCTCAGAATTAGGATTTTTTTTTTTTATTTTATCTCATAATTTTGTCTTAATGAGCCTTATAATCAGGTGAGCCTTGTATTTGAAAATAACTCTAAAATAAACTATTGTTTGATTCTGCACCTTATAGTCCAGTGTGCCTTAATAGTGCCGAAAATACAGTAGTTAGATATTTCTTTAGAAGTTTCAGTTTTTTTGTTTAATATGTGGGGTCTCCAGTGATGGCCTTTATTCTTTTTTTTTGTTCTTTCTTATTTTTGCAGTGCGGTACTGAACCTGTGTGTGTTTTGTGTTTTTCTTTGTCAGGGATGAAGACACTGACTCTGACGACGACTATGATGATGTGGATATGTGAGTACGATATCACACACAGACAGAAAAACTAGTAACAGTTTTACAGAACATCTCAGCTCATAAATAATTAACTTTAAACTGCCTTACAACAGTGAATTTCAACTGTTATGTAACACTCTGGACTAAATATTTTACACCCTGGTTTGTAATGTGTTAGATCTCAGGCCTGAAGGAGCTACAAATATTTAATCCTGATTTTATTTCATTACCAGGAATAATTTTTTGTCTTTCTTTCTTTCTTTTTTTTACTTGTAAACAGTGATTCTTATTTGTCTTTTCTTTTTCCACTTCAGCCCCACGTTACAACCCGTCAGGTGAGTAAAGTCAGTATTAATGTGCATGTTTGTTTTCACCACAGAGGATTAAACTAAAACTGTGTGTCCACAGTCTAATAATACCACCTGATGAAACACCACCTCCACTTCCTCCAAAGGTGAGAAAATACTGTCATTGAGAGGGGGGGGAGAATTGGAAGTGCATTTTGTAATGATCTTCTGAAAATGTAATAACTTATTACAACCAAAAAGTTGCTGCATTTTGGTTGTTTATTACAAGTAGTATTACGTTGTGTTACTTTATTCATATAAATAATGACAACTCCAAGTTTCTCTTTGTCACTCAATAAAGGGTTACATGCAAAGTGGTTTTCCTATAAATCCAAATGAAGAACAAGTTGTCTCTACAATACTGGTAATAACCTAC
The DNA here is from genome assembly GCA_020466265.1 of Siphamia tubifer. Classification (NCBI taxonomy): domain Eukaryota; kingdom Metazoa; phylum Chordata; class Actinopteri; order Kurtiformes; family Apogonidae; genus Siphamia; species Siphamia tubifer. The sequence continues at coordinate 47,190,808 of CM035795.1, read as the reverse complement.
AGTAATAGTATTCAGTGTTTCAAGTCCTCAACTGAAACTAATGAACATGTTAGTGATATTTTGCTCTTTTCTTGTGGATGAAAACCATCTTCATATTTAAAGGTGTCATTCCACAGAAAACCACTTTTCTCCTTTTGGAATCTGATGGGTCACCCAGAGTTACCATGGTGATGGCTCACCCAGAGTTACCATGGTGATGGCTCACCCAGAGTTACCATGGTGATGGCTCACCCAGAGTTACCATGGTGATGGCTCACCCAGAGTTACCATGGTGATGGCTCACCCAGAGTTACCATGGTGATGGCTCACCCAGAGTTACCATGGTGATGGCTCACCCAGAGTTACCAACACATGCTGCGTTTGCTGCATGGTGTGTCCCCTCTACTGTCTGCGTGGTGTGTCCCCTCTACTGTCTGCGTGGTGTGTCCCCTCTACTGTCTGCGTGGTGTGTCCCCTCCACTGTCTGCGTGGTGTGTCCCCTCCACTGTCTGCGTGGTGTGTCCCCTCCACTGTCTGCGTGGTGTGTCCCCTCCACTGTCTGCGTGGTGTGTCCCCTCCACTGATGGATTTACCATCATTCATAGAAAACAACAGAGAAACCGGACACTCAGAAAATGTCTGTCCACTACACGTCATGAAATTTTCATCAAGATCCATCCATAGCTTTTTGAGTTATCTTGCTAACTAACAGACAGACAAAAAAACTCAGGCAAAAACATAACCTCCTTGGTGGAGGTAACAATGCTGACCACAGTAATATTAACCCTTGTGCGGTCCTTCGTAAAAGGCACACTGGCTGTGTCCTACAATCGGGTCTTAAAAACCCAGATTCCAAAGTTCAGTTCCATAGACTCATCACCCCACCCCCCAAGGATATATTACTGTTTTCAGTAGTAAGCAATGGCATCCTACAGTACGTATAAAAAGGTACATTTGTGAACCACCGGGTCTCTTTGACCCGAAGGACCGCACAAGGGTTAATGAAATAACCATGGAATGACTCCTTTAAGTTGGTCATTTTACTGAGGTGGTTGACTGGTTAGCACTTTTACCTCACAGCAAGAAAATGCGGGTTCGATTCCCGGACCGTGTAGGCCTTTCTGTGTGGAGTTTGCATGTTTCTTTCACCGTGTCTGGGTGGGTTTCCTCGGGGGGTTCCAGTTTCCCCCATAACTCAAAAACATGTTTGTTAGGGTCAAATCCTCCAGCAGGTGGTTGGGACCATTAGCCTGGTTCTACAGCAGCAGATGGGTCCCATGGCGCCACCCATGGCTGCCCTCTGCTCCTTACAGTTTGCTCCAATGGCATCTAGGATGGGTTAAACGCAGAAAACAAATTTCGTTGTAGAGTGAATAATGACAAATAAAGTACTTTACCTTTTACATGTTTGTCTGTGGCAGCCCAAAGTTCGCACCAGCTCTGAGGAGAGTATGACCGGAGAAGACGAGCGGGCCAGGAAACCGTCCTCCCTGTACGCCCCCGTCCCATTAATGAGGACCTCCAGTGGGACACATGTGCGGCCCACCCCCAAACCACGATCCATGAGACACTCGGGTGAGAAAAGATGCCATTAGAGGGAAAAAACCATCCCTAAAACAAACAAACCAGAGTGAATTCACAGTTAAGTTTAGATTGAATCCAAGTGTGTTTGTCAAATATGAAACATCTGTTTGTTCATGATGCAGACCCCGCCTCCCTCCCAGCCCGGTCATGTGACACCCCACCTGACCATCTTCCTCCTGAGCTCCCGCCTAAAGGCATTCGCCGACGTCAGGTGCCAGCAAAGGTGAAGCAGGAGATAAAACCTCTGTAAACCATGAACATAACTTTTTTATGTTCAAATCCAACCAAAAGACACAATAATATTAACCCTTTATGCAACAAATTCTCCAAATTATGACAAGTAACATAACTGAATGAAACAGACCACACCTTTACATAAACGGTGCATTTCCACTCGTATCGACTCTACTCCCTTTGGTGTGTTTCCATTACCAAAACAAGCATTCAGACAATGTCTAATCTTATCCCTATTTTGTGCCAATCTCAAGTTTGTATGACAACTTGTTTTTGAATTAGAATCAATAATGTGATTTGGATCTTTCTGCTAAATGCGACCTTGACCTTTGACCTTTTGCAATATTGATAATTTCGTTATATGTATATATGTGTCAGTGCATGTAATATTATGATAATATATTCAGTATTGATTAAGTTATAGTGTGATATGACATTTTACTTTCTACTAATGTTTAAGAACATTAAAAAAAAAATAAGATGGAAAAAACATAAAGAAAACTTCCATGTAATTTGTTCAATGTTCAACTCAACTAAAAGTTACGCAATCCAATTTGGCTAATATGCAAATTAGAAGACTACATTTAGTTCTATTATAAATCTCTATTCATTTGTTCATAATTTATATTTTTTCTTATTTGCAGTGTGACTTCCAAGTTACAGATTTTTGTCATGTTAATATCAAATGTATTATTAATATATTTTTTTAACTCTGGTGCATAAAGGATTAAAATAATCTGAATAACAGATAACATTTTCTGAGTAATGGATTAAATGAGATTCATATAATTCTGTTGGTCTTTCCTCTTGACATCCCCCTCATCAGCTTTCCCGTGTTCCTTGGCAGGAAGCTGCCGAGTGCATGAGCCCCGTCATGAAGAAACCACCGGTCAGTCTGTGCATGGAACCACCTTCTACCTAAATATATGATATATATCTATTATATAATATATGTGGGAAAATATTCTCATGGACATTATCCTTCTGTACATGTACAGTCCTAGAAAAAATATTAGACCATCAAAAGTCATCAGAAACAATGGTCATGCAATCCAGTCTAGTGTTTCAATGTGACTAAAACAGACAAAAAAAATAAAACATGGAATGAATAAAAGTAGGGCTGCACGATATTAGAAAAAAACGTATTTATTTTGTAACCCTGCGATATGAAAAAATACTCAGAAGTAAATATATATTTATAAAACGGCGGTGGGGCACCAATGCAAACTGCCAAACAGATTAGCGGTCGACACAGAACATATGTTTCAGTGTCATCCTTATTTAAATAAAGTTAAGAATTGAAATAATTAAAGAAATTAATTAATTAAAAATAAATAAATGAAAGTTTGGTGTTTGTCAGAGGCGCCATAGGGCCAAAATGGCTGCCATGCTTCTGTCACTCTGCCCCAGGGCATCTGTGGCTGTGTATGTAGTTCGCCACCACCAGAGTGAGCATGTGAGAGCGAATGAATAATGGGTCACTAATGTGAAGCGCTTTGAGTGGCCAAAAAAAACCCTATATAAATCCAATCCATTATTATTTTTCATACTAAGAGAAACGGGAGAGACACAGCAGGGATCAAATGAAGGAGGCGGGGCATCACCAGTGACAGGAAGTAAAGTTAGAAACCGTGAACATGAACCCACATAACAAACTAAAAGCCAAAGACCGTAACAAAGACAGACAATGGAAAAAAATAAGACAATACAAGACAATCTGTGTATCATTCATTCATTCGTTTTTCAAAATAAGACCAAAAATAACACAATGAAAAAGCAACTTATTTCTTCATTGTTTGTTTCCAAAACCAAAATTAAAAAAATGGATACTCATGCACTTTTTCAGTTTTCTTTTTTGTGTTTAAATGAATGAACAAATGGTACACGAATTCCAGACACAAGACCCTAGGCTCACAACAATTATATTTTTCCAAACAAATGTATCTTTAGTTGGACCTGGCATTAAAACAATGGTGGTCTAATATTTATTTCCATGACTGTATATTTGTATTTTTTTAGTCTGAGCCTTGATGTAGAATCTTAAAGTTCTGTCACAGCCTCTGGGATGAATAATTCAAGGCTCTTGGTTCTTTATTTCAGGTTTTCTTTAAGAAGATCTTCCACGGCTGCCCTCTGAAAATAAACTGTTCGACCACCTGGGAAAACACAGCCACTAAAGGTTGGGCCAACTCCTCTGTCCTCTGTTTATGGTCTAAGTGCTGTTTGCTCTGCCACACCATCATGTGTCTCCTCCTCCATCAGACCAACATCTGATCCTCGGGGCAGAGGAGGGAATCTACACCCTCAACCTGAACGGGTCCGAGGCCACCATGGAACTGGTACCAACTTTATCCAATTTACACCAGTGGACATTCACACTTTAAGGCTGAAGAAACCTGATAAAGATGGACTTTTATTCACAGACAGATCCAGTTCATTAGTGGGAAACAGTACCTGGGATAATTATATGTTATATCTACAAGAGTAAATATCTACAAGAGCAGACATTTAGGTGAAAAAAAAGCAGAAACTAAAATTAATCACATTCCAAAAATACTCCATATGTACATATAAGTAGGTAAGCTTTATTATAATATACAGAATATGACAGACATATGTCACAAAATGCTTTACAGTGACACATAATTAAAACAATTCAAATACAATTGAAATAAACCTAAGACACAATACACTTATATGATATGATATGATATTATGTCTGTATGTATGTTGTGTTTTAACCCTATAAGATAGAAAGATGCAGGGAACACACCCTCTCAATAATAAGAATTTCTATTTTTTTTAATAAAGCAGAAGACTTCTGTTTTGACCAAAAGTGATTTTTGTTTGTGTAAAACATTTAATATTTGACCTTTGACCTCCAATATATAACACTAGGCAACACAATTTAATTGTGTTGTTTTTAATGAATTTTTTTGGTGCAGAATCCAAAACTGATCTCAGTTTTTCTTGATCATGTCAAGTTTTCTAACTATAAGGATCCTCATTTTCTTAAAACATATGAAAATACTACTTAACAGGTATGTTCTTGTTTAGTAAGAATTTTACAATATTGACATACAATGAAATTTGGTTTATTTAATACATTTTTACTGAAAAACTATTGCATACTGGAGGTTGAACTTTGCTTTCATGAGAAATTGAAACGACAAGAGCCCATTATCATGAAGAGATCCTGCAGAGGTAGAGATGCACTGGATGAATGATCGTGTTCTTGTTCTGTTTCAGTTGTATCCTGGGAAGTGCACGTGGGTTTACACCATCAACAACGTCCTCATGTCTGTTTCAGGTAAATGTAAAAGGTGTTTAATGATGGGACATTCTAAAATGCTTAATGTCACTAATCAGCGATCAATCATCTCCATATATGATGTGAACATCTCTACTCATGTCCACTTTCACCTCCGTAAAAATCTAAATGAAATAAAAAATAATAATAATAAAACTTAAAATGACATAAATAAATAGGTGATAAATACATACATAACATATATTTAAAAATATAAACAATATAAATGAATGAAAAATAATTGTATTTATTATTTCTTTATTTATCTTGTAATTCAGATTTTTATTCAGAACTGTCTTGGGATAACCCACAGAAACATCTTCAATACAAATACTTTTGTAAAGAAAACAAACTGAATATTCAGTTATTCAAATAATGTTCTGTATTTTGTTCTACTAGTTTTATACATCCTTTTAAATACACAAATTGAAAAATCACAGAACATCATGCAAGTGTAGAAGCTGCAGTTCTCTGAGTGTCCACTAGGGGCTCATTCTAACAAACATCTGTGAATGTATTTGTCTCCAGGTAAATCATCGCAGCTTCACTCCCATTCCCTCAAAGAGTTGTATGAACAGGCTCGGAAAGACCAGAGGATGGTTGCCTTGCCGACACACAGACTGTTGCCAAGGTAACGCCGGTCTCGTCTTTACTTCTGTCTTATAAACCACTGATGCTAATTAACGTACAAAAAAGAGTTCATTGTTTTCATCACTAACTTTAATGTTTTCAGGAAAATTGCAGTGACCTGTAAAATACCAGACACCAAAGGCTGTAAGACCTGCTCTGCCGGTAAGAGAAGAAATAAAAACACACCCTGAACATGAGGAGGACATGTTAGAATGCAGTAGCAAAGCAGGTTTAACCTTCAGGTATCCTTCCCAGAAAGGTCCTTACCAGTGATGCGAGGGTCTATGTAGAAACGACCCGCAACCAACAGTTTTTTTAACTAACCCTGCCCACAACTGGAAAATATATTTGAAAAGGATGGACCCGACCCGCTTCTCGACCCGCATTTTTAAAAAAGTAGTCACTGGGCTTTATGAACATCACATGACCTTACTCACATACCTGCACATCACACGACCTTTGACCTTACTCACATACCTGCACATCACACGACCTTTGACCTTACTCACATACCTGCACATCACACGACCTTTGACCTTACTCACATACCTGCACATCACACGACCTTTGACCTTACTCACATACCTGCACATCACACGACCTTTGACCTTACTCACATACCTGCATTTAGATAGATAAAAACCTAGCAGCAAGTAATCTAATTCTATGGGAACCAACATAAGGAATGGTAACTAGGGGAAGACAACATCTGACCTATGTCGATCTCTTGTGAAAAGGACACTGGACTCGAGAGTACCACCGAAATCAAGACCAGCATGTTGGACAGAAGCACCTGGAGAGCCCTGGAGAAGTTGAACTTATGCCGAGATTCCCGAGGGAACTCGACATGATAGATATGATAGATAGATAGCATTTATTTCTGGTTCTATTCCCACACCAAACCATTCTGCGCGTTCTTTTTGTGTCTGTGTGGTGCATCGCTATGACAACCAGCTACTATGAAGTCAGTTCTATTCTATAATGGAAACACTGTTGAGCTGAGCCAGTACTCGTGGAAATGCAGCCTGACTGACTGACTGTACCCCCGGCTACAATGTATATTCATAATTTCTTCAAGTTCTGCAATTAGGTGTGAACATGAACTAAATGTGGAGCCAAATACATGAAACGTATGTCAATAAATAAAAATCAAGAATTAAACACATCTAGAAACCAAAGAATCGCAACTAAACAGAAAATTCTCATCACATTTTGGCAAACCCAAAATGTGATGAGAATTTTCATCACAATCGTATTTTAGGCCAAACAAAATAATACGTGTGGTTCCGGTCACCCGACCGACCCAATTTTTTTACGACGAAAATGCCGACTATGTAGACATTTTACCAGTTTGTCAAAATAAATTAAATATAATGAAGCGGCCGACTGCCGACTCTTATCTTCGAAATTCCCAATGACTGATGATGATAGAATTTATTTCTCCGTATTTAGTCCGTATTCATGTTTACCAACATCTGTCACCTGTCTGACCACCGTGATTTATGACTAGCGACAAACGACGACCATATACATGGTGTCCATGTCCATCAAAACAACCCTCAATGCATGTGATTGCTGCGCCAGTTTTGATTGGCTGTTGGCCTCTTGATGAATCTTTGGTACATGGTGTGTTAATTTCCCACTCACTTCACACTTGGTTTGTTTCAAAAACACCAGCGTTTGTTTATTCATTGGGAAGATGGTTTCATATCTTTATGGAGCATCTCTTGGTCACACAGACTTGTGTGCCTGGTGTGGGGAACCAAATACAAATCCTCTTCCAGAGCTAAAAAATAAATTTAAAACTGTACTCCCGCTCTGTCAAGATTGTGAGGAATGTGAAGAAGCCAGTAACAAAACAGCAGTATGGTAAGAGGAAATAAGTTGAACAGTAAATAGATAGCTGTATATGTCCACTAAAGCCTTCAATATTGGGGCCTTTATTTCATTAAAATAATATTTAGATGTGGATAGAATTTACATTTGTAGTTAAACTGTATTTTTGTTGAAAAAAAATCAATAAAAGACAAAATGTTGATGTCAAATCAGATTTTATTGTATTTCAATCATCTAAAATTCATTTATGCTCTCTTAAAACATTCTGTAAATATACATGTACATGTACATGGAAAATCTGAGGCAATGTGTTGATTTTCTAACTGCTGGAAAGAATAACTGATATTAAATCAGAATTTTTGGAGCTTCTTTTTAGAAGACGGGTATATAAAATTGTAAATAAAATAAAATATGGATGACCCACCTACCTACTTAATTTTTCCTATCCATGTGATGGGAACCACATATATTATTTTGTTTGGCCTTATCCTCATGTTTATCTCCAGCATTTAGTGATGACGTGTCATGAAAAGCCCGTGTTTAAAGTTGTGACAGTTTGTTTTAGTTCTGTGCTGCTTCATTAAAGCCAGACTCATGTCAGATGTGTTCTGTAGCAGGAACGATGCAGCGTGGATGTGTGTTCCTCTGCTGTGCTCTGGAGGCCAGTGTGGTTCTGCTGCAGTGGTACGAACCCATGCACAAGTTCATGCTCATTAAGGTACGGATGGGTGGGTGGGTGGGTGGATAGATCTGTCTATTATTAGGCTGTTGTTTTTTCTTGTCTTTGTTTTTATTATTTTCTTCTTTGTATAATTTTGAATTTTACCTTTTATTTATGTTATTATATGTATTTTATATATATATATAATATTATTTATGTTATTTATCCTACCATATTTTTCAAACAAAGACAGACAGATGGACCCTCTCCCTCCCCTTGTCAGTCACATATAGACACCGCTTGCATTTTGCTCAAAGTTAAATAAATCACATTCTTGTCATGACCGTTTGTGAGATGATGCTCTACTGTCTGTCTTTGTTTTTGTCCCTTGTGTGTTTTTTTTGTCTTTTTTTATTGGGCTGCTGACTCCATCCCAGCTGTAAAATAACTGCCAGTGGAATAAAGTATTTTATAGTGTCTATTAAACTTATGAGTGAGCTCTAGACCTTTGATCATTAAATGCTTATGGTTTTACAGACAGATCCACTGGTGTCTTTATCAAACACCATCCTGTATAAAGGTTGTAGGTTTAAGCATCTGAGTGTAAACCACTTAACCTATACTTTATGAGCTGTAAAAACCACCAGAGACATTTAACACCTTCAAACTGGAGCACAAAGAAACAAACACAACCTGAATTACCTGGAAAAAGGACATTTATTTAGAAACATTTGCTTTGAACAATGTTGTCTCAATTCAACATTTATACACATACATTATAGATTACATCTATAAAGGCACAACATATTTAGTTACAGACAGAATATTAATGAAATTACACACATTTTTCAGACAATTCAAGTTCATATTTGTACAGAGATGGATGGATGGATGGATGGATGGATGGATGGATGGATGCATAACAGTAAATACAATGTTATGTATTTCCCCTCTGTTGTGATTATGTGTAATGCTGTTAAGAGTTCAATTACTTTTATAAAAAATTTTTATTGTACCTTATTCTCTTCCTGAATTTCCTTATTAAACGATCAATAAGGTCTTGAATTCACATTTTATTCTTAAAAGACAGATTGGTAAATTTGAATATTTTCATAATTTAATGTTATTTTTCACTATTTTTACCAAAAAATACACCTTTGGAGTCGGTACCATGTATGAATGTAATATTATTTTGGTCACATTATCCCAAGAAGAAAAGTTAGGGTCATTATTTATAGACACTGATCAACTGATAAGGATTTATTGGAACCAATATCTTTTTTTTTTTTTTTTTTACATCAGCCTAACCTGCCTGTAAACTTTGGTTAACCTGGTTTAACCTGCCTGTAAACTTTGGTTAACCTGGGTTGACCTGCCTATAAACCTGGGTTAACCTGCCTGTTAACCTGGGTTAACCTCCTGTCCTTGCAGACCTTTGACTTCCCCCTCCCCAGCCCTCTGCGGGTCTTTGAAATGGTGATGGTCCCTCAGCAGGAGTACCCCCTGGTTTGCATCGGTATTTCCCGTGGCTCCGCCCCCAACCCGCCCGTTGCCGTGCAGTACATCAACCTCAACTCCAACACGTCGTGGTTCACCAACTCCGGCCTGGGTACGTAGATGCCAATGTGGTGCCGTCATGTGACTTAGAGCAGGAATAAAGTGTTTAACAGCTGATGTTCACTGTCACAGAGAAGCCCAGTCCAGAGGTGGTCCAGGTAAACCAGCTGGACAGCAGCACCCTGCTCATCCTGCTGGAAAGTAAGAACCCGACCCACCGTCTGCACATGTGCACAACTACCACACTACACACATACACACAAACGGTTGTTCAGTACAATCATAAAAGCAAAGAGAGTGTATGTGACTATGATGCAGAGATGAGTCTGGACCAGATCAGACCAGAACACAAGTCTGGAACCATCCTTTACACTGGTCTATAAGTCTGGAATCAAACTAATAAAATGTTCCCACATGTGTGTTAGTGATAAAGTAAACTAAAGTCTTAAATGATGGTTGGATCAAGTTTCCAAGATCAGTCTGGGGTCAAAATGTGAAATATTTACAATAAACAGTAGAATAGTTTTTAGTCCAAATGAATATTGGTGTCGGATCTACTTCAAACACTGTCTGCACATTATGATCCATTCACTTTACTGGTTCTTTCTAGTGGAATATTTACTAATCCATTGTATACATGAACATAAAGCATCATATATGTGGAATAACAACCATCATATATATTAAAAACATCAACTAACCAACACTAAAGTCATTTGTTTTATTATTTATCAGATTAAGGTATGAAAGATTTAATACATTTAATGTCTGAAGAAGATACTTTATATACAAAAAATGGTAGAGCAGTGTTACCATTCAATAATAATAATAATAATGAATAAAACTAAATAAACTGAAATAAATGTATAACATTTACCTAAACAGTAAAAACAATCACATATGCAATGCACAAGAATAAAACATACAGCACAGAACACATAATACGTATGTTTGTAGTTTAGTGATTTATGTTTAGCTTATAAAACTGACTTTATTATGTTTTATGTATGTCTTTAATGTGGATGCATGGCTGTGATTTCTGTTTTCTCTAACTTCTGCAGCTGCTGTTTTGGCCTAGATGCTCCTGCAAACGTGATTTTTTTTTTAATCTCACTGAGGTTTTTTTTTTTCTTGCTGGTTAAATAAATAAATCACTTACTTGAAAATAAAATAAAACCTTGAGGATAAACCTCAATATTTTTTTTTTCAAAAGCTCATTCTCATAAGTCTTTCATTTTACTCTCATAATATTTATATTTTATCCTCAAAGTATCATATTATTTTCTTCAGTTTGGTTTTAATTCTCTTTCATCACAAACTTTTCCCACTCTTTTCTTCCACATTGATGGTGTTGGATGCTGATGTAACACCAGTGTCTTTACTGCTCAGTGTGTTTGATGTGAAACATTTCCACATGTGGAACCAGATCACTTATGTCACATGTGACAAACATAAGGCCCGGGGGCCAAATCCGGCCCGCCAAAGGGTCCACTCCAACCCTTGGGTTCACATATTTTCACATATTGACACTAAACCAAAGTATAATATCAAAAAATATGTTAATAATCTTGAACAAATATATGAAAAAGTGTTTTTTAAAGAGAAGTCAGTGCAGTTTTTAGAATATTCTGCCTAATATTAAATATTTGTGTATTTGTATTTGGTCCATTATGATCTGCAAGTTATAATGATCATGTGGAAATGATAAACAAAAGCATAATATTGTTAAAATTCAGCTTATTATTTCATTTATTTCGTGTTATTCACAGTGAACACATACTTTGTCAATGTAAACATTTTATTATTTAATTTTCCTTTTTTCACTCTAAAATATAGAGATATATCTGGAGTTGACATTATTTATATATTATGGTATTATTTCACTGGTTCGGCCTGATTCAAATCAGATTTAGCTGAATGTGGCCCCTGAACTAAAATGAGTTTGACACCCCTGACTTATGTTATTTGTCTACTGATTTTTTTTCCATTGTAAATTTGTAAATTTCTATTGTATACCCAGTGTTGTACCTGAACGAGTTCATTGAACGATCGTTCACAAACGATATCATATTTTTACGAACGTGAACGACTCGTTCACTTTTGTCAAATTAACGGGAAGTTGTGAACGCGGTTATTCTGGCATTTATTGAACTGTGCTCTTATGTAGTTCATATTTCGTTCTTATCATGTTATAATTATTGAGTCCTATAAGGAATAAAATGGGATCAAAACACAGCATTATCATAGATGTCATTTTTGTTTTATTCTGAACTAATGTTGGAAACATAAGGTTGTGGAATAGCCAATGAGAAGCGTTGTGGGCGGAGCAGAGAGAGAGAGAGAGAGAGAGAGAGAGAGAGGGGTGCAGAGAGTTTTTGGGAGCGTAGAAAAAGAGTTAAATGTACAGAGTGTGACCGTCGACCGGAGCAGGTGTTGTCCCGTTCTTGGAAATAAATATTGAAAACGAAGCTCACTGAAAGTCAGGATAATGTCAGGAACTGTTAATAATAAGTTTACAATAATAACACAAAAAAAGAACGAAAAAGTTCATTTTGGGATCCATGAACTTCTAGTTCATAATTTGGAAGAATGAACGATGAACTGAACTAATTCATATTGACTAACTTGAACTAGTTCCTAATCAAGGTGAACTTTCCCAACACTGTGTATACCATATTTTCTGCACGAAAGATGCACTGGACTACAAGGTGCACCATCAATGAATGGTTTAATTTTTTTAGCTTTTCATATATAAGGCGCACTGGACTATAAGGTGTATTAAGTGAAGTCAAAATCATGAGATAAAAACCCAAAATTCCAAGTCACTAAGCACAACCAGAATTAATCCATATATATATATGTATATATATATATATATATATATATATATATATATATATATATATATATATATATATATATACACACACTGTGGTTTTTAGAGAAGCCTTTTAAGTGCACCTTATTGTCTGGAAAATATAGTATTTCCTTTAGATTTAGTAAATGTTAGGCATTCTGCAGACAGTAAAGTAAGGATTTCATTGTACAGGGAAACATGTTTCCATACTTTGCACATGATATTAAACACTTTGAATCTTTGAATGACTGTGTCCGTCTCTAACCCTTCGTCCACAGAGTCAGTTCACCTGGTCGGCCTGGAGGGGGAGCTGAAGAGCAGCAGGTCTCCTCCCCAGGAGGCGTTCTTCACCCATGAGGTGGAGTCTGTAGGTGAGAAGAACATCCTCTGTCTTTCAAATCCTCTGTATGCAATAGGACGGTACTACAACCAATCAGTATAATCTTTAGGATGACGTAGTTAGAGCGCCTGAAAGTTGACGGAGGAGTCTGGAGAAAGTTAGGAATGACTAAACAAAATGGTGGATTATGGAGCTGAACGACTGTTGTCGCTTCTGTAAAAAGAATTTAAAGATTATTGACATTTTCTCACATTCTTCACTCATCTGTGATAAAAGGAAATCTACACCCATTTTTGTTCTTCTTCTATGGTTGTTTCTCTACCAATCATTGTTAGGCCCGCCCTCTGACTCTATACTTCACTGAGCTTCGTCGGTCAGTTTCACGGAAATCTAGCAAATAGTTACATTGAGCGAAACTTGACTACTACGGTAGAACATTAGATTTGCTGCTGCTAGAGGGGGTCTAGCATGGCTAGGCTAGGTTCCACATCCAGGATATACATCTGACCGAGTAGATTTGTCTCATTTCTAGTCCAAATATCTGATCACACTTAAAATCAGACAGAATCACCTGAAGAGGACCTTTTCAGTCAGATATAACAACTCATTTATAGATAATAGATCTGGACAAATCTGATCAAGACCATTTTCACTCGTTCCATTGGCAGATTTTATTTTATTTTTTAATTTTTTTTGCATTCATTCAAGAAGTATTTATTTTTTGCTTAATTCAAATCCCTTATCCACCCTGTGTTTATCCAGTTTACATCGAGGATACGCTGCTGGCAGTTTGGCGTCACGGTTGGCAGAGGAGGGGGCAGAACTTCACCGATATCCTGGAGGAAACCAACGACCCCCGCAAGGTCTACAGACTGGTGTCCTCAGACAGGTACAGAACAGACCCAGAGGATCACAGAGTTCCACAGAGAAAATGTTTGTTTGCAGACAGTCTTTGACCAAAGTTAAGTAAAAACACAGATGATACAACACTGACAGTGTTAAAGATGAACCACACCCACTGGTACTTCTATTCTATTCTATTGTATTCTATTCTATTCTATTCTACTCTATTCTATTCCAATGTAATTTAATCTTTTTTTAAAAATCTAATTAAAACAAGTATTCAGAGAATGCCTGATCTTGCCAATTCTTGAATTAGAGCCAAATATGTGGTTTTGACTTTTCTACTAAATGCGACCTTGACCTTTTGCGATAATGATAATGTCGATATATGTATATATGCATCAGTGCGTGTAATATTATGATAATATATCCAGTATTGATTACGTTATAGCGTGATATGTCTATGTTTGACACACAAACAGTGTTACAGAAGTTTATTCTGGGATATGTCACCTTTGACCTCAAGAGATCTCAAAAACTCTTGGTCGTAGGTGATAACATCAATTATGGAAATTGGAGAAATCTTTATTCCACATCGGTTGTTACCATAATAATCTCTCCCAACCAATGTTGGGTGAGATTAAAAAGCAGAGGAGCCACTACAGAACCCTGTGGAACACCATGGTTCATAGCATGGGGTTCAGAGTGGGTGTGGTTAAACAAAACCCTGTGATTTGTGACAGACATGGCATTAGTGGAATAGAAAGATTATTCTGTGTCTTCTGGAGTCACATAAATAAAAATGAATAACAACAAACAGTTCTCTACATGTTCTCATGCACTTGTCGTTGCAGGATGGTGGTTTTGGAGACGCGTGCCACTGATGACCAGACAGGCCTGTCCAGCCTCTATGTCCTGGAAATTGCAGAGAACTATGTCATGCTCCCCTGACATGCCTGTCCGCTCACAGAAAGCATCATGGGAAATGCCAACCGACGACGGAAGTTGAAATGACAAAAGGACATTTTGGACTCGTCGGCATTTTGCCTCGAAACGTGGATGTTGACTTATTTATGCTCATTTCTACTTGGTTTGCGAGATCCAATAAAATCTCCAGAATCTGACAGCTGAGAAAAACCCCTGAGGGACGAGGGACATCGTCCTTAGCACTAACAGGGGATGGACTCCGTTTGGATGTGTAACCATGGCATCCTGGAGGTGGTGAGATGCAGCGTTGTGCTAGTGTTCGCTCACCTTTTAAAAAAAGTCTTGAGTCGTCTGTGTGTCGGAGTTTCATGTCGCTAACACTGTAATAAATGTGTTGAACACAAACTGACGTCCACTGGTTGCTATGACAACAGTAGAACAGGTTACCATGACATTTATCAAACGATACGAGGGGGTGTTTTAGATGTTCTTTTCCACAACCGATGAAGTTCTGCTGATTCTAAATGATGGACTAACATCGTAAAGTAACAAATGAATGTATGAACAGGTTTATTTTAGTTGTATTCATGTGTGTCTTCATTTTGAGACAAAAGTCACTTTTCCATTTGATAAAAGGAAAAGTGCGGCTGTGGCTCAGTAGGTAGAGTGGGTCGACCAATGTTCATGTCCCGGCTCTGGCTGTCCACTTATCAAAGTGTCCTTGGGCAAGACACTGAACCCTGACTTAGGCCCCCAGTATGGACTGACAGAACCTTAGAAACCTACTGGTGTGTGTGTGAATGTGAAGCTAATGTAAAGTGCTTTGAGCACCATGAAGGTGGAAAAGTGCTATATCAGTGCAGACTATTTACTAAATGTCCAAATAAAAGCAGAAGGGTTTAATGTCCATTTTTCTATTAATTAATTAATCACAAATGTAACAAGTATTCAGAGAATGTCTAAGTTTCTATGACTATAACCCATTCTTGGATTAGTATGTAATTTTGCCATTTATGCTAAATACGACCTTCACCTTTGACCTTTTGCAATATTGATAATTTTGTTATATGTAGATATGCGTTAGTGCGTGTGATATAATATATCCAGTATTGATTGTTATAGCGTGATATGTCTGACACACACAGTGTTACAGAAGTTTATATTGCGACATGTCACCTTTGACCTCCACAGATCTCAAAAACTGTTGGTCGTAGTTTATAACACCAAGTCTGAGTAATGTAGAAATCTTTATTCTGCATCATTTGGTACGTATCTGAAAGTTCTGTGACCCTCCGTTGTTGAGGATTATCTGAGTTTGACCTTTTAGTTAATTGTGATCTTGACCTTTGACCTCTACTCAAATGGATCATTGTATCTGATGCACATTAGCTATATGTATATGCCCATGTCATTTCATGGTGATATCTACAGTATTCATTGAGTTATAGCATGATATGTGTCTGTGGACACACACACACACACACACACACACACACACACACACAGTGATTAGAATATTGTCACTCAGCCAATGATTTAATGATTTAAAATATCTAATATCTATGATATTGAGATCCTAGATTCTGGATCACTTTGAAATTTACTCTCCATTTTCCGCAATGTAAAATCTCAGTGATCCAGAATCCAGGATCATTTCCGGATCACCACCAACATTTAATCTTTTGTTCCTTGTGACACTCCCAACACATCCTGAAAATGTTATCAAAATCTAACCATAACTTTTTGAGGAATGTTGCTGACAGACAGACAGACAGACAGACAGACAAACTCCAGTGAAAACATAACTTCCTTGGTGGACCTCCCTTCATTCAGAGGGGGAATGTCTGCCTTGGCGGAGGTTTGTGCTCTAAGTGCTTTTCTAGTTTTAAGTGTGATCAGATATTTGGACTAGAAATTTGAAAAATACACTTGTTCAGATTTAGATTTTTCGTGGATTTCCAAACTTCTCATCCTAGCAGGGGGACAGTGGATGTAAAGGGAGGGGGGTCCACACTGACACACGTGACTCCTTCCTCCTCCTCTTCTTCATCCTTCATGATCGGTGGTTAAATGCCGGATCGCCCCTCGCCAGGCCCGGACCTCTCTTCTCCTCTCCCCTCCTCGTGCATCGGGGGGGAGTGCGCAGTGCCAGTACGCATCATCATCACCATCATCATCCTCGCACGTCAGTTACGCACGGACGGCGGAGGAACGGAGGCTGAGCCCCGGTCCAAGGGATGCTGTGACGGGTTGGCACCAGGGCTTTCACCCGGGCTGCGGCGGCGGGGACCATAGCTCTGTCTCCGGTTGTGCTGTAACATGCTCGGGGCCGGACCGGGGCTGCGGGTCGGCGGCTCTGCGGGGCTGTAGTATCGTTTCCAGGTCAGACTGTGCTGTGTTTCCTGTGCCGCTGCTCGGTTCGGACTAAAAATGGCCGGAGATGGCGGCGCTCTGAAGGATATCAATGAGATTAAGTCCCAGTTCCGGACCCGGGAGGGATTCTACAAGCTGCTCACCCTCTCCGACTCACAGCAGCGGGGCGGGCTGCCGCGGGGGCCGTCCGCCGGGGCCACGCTGGGGCCCGGAGCCGGCCCCGGTGCGATACCCGGCGGAGGGGTCGGGTTGCTGCAGGGGCCCGGGGCCGCCGCCGCCGCTGCCGTTGCCGCGTCTTCCTCTTCCAATGCCGCAGCCAACTCCTCCCCGGCGGGCTTCCTTCCACCAGTCCGGGTCTCCATGGTCAAGCTCCAGCCCGAAGACCCGAGCGAGGAGTCGGAACGGGTGTGTTTCAACATCGGCCGGGAGCTTTATTTCTACACCTACACCAACATTAAGAAGGTGAGGGAGCCTCCGACACTACCGCTTCTACCGCCGCGTCTGCCGCTCCATATAGCTTAGCATGCTAATATCACGGCTAGTTGGATGCTATTAGCCCGAGTTTCGTCATCTTTATAACGGACTCGGGTCGATGCACGCGACGGCGAAACGTCGCACGAGCCCCGGGTTCAGGGCGTATGGAGAAGGGAGGGGGAGGGAGAGGGGGAGGGAGGGGTGTATCAACGGGACCAGGACATGAAACGGACCTGGATCACCCACTGCCCCAGAGCCGCAGAGCCGCAGAGCCGGGACATGTGGACCGGGTCCGGATGTGGAACGATTTATATTGACAGATAGTTATCACGAGTCAGTTTAAACCAGGATCTTTATTATTATTATTATTATTATTATTATTATTATTATTATTATTATTATTATTATTGTTATTGTTATTGTTATTGTTGTTGTTGTTGTTGTTGTTGTTATTGTTGTTGTTATTGTTGTTGTTATTATTATTATTCGTGGTTCATCTATAAGTAGAAGACGCAACAAAATAAAATTATTTTTAAAGGAAAAAACAAAATGAAAATGAGGTAAAAACAGAAAAGACGCAAAAACAAGATGGAAAGGAAACGAAACAAAAATAACGAAATGTGCCAAATAAAAAAAATATGAATACAACTTTTTTAAAATATACACAGAGTAGATGAAAAACCATGTAAAAGCTGAAATATGATCTAAACACTGAAACACTAAGAGATGAAAACAAAAAAGAACAAAACTGAAACAGAAACTAGATGAAAAGTGAAGAAAATGTATTATTATTATTAGTAGTAGTAGTGGTTTATTTAGGATAGAATAGAAGCTTTACAACTAAATCCTGTTTAGTTAAATTCTTTGTAGCAGTTACTGCATTCCATCATGAGCATATATATATATATATATATATATATATATATATATATATATATACGTACGTATACAGAGAGAGAGTCAAAATAAGGTGCCATTTAAAATATTTAGTCAGATCAACTTGTCAAAGTGACAGAGTGCAAGACAGTTCAGTCAGTGGTAATAGTGGGTTAGGGTTATAAGTAGAAGATGCAACAAAATGAAATAATGTAAAAGTCAAAACAAGATGAAAGTCAGTTAAATGAAGAAACAAAATACAAATGTCAGAAGATGCAACACAATGGATATGAGGTAAAAGCAGAAAATTAACACGTTTGACAAAAACAAGATGAAAAAGAAGGAAAAAAAAAGACAAAAGTTGCAGAATTAAATGAAAATGATGAAAACCTTGTAAAAGTTTCAGAAAAAAATATGAGGAACAGTGATGTAAAAAAGAAATATGATATAAACACCAAGTGACACTGACAGATGAAAACATTTTAATAATGCATGTAATAAAAAGAAACAGACACAAGATAAGAATGATTTGAAACAAAGCCAATAAAAGATGCAACAAGATAAGGACAAAATATGAATAGAATTCAACAAAAGACAAAATTAAAATGATGTGAAAGACGAAGCAAGATAAAAGAAGAAAAAACATGTTTGAGATGATGCAACGAGATGGACATGATGTAAAAGTAGAAAATAAAGTATGTAAGACAAAAAGAAGATGGAAAGGCAACAAAACAAAGATGACAAATAAAAGAAGATGAATACAACCTAAACACACACACACACACACACACACACTAGATGAAAACTATGTAAAAAGTTAAATATAATATAAACAACATAAATAGTATCTGTAATGTAAACAGGTACTATAGTATCTGTAATGTAAACAGGTACTATAGTATCTGTAATGTAAACAGGTACTATAGTATCTGTAATGTAAACAGGTACTATAGTATCAGTAATGTAAACAGGTACTATAGTATCAGTAATGTAAACAGGTACTATAGTATCAGTAATGTAAACAGGTACTATAGTATCAGTAATGTAAACAGGTACTATAGTATCTGTATGGAAGTGGTCTTAAGCACTAGTACCTGGTACCAGAGTAGATAACATATCATGTAACCATGGCATCAGTTTAGATGTTCTGTTTCATTTGTATTCAGTCAAACAAATACATTATTATTCAGGTTGAATGTGATGAAAACATGTGGAACGTCAGTGTTCTGATGAAGACAGTTTGTAACAGAGATAATAATAAATACGTCTGAGGTTTGATCTGCAGTAAATATAGTCTGAAAAGGTCCGCAGATCTGAGATCAGTTAGTGGAAGAAGAAGACTCTGAACAAAAAAAACATTCACAGATGTATCAGGATTTTTTGTTTTACGATTTTTAAATAAATTTTTTGGTTCAAAAATAACACATTTTTTAGGGATGGTGAAATTCATAACAAATCTTGGTCGATCACTGACCCTCATTAACTGGTTGAAGTCGGTCACTGTGAAAAGAAAACACTTGCTTTGTCCCCTCACACACACACACACACACACACACACACACACACACAAACACACACATAATACATAATAGTGATAGTGTTGTTTTAGTGTGTATTTTTATTGAGTTTTGCTCATTTTTTCCACAAGAAATAACTAAAAAAATAAGAAGCTGGGCCATGGACGCAGAATGATCGAGACAAAAATGTCTGAGCACATGTAAAATAGTTGAAAGTCTATTTCTATAATCTCATAAAATGTCATTATTAACATTTACAGTTGTTTTTATAGTAAATATGATGAAAATTCAAGTCTGTTCTTTTTTTTTTACCATTTTAAACATTTATTACATATAATAATGATAATTAATGGGCATATATTGAAAGTTTGGTTCTTCCTGAAAAAAGGTTCAAAAGAATTGGCATGGAAGACGTGTTCTGATACTGTTATTACATAAACAACATAAAGAAATGTAGGCAGTCTGTTACAATGGTAGTTATTAAAGGGTTAAGAAAGGTTAAAAATAGAGGGAAGTGACACAACAGTTACTCTGTGTGTTATTAACTTCAGTTATAGATCATGGTCCTGATCCATGGTCCAGTTTTGGTCCACAGGCCGTATGTTTGCCCCCCTCCCTCTATATTTACACATGGGTCATCCTAAATGTCTGTGTGGACTCTTCTCTGTGTGAATATTTTGGGGTGTGTGCACTCGTCCTCCATTTTCCTCTTGACAGCGTGTGTTTTTAGCCTCATTAGCGTTGGTTATTAATGAGCTGAATGTGGATCAGGTTCCTGCTCCACTGGTTCTTTAATGACAGACCATAATAACCCGTCCAGGATCAGCTGGAGGACAAACACTCACGGCTTCTACTGGAGTCGTTGATCAAACAGGACTGAAGCAGATTTATTTTGTTCACATTTTCAGATTTTAAAAAAAATCATATTTTTCATTGTGTTAAATATGATCTCAGGTTTAATTTAGTAAATTCTGATAAATAAACACAGTGAGCTCAACCTGGTGAAATAGAAGAAAATGTAAAATGTATTACTTTTTTTTTTAGATATTCCACAAGTGTGTAACCACATACCCGAAGGTTAATATAGATTAAAAACTCATATTTAACCACGATTAATTGAAATTAAACCACAGCAACCCTGTGATTATTAATCTGATTAAAGGTTTTAATCGTGATAGCGTTAATATGGATCATTTTCAGGTAGAAATATTCAGATTCCTGTGTTTAAATGTTGTTTGGTCTGTGCCTGACTCTTCTCTTTGCCCTGTTCCACGTCTGCAGGCAGTGGACCTCAGTAAACCAATAGACAAAAGGATCTACAAGGGGACGCAGCCCACGTGTCACGACTTCAACCAGTACTCGGCCACAGCGGAGAGCGTGGCCCTGATCGTGGGCTTCTCTGCCGGGCAGGTCCAGTACCTGGACCCCATCAAGAAGGAGACCAGTAAACTCTTCAACGAGGAGGTAACGGACGCCGCCACCTTCGTCCACTGTGTTCCTGCAGGTTTAACCCTTAAAAACCCAACGAGCCACCGACTACCAAAACTGTCTACTGAACTGAACTGTGTAATACGACTGATCCTTTAGTCCAGGGGGGTCCAAACTAGGGCTGCAACGATTAGTCCACGTTGTTGAGTAACATAGAACTAGTCGACAATGAATTCCATTGTCGACTACTGTCACCAGTCACCTTTTTCCAACAGAGTGAGACATCTCACTTGATTATAATCTCTGTCGAGAGTCCCTAATGCGCAATAGTGTCTGTGAGTGGTAACAGACAGGTACTAGTACCAAAACTTCTAAAATTTTGGAGCATTTTATCCTGGATACAGTGAATAAAAAGTCTAGTGGTTTGTAAAGCAGCAGGTACAGCATGACAACACCTGAGGCACCAAAGAGAAAGAATGTTGGTCAGTTGAATTAAACTGAGTCGGTATGATTCTAGTCCATAGGGTTTTTATGATATACATTGTACATTTTATTATTATTTTTGTTATAAAAGAGCTGCAGCGTTATGTCAGACTGTGTCTATTTTACATTAAATCCATACAGTCTGAAGAAGTGTGTGGACTAGAGCTGGGAATATTTGACCCAAACTGATGGGACCCCACCAGACCCGGCGGGTTTGGGCATATTTTTCATCATTTCAATCAGACCTGGGCCAGTTTGGGTCTGACATTTAAGGTCCATTTCATGCTTTGCAATGGAGCCCCTTCCTGCAGACGTTCACACGCAGCACCGTGACTAACTGCTGTTACATGTTCAATAACAGTTTTCATTCTACTCATCTTTCTTGTGTTTGTTATCATTTGCCACATAATTAAATCAACTTTATGCTAAAGTTAAGAAAAAATGTATAATAATTAGTCGACTAATCGTTTCAATAGTCGGTGACGAGTCGACTATTAAAATAGTCGTTAGTTGCAGCTCTAGTCCAAACTGGGACTTTGACTTCGAATTTTGACATTCAATTATAATTCGAAAGAGACGTTCAAACGAATATTAGGCAGCTCTTAATATTGGAACTTGTATTTGGTATCATTAGGCCTATTTGTTTTACTTTTGTGAATGTGTTTGTAAAGGTTTTCAGTTCAGGTCACAGGTTTTTTTGGGGGTTTTTTTTTTACATTTGGGGAATTTATGTGACTGGCAAACGTGAAGGTCATTATCGTTGGGTTTATCTGGACACCTGTAGACGTTTGTGTCCAGCTGGTACATAACCAACAGCACAGTGGTCACTGGTCAGTCCTGTTCATTCATTAACAATAAGTTGAGGTAGATGCACGTCTGAAATTCACACTACGGAAAATGTCTAAGTGTCATAAGTTAAAGTGAGCAGGTAAAACTCACCTGTGACTGTTTTACATATAGGGTCTGTTTCTGTACCTACTCATTTTGTAAACATTCCCTTTTGATTGTCAATTAGGCTAACAGTTTAGCTAACAGTTTAGAGGCTCCAGTTAACCAAGAAAACCAAGGAACAGTGTTTCACACACAACAAGACAACGGACAAAAGATGATGTTTGTGGATTATGTAACGTTAAAAGTGTCAGACGATAATAATGTTCATTACTGCCACTGCATGTTTCATCAGTAATGGTTGTAAACACAGCAGAATATTTGACTGAATACTGCCCCCTGGTGAACTGAACATAATTAAATTTTGATGTGGAGATGTTAGTGAGGCCTTTTCAGAGTAATATAATTAATAAATATTTGATTATTATTCGGCAGCACGGTGGTGCAGTGGTTAGCACGGTGGTGCAGTGGTTAGCACGGTGGTGCAGTGGTTAGCACGGTGGTGCAGTGGTTAGCACGGTGGTGCAGTGGTTAGCACGGTGGTGCAGTGGTTAGCACGGTGGTGCAGTGGTTAGCACGGTGGTGCAGTGGTTAGCACTCGTGCCTCACAGCAAGAAGGACCCTGGTTCGAATCCCGTACCAGACCTTTCTGTGTGGAGTTTGCATGTCCTCCCCGTGTCCGCGTGGGTTTTCGCCGGGCACTCCGGTTTCCTCCCACCATCCAAACACATGCATTGATAGGTTAATTGGTTAATCTAAAATTGTCCATAGGTGTGAATGTGAGAGTGATTGTTTGTCTATATATGTTCAGCCCTGCGATGAACTGGTGTCTCATACAGGGTGTACCCCGCCTTCGCCCATTGTAGCTGGATTAGGCCCCCAGTGACCCCCGTGACCCTAGTGTGGATAAAGCGGGTTCAGATGATGAATGAATGAATGATTATTATTCAAATGTCTCCATTAATTTTCAAATCAAATTCGAATATGACTTTAGGGCAAAGGTCAAAAGTGTTGTTGTTGCATTCTGGGACACAGGAGTGTGTGGAATGTGATTGGACGTTCATGCCACGCTGTAGATGGTGCTGTGATAGAACACTGCCATGTGGAACAGCAATGATATGGAAATGCGACAGCGGATAGTTTCCAAGATTTCCACTCTGGGATGAGTCTTCAGATTTTTGTGTTTTCAACCCGTAAAAAGTCAGTTCTCGCGTAAAAGAAAAGCATTTCCGATTAAATATTTTTTCATTTTTAGCTGCAATTGTATAAAGAGCCGCTAAAGGTCTCTGAGTGGTCTCACAGCAAATTGTCACAGTTATGTTGTTGCAGATATTTGTCATTTATGTCAAATTTTTGTAGCACAGGGAGCACATGGCGTGTGCTGTTATTTATCACCACAACACGGTCATGAATTCACTAGGATTTCCCACCTGGATCGCTGATCCTCTTCCACATCAGGCTCTTTCATTATCTTGTCTCAAAAAATTGAAGAGTTAAAAACAAATACTCAATTATAATTATATTATTTTTCAACCCTTTAAATACTTTTTTGTTTTGTGTCGTGACACAGACTAAACTTCCTGTTATATTTACCACTCACACTGAACTATATTAATTCAATGATTTTGGTCTGTATTTATTTGGTGTTTTTCTTTTTCTTCAGTTAAAATCAATATGTTTTATGTCACTTTTGTCATTTTATCATTCTATCGTTTTATTATTATTGTCTGTCTGTTTATGGTTTCTGGAAATTTAACTTCCTCCTCCTCCTCCTCCTCACTCTTTTCCAGAGGTTGATAGACAAATCCAAGGTCACGTGTTTAAAATGGCTGCCTAAGTCGGAGAACCTGTTCCTGGCATCGCACGCCAGCGGTCACCTCTACCTCTACAACGTGGACCACCCCTGCGGCACCACCCCGCCCCAGTACTCTCTGCTGAGGCAGGGGGAGGGCTTCGCCGTGTACGCCTGCAAAACCAAGACGCCGCGTAACCCGCTGCTGAGATGGGCTGTGGGCGAGGGGGGGCTCAACGAGTTCGCCTTCTCCCCGGACGGCGTCCATGTGGCGTGCGTAGGCCAAGATGGCTGCCTACGTGTCTTCCACTTCGACTCCATGGAGCTGCAGGGCGTCATGAAGAGCTACTTCGGCGGGTTACTGTGCGTGTCGTGGAGCCCTGACGGGAAGTACTTGGCCACGGGGGGAGAGGACGACCTGGTCACCGTCTGGTCGTTCGCAGAAAGTCGTGTCGTGGCGAGGGGTCACGGCCACAAATCCTGGGTCAACGTGGTGGCGTTCGACCCCTTCACGACCTCCCTGGAAGACGACGAGCCCATGGAGCTCAGCGGCAGTGAGGAGGACCTCCACCAGGGGGCGCCCAATAACTCCATGCACTTCGGCCGGGTACGAACAAGCAGCACATTGTCGCGTCTTTCCCGGCACAGCTCGAAAGGCGGGGGGTCCGCGTCAGTCACCTACCGCTTCGGTTCGGTGGGACAGGATACGCAGTTCTGTCTGTGGGACCTGACCGACGATGTGTTGTACCCCCGCCTGCCGCTTTCTCGCGCGTTCACTAACACTTTTGGACCCTCGCTATCCAACTCGGGCAGCGGGGTGGTCAACAGCACGTCAGGAGGGGGGGGCAGCGGAGGGGTGGAGGGCCATCATCATCCTCCCAACACTAACACCGGCACCTCCAATCCTCCGACGCTCCCCTTGCCTCTTCCTCGCTCCCTTTCCCGCTCCAACTCCCTGCCCCACCCCGCCGTCGCCAATGCCTCCAAGGGCCAGAGCGCCTCGGAGAGCGGCGGTGGCGGCGGGGGAGGGGGCGGGACTAGCAGCGGAGGGAACAGCACCCCGTTCAGCATCGGCCGCTTCGCCACACTGTCCCTCCAGGAGCGAAAGTCTGACAAGTCCGGCAGCGGCGGCGTTGAGAAGGAGCACAAGCGCTACCACAGCCTGGGGAACATCAGCAAGAGCAACGACAAGATCAACGTGGCACCGAGGAGCAACCGACTGGACGCCGCCAAGGTCCTGGGCACCACGCTGTGCCCCCGCATGCATGAGGTGCCCATGCTGGAGCCGCTGGTCTGCAAGAAGATCGCACACGAGCGGCTGACGGTGCTGGTGTTCATGGACGACTGCATCATCACGGCCTGCCAAGAAGGTCTGATCTGCACCTGGGCCCGACCGGGGAAGGCGGTACGTCTGACCTTTAACCCTTTAACCTCAGGGTTCCATCAGATGACCTTTAACCCATAAAGACCCAAATTCAACCACTGACGACCACAACCATCCACTGATCTACACCGTTTAACACAAGGATCTCAAACTCATATTCTTCATTTTCCACATTCAGCCTGACTTGAGGCAGTAAAACGAAAACATAATAACCTATAGATAATGACAACTACACATATTTGTCATTGTTTTAGTGCAAAAAACCCTCATTAAATTCTTAAAATACTTTTAGAAATTATCAAAATGCAAAAGAAGGAACATTTTAACAATATTCTGCCTTAATTCATCATTTGTCCATATGTTTTATTATCTATCTATCTATCTATCTATCTATCTATCTATCTATCTATCTATCTATCTATCTATCTATCTATCTATCTATCTATCTATCTATCTATCTATCTATCTATCTATCTATCTATCTATCTATCTATCTATCTACCTACCTACCTATCTACCTGCCTACCTACCTACCTACCTACCTATCATTAGTTCACATACTCTGGGTCTTTATGGGTTAATCTTGCAGTGTTTTATCTTCATCACTCATCGTTACAGGTTCTACATCTGGTCTTTTCTGTCTGGGAACACTTTTCTTCTATTATCTTTTCTCCTTCAGTTTAGTCATTTTCCACCTGCAGGACGTTTGACTCTTATCTCCAGCTCAAACCGTTAATACCCTTGTCCTGTTGGTGGTGGCGGCGTCCTTTGATGTCCCGTCACCTTTCCACCGTATGGACTGCGTGTTCCTTCCGTCTGTCCGTCCCTGGGGTTTTAACGTCTCTGTACGTTCTTGTCTCTTGTCTAGAACTTGACAGCACAGAACGGAAACTCTCCGAGCGGCACGGTGGTATAGCTGCAGGAGAAGCTTTGCACTCACCTCCTCTTCATCATCCTCCTCCTCCTCCTCCTCTTTCTCCGTGGGACGCCTTCTCCACAGATCGTCCAAAAGGTCAAATCAGGGGCCAACTATAAGAGACCGTACCCTACCTACCTACCTAGCAACCTAGCGACCTACCTAGCAACCGTTGCAGTATTATAACGCCAGTATTAACTCTACACCTGCACTGATTTCACTCACAGTGGACGATTCGGTGGGAAACTCTCGTCCATGACTCCAAACTAGTGACCGACAGATATGGACTTTTTTGGGTCCGATACCTATTTATTTATTTATTTATATCAACCTTTGCCAATGACGATATTTCCAAGCAAATGTTTGGGGCCAATGCTGATTGTTTTTCTCTGTTAAATGAAAACAAATTACTGATCAACAGATATGGATTTTCTTTATTTACATAAGCTTTAGCTGATAACAGATACAGGCCACTGATATTTCCAAGCTGATTTTAAAATGTTCTGGGGTTTTTTTTGTTTTTTTTCCCCATCAGCTTTTGTCAATGACCAATACAGACTGCTGATATTTCTAAGCCGATATTTGGGGTTGATAGTGATGCCCCCTCTGTCAAATGAAAACAAATTAGTAAATGACCAATTTGGATTTCTTTTTTTGGGTCCAATACCGATTTTTTTTTTACGTTTTTTTTTTTTTTTTTTTTTTTACTTATTTATTTTAACATCAATCTTCAGACAATGACCGATACAAACCACCGATATTTCTAAACCGATATTTGGAGCTGATATTGATTTTATTTTTTCTCACTCTTTTTCAAATGAAAACAAATGTCAGAAAATTTTAGCTTTTGAAAGGAAACATTTATTGAATTAAAAATATTAAACTACTGGTAAAAACAAACAAACAAAAAATATATCGGCCCCATATATCGTTCTGTCATTACTCAAAACCATAAAAACCAGTCCAAACACATCATAACATCATCTACTTAGGCTTTAGGTAACCATAGCAACATGATGACAGCGATGGAAAAACCTGGTCAAACAGAAGCATGTGGACAGAACAGTGATGAGAAAAACCTGCTTTTTAATCTGTTTCTTCCACTTTGAAACATATGTGTGTTGGGTTTTTCTTTATTTTTTATTTTTTTAATTTCTACGTGCCATTTCTAACTTCACTCAGAGCCAAGTAAAAAAAATCTGCCTTCTTGCACCAGTTTAAAATAAGTGAAAACATTAAACAATATGTTGAAATAAGTGATTTGAAGGTTTTATTTCAGTATCACATCATTTTATTATGTTCAAATCAGCCATTAAATCTTCCTGGTGCCAACTTCTGCCAAACCGCTCATGAACATGTGCTGCAGCTCAGTTCAAAAGCATCATATTATCACCCAAGAACCTTTAAGTAAATGTATATTTGTGTCGTAGGTGTTTTGTAAAACCTCATCTTTTTGTCCACATACTTTTTTTTGGCTGCTTTAAACCTTTTATTCCTCTGTCCTACAAACTCAGCCGTCATAAATTCAGTTGATGGATGATGGATTAACCCGTATTAATTTTGACAGCATTATTAAAAACAAAATAAAAGAATAAAAGACAGAATAGATTAAATGACATAGAAACTGTACAGAAGAATAAAATAAAACCAAAGTAAAAGAATAAAAATAATAATAGTATGAATAAAACCACACAAATAATTTTTTTTTATATTAATCCAGATTAATTTTGATTTATCACAATTAAATACCATTCCTTTTTAATCTAAAAATATTAATCTGATTTTAAAAATTAATGCTGCATTTGACTTTTCACCAGTAAAGAAGTTAATTTTATGCACTTAGCATTTTTGTTGGAACCGCGGTGCTAGCAGAATCCCTGACTAATTTACACTCTGTGTTAATACAGTATTTTAAGATGGAAGTGTTTGCGTTCTGCAGAGTATGTATAATAACTTCTTACCAGTCGACTGTTTTTTTTTTACTTAAATGTCAAACTGTTTAGCGTCTTCTGTCTTTCCACTTACATAAGTAAAGTATATTATTTGTCATTATACACTGTACAACCAAATTAGTCCTCTACATTTAACATCCTTGATGCCATTGGGGTAACCTTACATCTTTCTGTATGTACAGTTGTGGTCAAAGGTTTACCTTTTTAATCTAAAAAAAAAATCTAATCTAATTTGAAATGTTAATTCTGCATCTGATTTTTCATGAGTAAAAGGTAATAATAAAAACCTGTACAAGCACAAACAAAACAAATTAAACACATGGAACGTCCTGAATCCACTTCACTTTTCCACAGTTATTTCCCAGTGGAAGCACCGTAGTATCATCTTCATCATCATCATCATCATCATCATCATCATCATCATCATCATCAGCTGATCCTCCTTCTTCACAGAGTTTCCCACCTGATGCCACTGAGGGGGGGTAAACACGCAGCCCCCCACCTCATGCACCTCAGCCCCTCGAGCATCTGCAGAAAGACTGTATCGACCAATCACGGCTCACGTCTCCTTTCTATCTGTGACCTTGAAGCATCAAGGAGCAAACATCAGGCCAGGCTCCGCCCCCTTACCAACTTCACCCCCCTTTTCCTCCAAGGCCGGCGCTCCTCATTCCAACCCCCGCCCCCTCCCCATGCAAAGACACAGCAAAAGCCACGGCCGTTGTATTTAAGTTATTTATTTTATCACCAGACTGTGTAGTAATTTATACTGTAAATACTGCAAATAGTCTATAAATAGAAAAAGGACGGTGGAAAATATGGAAGTGGACGACGAGGACACAAAAGGAAAAACCTGGAAAAATGAAGAATATTAATATATGAAGATACTTCTATTGTACATAGCAACCACACTTAAATCTGAATGTCTGCTGTTTTAGGGAACTTGAAGATGTCAATGTGTTTTTATTTTTGTGTGATAAAGGGTTTTTGTTTTCTCCAGTTCGTCCCCCGAACGCGAACCGACTCCGATCCGTCAACAGCGGCCAGGGTGACCAGACGGCGCCAAAAATTCACAACAGTCTGACATTGTAAACTGTCGTCCCAAAGCCCCAATCTGACCTGAAATGTCCCGAAACTAAATGATGTGTTTTCTGATCTGGAATTAATTCAGTTTTTTAATCTCACCTAAAAATTGATAAGAAAAGTGATCATTAGTGATCAATCAATATGGATTTTTGGGGGAGTCAATACCAATACATTTTTGTATTTTTTTTTTTACATCAAGGCTTAGCTGATGATCGATACAAACCATCGATATTTCTAAACTGATATCTGGAGCTGATAACTGATTTTTTTTCTCCGTTAATGATAAAAAATATCAGAAACTCCTCTTTAATAATTAGAAAATCTAAATTGTGACAGTTATAAATATGACTAAACATCAATTTTCTTTTTTTTTTTACTTTCATCTCTTCTTTTTTTCTTTTTTTCTTCTTTTTTCCCCATTTTTTTCCTTATTTTTCTCTCCTTTTTCTAATTTTTTTCACTCCCTGTCCTTTTCCTATTTTTCACCCTTTTTTCCCATTTGTTTTTGTCTTTTCCCTCTTTTTCCTGACATCTAAAAACAGAACATATCAACCAACAAAACAATAATGCAAGAAAAATACATAATAAATCATTCATATCATAATCATGTATGTTTAGTGGTTAAATATTTTTAAATCGTGTAGTTTTAACTAAAGCTGTTAAATGATTACATTTTTAATCAGATTAATCACAGGGTTTCAGTGGATTTATTTTGATTACTGTATTTTCTGGACTTTAAGTCACACCAGCCAGAAAATATATAATAAAGAAGAAAAAACATATATAAGTCGAATTTTGAGGGGAAATGTATTTGATAAAATCCAACACCAAGAACAGACATTTCATCTTCAAAGGTAATTTAAAATAAAAATAGAGAACAACAGGCTGAATATGTGTACGGTATGCTAACGTAAGCTAATGTAACACATTCAGCTAACGTTACATAACACATAAACTTGGTATGCTAACGTAGCAGTTATTCAGATAACTACAGCATAAAGAACATGCTCAACGGCACCCTCTTGTGGTTGTCGTGTGGAAAATAACATGTGAAATCATATAATAATGTGTTCATAATTTAATATAAAAGTAGCTCTGGAGTATAAGTTGCACCACCAGCCAAATTATGAAAAAAAACTGCGACTTATAGTCCGAAAAATACGGTAATTTTTTTTTTTAATTTTATTAATGAAAGAATTGATCTTTGGGACAGGTTTGAAAATTCATCTGGTATTATTGTCTCTATAAGATCTTAAAAAAAAGCCACTCTCACCTGGTCACTCTAATGGCGCCGTTTCGGATCCGGTTCGAATGGAGCACAGAGAGCGAACCCTTGGAATGTGGCTGCTATTTGTACAGTTCAGCTGCCTGTACACGTCCATAGGTCTGAATAATGGTCATGATTCTGCCAAACCAAACAAAAAAACTAAAAATCACAACAAAAAAACTAAAAAGCATCTTAAAGGAAAAGCTGCACATGCACACACACACACACACACACATGCACACACACACACATGCACACACACACACACACACACACACACGCACACACACACACACGCTCCTGCTGTAGCATCGTCCTTCCACAGCGTTTGCGAGTCCATTCCTGTTGCACCTGAATTGCCTCCCGCAGGAATTTGCACCGTCGACAACGCTAGGGGGCGATAGCGTCCTGTTTGATCTGAGCTCTGTGCAGAAACAACTCCAATAAAAAAACAAACAAAAAAAAACATTCACACCCGATCAGCTTTTGTTCTGCTTATTGATCAGATCCACTGATTATTGGGTTTATGTTCACGTTCCGATGTCACAACTGTTGGATCAGTCACTAATTATTGTTCATTGTTCGTTACACGCATTAAAACGACATGGAATCAAAACAGCGTCGACTTTCAGCCAAATCATTCTTAGTTTTTGGTTCATGGTTTAAATTGAATTACATCAAAACTATTGATTCATTTCCAGTTGTTTCATTGGTATTTTTGTGACGAGAAGGGCATTATGTAAAAAAAAAAATTAAATTATTTTTTTTAACATGATTGATTTATGATTTAATTGTTTTTTTTTTTTTTGCTATTTTCATTTTTTTAAATACTCTTTGTTTACTGAAACTACACATTCACATCTAACATGTTACTGATACAAACAGGTTTCATGTTGTTTTTTTTTGTTGATCAATAAATAAATTCCTCCAAATGAATGATTTAAATGTCAGAATGTAAAACCTGAGTTAATTAATCAGATTAATTCCACATACTTTGAACACTTAATGGGCCATTTGTGCTGTTGTATCACTGGAATATTCATTTTGTTTTAAAGTTGCTTTTGTACAAGTTACTAAAATAAATAAATGAATAAATAAATCAGTGTTTGAGCTGAATCCGTTTATCATTCGTTCATTCATTTTTCAAAATAAAGCCAAAAATATGTCAAGCAAAAACAACTTGTTTCTTTATTATTTGTTTCCAAAACCAAAATGAATTTGTTTGTATTTACGTGACCCGGACGTTCTGCGCACAGCAGTTCAGGTAGCGACATAGAGAAAAAAAAATTGGAACAATTAAATATAAAAATGTAATTCAGTCAAGTGGCCCCTTTTTCCATTTCGTATTTTTGATCTGAGCCTAAAATTAAAACATGAAAACTCAGGCATATATTTGTTTTACATGTTTGATTAAGAAAAAGGGAAAAATAAATCCCCTTTTTATTCTTTTGTTGTTGACTGGCAGTTGACAAAGGAAAGAACGAATGATGCACACATTTTTTTCATTGTCTTATTTTGAAAAAAAAAAAACAGTGAACGAATGATACAAGGATTGAGCTGCAGTAAATCACAGTGAACGTGGACTTTAGTAGAAGTCCACTGGAGAAGCACTGTGACTAGAAATACAACATTATAAACACTCAAGGAAACTTTAATTCACACAAACTTTTCAGTTTTTTTGTTCTTGTTAAATCTGCTTTTAATTCTTTAAATCCTGCCTTGTCATCGCAGACACACTGAGCATGTGCAGTTTGGACACCTGTGACACTTTCACTGACTGCAAATGGAAAAGTGTCAATGTTTTTTTAAACCTGACATGTTTCACTTCATGGGTAATTATGGTCATTTTCACTCACGCTTGTACTAGATCACAGGTGTCAAACATAGATATATCAAATAGATATAAGATCAAATTGTTGATGTTCTTCACATTTTGAGGGAAACATAGATGTAAATATTATCATGATGTAATTTGACTCATCGGTCACAGCAACTTTTTGCAGTAGTTGAGGGTGATTTGTAAACGTGTACTTACACATGTGATTATAACAAGGCTAATGGTTTAAGTTGTTACTGTTTCAATTTGAAGAAAAAACATCTTTCACGTGGGGCTATCATTGAGAGTACCTCTAGCACAACACATATCAATGGTAGCAATCACTGTAACAGCGCTTAGCATGCTAATGTTAGCAAAATTGTTTGTAACTCTGAACAGTCATTTTAGTTGCTAACACCAGTCAAGATACCATGACTAATAATAACTAAACTGGATATCGTAACATACAATTGCTAAGAAAATTTAAGGCAGTGTTAACCTTTAGCACAATTGTTTTGTTGTCATCATAGACTCAATGACTGTCATGACTTTAGCTCTTAGCTTGTTAGCTCACTTTTCAGACACTCTGTAAATTAAATTGTTGAGTCCTGAATTGAAATATGTTGGTGTAATATACCGTTATAACCAATAGTACACCACATAAACTATATATGTTATATTTGTAGCTTATTTAAATGAAATGCTTCTGCTAACACAGCCTCTAGGAAGACTGTGGTGCTAGCTGCTAATGCTAACACAGCCTCTAGGAAGACTGTGGTGCTAGCTGCTAATGCTAACACAGCCTCTAGGAAGACTGTGGTGCTAGCTGCTAATGCTAACACAGCCTCTAGGAAGACTGTGGTGCTAGCTGCTAATGCTAACACAGCCTCTGGGAAGACTGTGGTGCTCGCTGCTAATGCTAACACAGCCTCTAGGAATACTGTGGTGCTAGCTGCTTCTTAGAGGCAGCCGGCGGACATTCAAAACTTTGCATTACTGCCATCTACAGGATGGACGGTAGAACATGACAAAAACCTGTACCGTGGACAAAAAAATACCTCCATAAGGTATGATACTGCACATACCACCCATTCCTGTGTTAAGTCACATGACTGAGAAGGAGTAGAGAGTACGTTTGTGAACAAGTCTTTGCTCTAGAGTAAACAGAAGGGAAGGAGGAGTAAAGATGGCGGCGAAACAGAGAAACAATGGAACCACCCCAACAACTATTCTGCCAAAATATCCTGAGAACTCGCAGTACCTGACCTACTTTTGTTTTTCCAATGTTCCCATAGATCCCAGGTGTCAAACTGCACTCCTGGAGGGTCCTGCATGTTTTAAATATTCCATCACACTTGGAAGACATTACATCATTATTAGCCTTCTGCAGAACTGATGATTATTATTAACTCTTAAGTGTCAGCGCTGATGTGTTCTGAATGGATGGTTTAGTTTAAATATGTTTAAAGATCAATTTCAGCAGTTTTTCTTCAATTTGTCAAATATTCCAGATCTCTTACGTAAGGATGGAATTTGATCTTCACTAATCTGGATTAATTTAACACCAATATTACCAACACTGTGATTTAACAACATCACTTTAACAAAAGTACCAAGTGCAGTATCGTTTTAAACCACTGTGGTGTCAATACAACACTAACACTCTCTATACAACTGTTACGACCACACAGGAAACATATTTAAGGACACATGGACACAAAGATGGAAGTTCAGAATCTTATTTTTATTTAATTAAAGGATACCATATGCAGACCAGTGGACTAGGTGAAGGGAAACATCAGGGGATGACTGGTCATGCTGGGCCAACTGCTATGCAGCCGTAGAAGCCAGTGTCCCAGCCAAACTAAGAGAAAAGACAGAAAAACGTACCTGAACAAAAAAAAAACTTAAAGGCGAAAACAGGACCACCGGATCTCCCAGGACACAAAAAAGAACTCAAAAAGGACCAAACCAAAAAAAGGGAACAAACTCCTCATGGCAGCCAGCATGCAGGTGGTTTGCCACACCTGGACCCAATTGCAGCCAACTCGTCTGGGAGGAGGACCTGAGGAGAGAGAGAGCAAAAGCCCAAACAAACACACACCACACAGGTGCTTCTCAGCTGCTTTTAAAGGCAGCCACAGGAAGTGCTCCCAAGCACCAAACAATTAAAACAGGAAACTAAAAGGTTTACTGGAAAAAAAAACTATAATCCAAAACACAGAATAATGGGGAAAATGTATTTATAAAGGTATCAAATCTAAAAGGGGGAAAAAAGAAAAAGAATGTGCCAACAACAACACTGACACTGAATACTTAACACTCCAGTATTTGCTGTTTGGAGTCAACTTGTGACTGAACAGTTGCTTGTTCAATTATCTGTACTGGTGGACAGTTCTTGGCTGATATACTCTTGAGCAAGGTGTTAATAAAGATTTGATTCTACTCTATGAAAAAGTACAACTGAAAAATAGTACCGTCATACTGTGGTTCTCCTGTGTGCTTCTCCTAAATGTGTATGGACCAAGATACACTGCAGGTATACCTTCATTTTTGCAGACAAATTAAAAATAAATAAATAAAAGGACCTGGTCGTTGGGTGTAATGGTTATTAAATATTACAGAGGGATGATAAAGTGATTTTGATGCAACTAGATGCAATAAAACTAGCAAAATCTAACATGACAGTACATGTATAATTAGATACATTTCACATTTATTTCCTTTTTATTTAATTTAATTTTATTTTATTTTTGCGAAGGATTAAGTTTGCATGAAATCTACAGTGGTGGAAAAAAGTTTTAGAACACTCCATGCATATGTGATATATTGCATTAAACTTATTCTAAAGTCACTGAAATATGCCCAGTAGTGATCCCTTCTCCCAAAACATGTGCTCCTTCTGCACATGCTCAGTTCTGTCCAAGTTCAAACTGGATGTTTCAGCAGAAAAACGTCCACTTTTATTTAACACGTTCAAACTGTCAATAATTTACCATTGTTTTTTGTTCTTCTTATAAACTAAAATAAACATATACATCATTTGCCTGAGTTTGTCTGATGTACCATCTTTTGAAACTAAAAATATTTTTTCTGCAAATATTACTTTTAAGAGTAAAATGTGAACTTTTTTCCACTAGTAAATCTGGTCCCATGGTACGTAGGAATAACTGAGCCCATTTACATCCACGTGAAAACTCTGATCATTCTTTTGTTTATGGAGTTATTATGAGATTTTTAGCAGGGATGAGAAGTAACTAAGTAAAAGTATTCAATGACTGTATTTAAGTACATTTTTAGGTATCTGTACTTAATTTTCTGGCAACTTTTTCCTTTTACTTCCTACATTTTTGCATAAATTCTAGCATTTTACTTGTAAACCAGTGTTATTGATAATCCAGGTGATTGATCTGTTTCCACTTAATTTCTGTCTGATTCACCTCTTTATCTGCTGCTCCTATAAAAGCCTTGTGGGTCAACGCTGCATCTGCGGCAGAATTCCCATCGTGCTTTGCTGTTTGTTCTGTAACTTGTGGATCTACCTGTCTGTGTCCGTCCTATAAATAGATGAATAAGTTGTGGGACTGCAGAAGCCAAGGTTACGTCCTTGGAGGAACACAAACCCACAGTTTCCTGTTGCCCAGCGCGTCATCGCAGCCTGTAAACTCACTCTCTTAGTTGTCATGACAACAGTGCGGCTCCATCGACTTTGGGTTCAGCCGTGGATTCACTCATATACGTTAAAAGCATCAACACAATAAATCAGCAAATTATTTTTATTCTACATGTTTTATTCTGACGTGTCTGTCAAATGGTTCAATTTGTAATCAGATTAATGACAGGGTTGATTTGGATTCAAGTAACTCCAACCGGAAAGAGAATTACCAACTCCGCGGTTGAACCGGAAATGATAACGGGGACTAGTTGTTGGCAGCTGCTCATTCCGTCTGGTCTGAGCCATTTAAAAACTCCAAGGACCGACCACGCGAAAAACACAAAACCATTAGCCTAGCAGTGCTATCTCTATTCATTCCATGTATGGGTCTAATGGTCCTTCATAGTCAGAGGAGGCGGGGCTAAAAGGTTGTCTTTCAAATCCTCTGTATGCAATAGGACGGTACTACAACCAATCAGTGTAATCTTTAGAATGACGTAGTTAGAGCGCCTGAAAGTTGACGGAGGAGTCTGGAGAAAGTTAGGAATGACTAAACAAAATGGTGGATTATGGAGCTGAACGACTGTTGTCGCTTCTGTAAAAAGAATTGTGAACGTTTTCTCACATTATTCACTCATCTTTGATAAAAGGAAATCTACGCCCGTTGTTGTTGTTCTTCTATGGTTGTTTCTCTCCCAATTGTCACAGCGTCACATTGTTAGGCCCGCCCTCTGACTCTATATTTCACTGTGATTGGTGGACCAGTTTCAGGGAACTGGTCAAAAGTTCGAAATCTAGACAAAAAAATTTTTTGTGTTTGTTTGTTTGTTTTGTTTTTTTAAACATGTATTTTTTTTTACAACATTTTCAAAAAAACTAACTGTTTGAAAGCAAATTTTTTTTCCATAGGATTGAAAATATCCCAGTATTTGAACAAACTGTATGAAATGGTTTTACACAAGTATACGACAGTAAAGAGGCATCTATCCAAATGTTACATTGAGCGAAACTAGACTACTAATTTACTGCTGTTTTGTTCTGCACAGACTCCATTTCATTCAGTACATGTTCGTTCACAGTGAGCTCATGTTTTATTTCACACACACACACACACAAACACACACACACACACACACACACACACACACACACACACACACACACACACACACACACACACACACACACACACAGTTGTAGTGGAAGTTTCAACAGCAGAATGATGTAACTTTATCTGGTTTGTTTATGGAGACTCGTTATTAAAACTTCATCCTGAAACACACGACTCCTATTTTTATTTATTGGACACCAACACTGGTCTGCAGCATAACACCTTTATTTAACTCATTTTAGTCATTATTTTATTCCCTATTTTGTTTTTTGGTTTATTTTCTTTATTATTATATTCCTTATTGTTTTCTTTTTGTTTGTTTGTTTTAGTTTTTCTTTATTGTGGACTTTTTCTTTATTTTGTTCATTTTATCAATTATTTTGTTCCTTATTTTTGTCCTTTTGTTTCTTCTTGTATCTTGATTATTGTGTTTCTTAGTTTGGTCTTTTAGTCTATTTGTTTAATTTTATTAATCACTTTAGTCCT
Source organism: Siphamia tubifer (assembly GCA_020466265.1). Taxonomy (NCBI): domain Eukaryota; kingdom Metazoa; phylum Chordata; class Actinopteri; order Kurtiformes; family Apogonidae; genus Siphamia; species Siphamia tubifer. The sequence goes on along the minus strand of CM035795.1, from coordinate 47,152,546 downwards.
GATTTTGGTTTTATTACATTACATTACATAAGATAGAATTTTATTAATCCCCAGGCAAAGCCTTCAGGTTTTCAAATGATCAAACTTTCTAATCATATTAATCACCTGGCTGCTTTGGATTCTATTTTAACTAATGATGATATCAACACACTTCATGTTGGTTGACTGTTGTATACATTTAAAAATAATGAACAATTTATCTGTATTATAATATTATATGATTAGTATGGGTTCCAGTTCTAAATATTACTTTGTAAAAGGTCAATTTATATCAAAATGCTGATAAACCTGCTGATAAATTTACATTTATTGTATTTATTGTAATTTTGTGACTAGATTCTCAAACTACCCACATGAATATGAAGCTGTGGTGTTTTTGCATCCATGTTTCAGCCACTAGAGGACAGTACAGACAAATAATTATTTTAAATTTTACAGAAACAGCTTTGTTTGAAAACTAGACATGTGACTTTTTCTGTTCAAACTCACTTTAATTGCCTTAAAGAAAGAAAACCTGTTCATTTCCAGTCCTTGAATATTAATTAATCTCCAGTGTCATTAATATGATATTTTATTTAACTGTTACATGTAATTTACTTTTAAGATTAAAACGAGTTTTGAAATGATGAATAGATGAATTCAATTATGTAAAGCAGGGGTCTTAAACATATGGTCCGGGGGCCAAATGCGACCCTCTAAAGGTTCCAATGCAGCCCCTGGGATGTATTTAACCCATAAAGACCCATTTGTGTGTGTGTGTGTGTGTGTGTGTGTGTGTGTGTGTGTGTGTGTGTGTGTGTGTGTGTGTGTGTGTGTGTAAAATAAAGAAATAATGACTCCATATTTCTTTGTTAGTGTGATGTGAAAATAATGTTCCATTATGCCTATAAGTAACGACAACTTCCTGTTTTTATCTTTTAGTGCACAAAATAACATTAAATTGTGAAAATATATCCTGAAACAATAAAATGTGAATAACCTGAACCAGAAAATTAAGCACAATTCGAACCATTTTCTGCTTCTGTTACTAAGTGTTTAGGGTTTTTGTAGATCCAATCCGTAATAAACATGAAGACATTTTAAATTGAGGCAGAATGTTGTTAAAATGGCACTTTTTTTGATAGTTTCTAAAAGTTTTTTCATAATTTAACGATGTGGGGGGTTGCACTAAAAGAATATGCCCCCTCTGATATGGCTCCTGAAAGAAAATTACTTTGAGACCCCTGATCTAAAATAATTAAAGTATTAAAAACTACAACTACAACCCCTCATGAATCGACATTTTCTTACATTTGTTACAAAATACTATTTATGGAACATATATGGATGAAATTCAAGCACATTATAATCTCTTACTGCATCGTAGTGAATGAAAATGTACATTTTCATCAAACATCTCCCTTATTTTCTGAGTCCTTCGTTCTCGTTTCGGCTCACGTCCGAGGGAACCCGAAGGAAGCCGACGTGACCCGAGAACATGCGTCCATGGAGGCATACGCACGTTCACGTGACCCAGCCCGTCCCCGGAAGTGGGTGAAAACTGAAGTCAAGTTGGAATCGGCGGGAAGATACACCGGAAGAAGGAATAGAAACGATTATAAAATTGAGATAGCTTTAGACGTTGTGATGCGTTTAATGAGGTGAAATGGGTTTAATAATAGGTAGGTTTAGTAATTCGTATATTTAGGTCATTTTAGTGATTAGAGAGACGTGAACAGAAGGAGAAGTTGAAGCTTAATCTTGTATTTAAAATGTTCAAGCGCCGATTTAAAAAAAAAAAACATGGCTTAAACTTTACCCATCAGTGATATCCTATGAACATAAGATTTAGTACAACACCATTACAGATACCTGCAGTTAAATCATTTGGAAAAATCCACATTTTTATTCACTTGTATTCAGGCCTGGAACAGTCTTCCTACAATGGTTTGAATGGTTCATATCCATTTTAAAAAAGTTAAGGAGCATTGTTTAACCAGGTAAGGTAGGCTACCATGAAGGACAGGATTTTATTTAGGTTTAATTATTTTATTGTGCACATTTGGTGTTGTGATCTCTGTTTTAAATGGAGTCATTATCCATGTGTATTGTATTTTCAGCCAAATTAAATCAAATAAAAAAGTGGAAAAATTAGAGGGCCTAGAAGACATTTCCAGTGGTTATTACTGCAACTACTCTAACAGATTGGATAAAATAGCTGTTACAACGTAGCAAATATTTACTTTTAAAGTGGCCGAACTACCTGCGGAGTGATACGGTACCATTAATATGAAGTGACAAAAGTCGTTGCCATTGGCAGCGGGCGTTAACAGCGCGGTTATCGAAAAAAAAAAAAAATCCGCCTGCAAAAGGATGGGAACGTCAATTCAAAGTAATGGCAGCTCTCGCAACGTTCTAGAGTGCCGTAGAATAATCTTGGAAACTTGAGCCAACCAGCATTTAAGACTTGAGTTTTCTTTGTCACTAACACACACGTGGAAACATTTCATTAGTTTTATTCCAGAAGCATTTTACTTGTAGACCAGTGTTATTTGCCACCTGTATCAGTCATCGTCTAAGGCTGATGTAAGAAAAGAAAAGAAAATCAAATCAAATCGGTATTGGCCCCGAAAAATCCATATCGTCAGTCACTAATAAATACCACGTGACTTTATTCCCAGATGAGATACTGTACAACATCTTAAACGTTCCTCCTGAAAACGATTAAAACTTATCCTGATTTTTACTTTGAAAATCTGGACAGGAAATGGCCATGTCTTGGGTCTCGTGAGGGCTTGACTCAGCTGGTCTGCACAGTAAATAACAATAATCAGAGGCAGAGGGGCGCTCGCGCAGGTTGGACATGGACAAGAAAGACGACGTCAAACGGTAAGATTTGACTTTATCTATTTAGTCACAATCTATTCCACTTGCTCTTCTCTTCTTCTTTTACACCTTGGTACTAGTATCTCAAGCGCCTTTCTCTCATAATTAATACAAGGCTGCACGAGCGTCACATCTAGTCCGCGTGCAAAGTCTGTGGGGTTTTTTTTTATCCATAAACCCTGGTTAAATGGCGTCTACACACCTATATAAAAACACTGGGATTACAGTGTTTCACGTCTCCAGATGTGCATGTTTTATTAAGCATTACCTACTGATATTTAACCTCCAGGAGTGTGTTATTCAAAGAGCATGATTTATAGTACATTTCATTTATTTATTCATTTGCACTTGTGTACAAGAAACTGATGGCAGCACAAATACATGAATACAATAAAAATAACCAAAACGTTATAGCAATTGCTGTGCACACTATTAATGACAAAGTTAGTTAAATGTGTCCTGTTCAAAAAGGAGTGGGAAGAAGAAAAGTTATTACATTAATTTAACCCTTTATTGGGCACTCATATAAATACCCTGACATTTTAACGTTTCACTGGAGGACATAACAAGATTTGGTTCCTTACAGATAAGTGGCAGGGAGGGTTACTAGTATATATAAAAGTACAGGAAAACCACATTTAAGGTGAATGGAACATTTGTTTTATAAATTACAACTTTTTCTCCTTTTACTAGTATCAGGGAGCATGATCTTATTAGCATTTTACATCATGTATATAACTTCTATATGTAAAGAAAAACAAAACAAAAAATATATACTCACACAAGGGACGAATGACAGAAACAGCTAAAATATACACCGTAACCTAAAATAGTTAAGGGTCAGAACACAGAAATGTGCTTTCAGAGAGCCATCTTTAATTGATTTCCATTTAAAAATTATGTTCAATTATGTTCAATTTCAATACAATTCACCTGTACTCGCAATCTGACCTGTGATTAAACTCATTTTCTACACAGTTAATCACTTTTAGGGGCTTAAATTCTGTCCAAAATGCACACCATCATTTAATCTCTAATATGTGCAGTTTAGTGACATCTGTGGGTTTATGTAAACACTTCAAAATAAAACAAACCGGATGTAACAGATGCTCCATCTGTCAGTGTGTGTGTGTGTGTGTGTGTGTGTGTGCATGTGCATGGCTGCACACATATTGTGTGTATATTTATGTACATAGTAAAAACAGGTAGCACTGATAGATGGATGTATATATTATCCTGTACTGTACTTTCTTAAACTGTTTAAAGTTTCTTCTCTGCTGCTGTAAACTTTAAATTTTAACAGTGCGAGATGAATAATGGTTTATCTTATCTTATGTGAAACTCACTTCAGAATAAAACAAATCAGATGTAAACTGAGGTGCAGCTTCCTTCAAAATAAAACAAACCGGGTGTAAACAGATGTGAAGCTTCCTTCAGAATAAAACTGCATGTTGATCAGCCACAGTCAAATTAGATGAACATTAAATCATCAAATGTCTTGACAATTATTTTCACTGACACATTTTTATTTTTTTTCTTCTTTGTCTACTACCCACCCACATTTTGTTTCATTTTACCTGTGCCTGCAAGGGAAAAAAAAAATATTTTTTACCTGTTCCGATGTTGTTTGTTTTTGTTAGATCACATTTGGTCATGTGAGATTTCTGTCTTGCACGACCAGATTGTAGATCGTTGTTTAGACAGAATTATTATGTGTGTGATCAGAACACACACACACAAACAAACAAACAGTACGAGCAAAACTGTTCAATGATTGATGTTTTGTCTTCATGTGTGGGGTCTGGAACAGATAAAAAATAATTTATTTACCTACCTTCTTTGGTGCACCTTACTGTCGTCACTGGAACTAGTTTATCACTGTCTTGTAAATGTGTGTGGAAATGAACAAAAATAGGTACTTGTCCATAAAGGGTTAACGTGTGCTAACCCTTTAATATGATGTGATAAGGAATGTGTTGGTGTGTTGGTCAGCCTGGGTAAAGCTGCAGTGTTGTTTTAGTGTCAGCTCAGACCTGTAGTCCCATGTTTTCCTGCTTTATTGAACTGGTCCATGGTGCTTCAGGGTGCAGATCATTTCTCCTGTGACTTTGTTTCAGATTTTTCCCAGATTTAAGGTCATGACCTATGTTAACTGGGTCACATTCCTGATGTTTGTGCAGATGTTTGTAGTTGTGATTAATATAAAAGTGTTTTGGTGCATTTACAGGCACACAGTCTATTTTTGGTGCATTCAAGTGCACATCATAAACACTGATGTTTATACACTTTTTATCTTTGAACTCCACTTCTTTTAATCTTGACTTTTATTCTGAAGTTTGAGCTAATTTGTTTGTCTTGGAGCTACTTAATATACTGTATTTGCTGCTGCTTATCTTGGCCATGATTCCCTTGTAAAAGAGATTTGTTATCACAATGAGACATTTCCCCATGTTAAATAAATGTTTAAAAGAAAAGAAAGTATATAATATGATGTAGTTTGATTGTTTTTCTGTGGATCTGCGACTGTACTTCTACCTACCTGCAGGGTAAAAAAGGAAAAAAGAAGAGAAAATGGGGAAAAACAAAAAAGAGAAACTTCCAACTAAAAAGGGGGAAAGAAGCCAAAAAAGGAAAAAAAATAAGTGTAAACGGGGAGAAAATCAAAAAGAAGAGAACATTAAAATGGAAAGAAAAAAGAAGAGAACAAGGTGGGGGAGAAGAAAAAGAAGAGGGGAAAAAGGACGACAGGAGGGACGTAACAAAAAAGGAGGAAAAAATAACAAGAAAAAATGAAAACAGGAGGTGGACGTTCTGTCATATTCATGAGTCGAACTTTTAATTTGACAAGAGGAAAAACAAATCAGTGTGGGTTTCAAAGAATCCGACGACAGACTGTGGAGGAGGTGGAGGAGTACAAGCACTGAGGAGTGGTGGACACTGAGACTGTAGAGAGGAAGAAGATGAGCAGGTTCTACTGTCTGACCAAACTCAAGATACTACAGTCTGTGCACCAACTGGTGCAGGTGTTCCACCGGTCTGCGGTGGAGGTGTTCCACCGGTCTGAGGTGGAGGTGTTCCACCGGTCTGCGGTGCAGGTGTTTTCCACCGGTCTGAGGTGGAGGTGTTCCACCGGTCTGAGGTGGAGGTGTTCCACCGGTCTGAGGTGGAGGTGTTCCACCGGTCTGCGGTGCAGGTGTTTTCCACCGGTCTGCGGTGGAGGTGTTCCACCGGTCTGAGGTGGAGGTGTTCCACCGGTCTGCGGTGCAGGTGTTTTCCACCGGTCTGAGGTGGAGGTGTTCCACCGGTCTGCGGTGCAGGTGTTCCACCGGTCTGCGGTGCAGGGGTGTTCCACCGGTCTGAGGTGGAGGTGTTCCACCGGTCTGCGGTGGAGGTGTTCCACCGGTCTGAAGTGCAGGTGTTCCACCGGTCTGCGGTGCAAGGGTGTTCCACCGGTCTGAGGTGCAGGGGTGTTCCACCGGTCTGTGGTGGAGGTGTTCCACTGGTCTATGGTGCAGGTGTTCCACTGGTCTATGGTGTCCAGCTCCATCCAATATGTTTATGCTGCTTTTGTCACTAGGCAATTTCCCAATTGTGGGATCAATAAAGTACTTCTATTCTATTCTATTCTATTCTATTCTATTCTATTCTATTCTATTCTATTCTATTCTATTCTATTCTATTCTAAATGTCAGTTTATAAATATCGGTGGTCTGTATCGGTCTTTAGCTAAGGTTGATGGAGAACAGCCCAAACATCACTCATCTCCAGATACAGATGAAGCTGTTTAATTCTGATGCTGGAATAGCTGCGGGGGTCAACGTAGTCCAGGCAGAGCTCCGCATTCCTGGATTTATGACCTATGTGACCCCACCCCCCAGCTGAGTGGGGGTGGGAGCTTTGTGTTCAGATAGGTCAGGCTCAGGCTTGAGTGTTGGTATGCAGGACATCAGTGAACACAGCAGGTCTTTATTTGAAAAGACGGTTCAAATGTTGATATTGTCAGTCGCTCCTGGTCTGTTTTATTGACACAGTTGTTGTTTATCGCCTCAGGCTTTTCTGTTCAGATGAATCTAAATAATCTGCTGAATGTAGAGTTCAACTAATGTTGAAGAAAGGGGGTTGTTTTCAGTCAGACAGGTTGACTTTACAGGCAGTTTTCATAATTAGTACTTGTTGAGGGTTTCCTGCAGAGAACAGAGTTATTTGAAGCTTTTCTCTTTACCTTTAGTCATATGGATTTTAAAATAGTTATTGTAAGCCACTGTGTTATTGCTTTTATACTGCTTATATCTTTGAACTTATATTATATTCTATTATATTATTATATTATGTTATATTATATTATATATTACATTTTAACCCACAAAGACCCAGTGTGACTTTAGTTGATATTCCCAAATGAGTTTTTGTCCACATTTAACATTTCTTCTTATATTTAGTGTGTGTGTGTGTGTGGGGGGGTCTGATATTTACCTATATTTAATTTACTGATCATGTACTTTACTCATGATAATATTATATGTGATGGTTATTATATGAAAAATCAAGAAAAAAATGACCTTTTCAACACATATATATTATTAATCAAACATAAAACAAGTGTTTCCATCCACTGTCATTGATCCAACTCCATGGGTTTTACTGACAAATCAATGTTGTAGAAGATGATAGTGTTTCTATAGTAACTGTTAACATCCAAATAAGTCGTATGTGATCACCATGAAAAGATGAATAACTGTAGGATGAATAAGTATGTGATAGGTGTGTATTTGGTAGATTTGGGGCAGCCATGGCTCAGTTAGTACAGCAGGTCGTCCAGTAACTGAAGGGTTGGTGCTCTGTCCTAGTCTGTCCGTTGTGTCCTTGAGCAAAGACACTTCACCCTCCTGCCTCCAGTGTCACTCACACTGGTGTATGAATATTTGGTGGTGGTCAGAGGGACTGTAGGTGCAAAATGTCTGCCACGCTTCTGTCAGTCTGCCCCAGGGCAACTGTGGATACATATGTAGTTAACCACCACCAGAGAGAGCATGTACATTTAGTAAGTAAGTAAATACATTTTATTTATATAGTGCTGTTCACAGCAATGGGTCACAAAGTGCTTCACAGAAAGAACAATAAAATAGAGTGCAAATATAGGTAAAATAATAAGATTTCTAATGTTGAAAAGCCTTTTCAAACAGGAAGGTTTTTAGGTGTATTTATATATATATATATATATATATATATATATATATATATATATATATATATATATATATATATATATGCCCTGCTCCATGAATGTCTTGTTCCAGTAGCCAATTTAACATCAGGGTGTCCAGGTTCCTCAACCCCTAACGCGGACCTTGTTGTCCCGGGTGCCGTCCGAGCCGGTATGACTCTATTTATTGTATCGCTCATCGTGAGGTATAGGCATGTACAGTGTAAAGTGCCTTGCCAAAGGTGACAGAGAACAAACAGGCCAAGATCCTGTGGGACTTCCAGATCCAGACTGACAAGATGGTGATGGCCAATCAGCCTGACATAGTGGTGGTGGATAAACATGAGAAGACAGTGGTGGTGATAGATGTAGCAGTCCCCAGTGATAGCAACATCAGAAAGAAAGAACATGAGAAGCTTGAGAAATACCAAGGGCTGAAAGAGGAGTTAGAGAAAATGTGGAGTGTGAAGGCAACGGTGGTACCAGTAGTGATGGGGGCACTAGGGGCAGTGACCCCCAAGCTGGGACAATGTCTCCAGCAGATACCAGGAACAACATCAGAGATCTGTGTCCAAAAGAGAACATTGTTAGGAACAACTAAGATCCTGCACAGAACCCTCAGGCTCCCAGACCTCTGGTAGAGGACCCGAGTCTGAAGGAGACACCGCCCAGGTGGGAGGGGCCTCTGGTAGAGGACCCGAGTCTGAAGGAGACACCGCCCATGTGGGAGGGGCCTCTGGTAGAGGACCCGAGTCTGAAGGAGACACCGCCCATGTGGGAGGGGCCTCTGGTAGAGGACCCGAGACTGAAGGAGACACCGCCCACGTGGGGCGAGAGGAACTTTTTAAAATTTTTATATATATATATATATATATATATATATATATATATTTATTATTATTGTTATTATTATTATTATTATTATTATTATTATTATTATTATTATTATTATTAGATGTAACTTCAAAATAAAAGTATGTTCAGATTTCTCTTGCTGACTGAGGATGGTGAGTAAATGACACAATAAACCCACTCCTTATGATCTAAACCTTAATGTAGGTGTTAAAAACATGAGTCAGATTCACAGTACAGCTGAAGACAGAACGTAAAGTTCACTGTGAAGACCCTCAGAGTCTGGGGTTGGATGGTGTGTGTGTCTGTGGGGGGGGGGGGCATCCTCATGTTTCTCTTTACAGGAAGAACCCTACACTTGATCTGATAAAATACCATCTCTGACCCATTTCAGTTTTGGCAGCAGCAGCACTATTGCGTTTCTATTTGTGTTTGAAGGCGTTTGGACACTATGTGCTGTCCCTGTCGCTGACTCAACAAAACAAAAGTCTGACCTGGTTTGGTTTGGTTTGGTTTGGTACAGTTTGTTCCAACATATACCTTAATTTTTGTGCATGTTTTGGTCTGCATGTCGACTATAACATCAGACGGCAGTGACGCAATGGGGCGAGTATGACTGCCATGGAAGTGTTTCCTTCTGCTCTAGAGTCAGCTGAGGACATAGTGTTCCTGATAGTACACACACACACACACACACACACACACACAGCTCCAGAGAATGTGTCTGTTCACTGGGTTCAAGGTTTTTTACATGTTGTGAAAGATCGTGTGCACATGTGGTGGAGTTTGTGCTTAATCCGTGTATCATTCATTCATTCGTTTTTTCAAAATAAAACCAAATATAAGACAACAACAAACGACTCCTTTCTTTTTTCCAAAATCAAAATGAAAAACAGATAGTGATAGATTTTTTTCAGTGTTCCTTTTAGTGTTTAAATGAATGAAACTGATAACGGCTGTTTCCCAATTTATCCAATTTTGACCTGAAGCAAATTGAATGAACAGGAAATGAATCTTAACAACTCAAAGAAACATGTCCACTGGACTGAAGATCATTATGGTTTGATATGACGTACATTTTCTCTGTGGTCATATCTACAGGTCTTAGGGTGACCCTGTTATAGGACGTAGGTTTCCATCTTCCTCACTTCCTCACTCGCAGTCATTTCCAGTTTACTCAACTTGCTTCAGGTCAAAATTGGATAAAACAGAAAATGTCCATTATCTGTTTTATCCATCATTCCTTTAAACACAAAAAGGAAAAACTGAAAAAACCCACCACTATCTGTTTTTTTATTTTGGTTTTGGAAACAAACAATGAAGAAACAAGTAGATTTTTTTTCGTTGTCTTATTTTTGGTTTTATTTTAAAAAAAAAAACAATGAATGAATGATACACAGTTTGTTCTTCATTAAAAAAAGAAGCATGTCATCTTTTTAAGCTTTTATTATTAAAATGCCTGATCAGGTGTAAAGTAGACATGAAACGATTCTTAATAATTCAAGTAGAAAAAATGTTCAAGGCAGATTTGTTGCTTCAAAGATTTGTTTAATTTATATCAAAGTTCATCTTGTTGCTGATAGATAGATAGATAGATAGATAGATAGATAGATAGATAGATAGATAGATAGATAGATAGATAGATAGATAGATAGATAGATAGATAGATAGATAGATAGATAGATAGATAGATAGTACAGTCACCACTCCACACAACAAAAACACATTCATTCTACATCAGCACTTAAATAAATTAATTAATAAATACAGAATTTAATGGCTAGAAGATAAAAATTGCTCAGAATAAGTTATGATTAAAATAATTACAAATATCACGAACACCTCTGGTATCATTGTTTCACACAGACTGTTTTACCTGATGTACTGTATGTCGGTACATGTCAAAGATGTTCAGCAGTACAGTCATCTGTCAGTTGAAATGGCAAAAAGTAGCAGCACGTATAAAAAAACTAAACATTTCAGAAATGTCAGCCCATTGTACACTGCGTAAGGCAGACAACACAGTGCAGTATGTTCACAGCAACATAGCATTGGCCTCCCACTGCAGCATTAGCATTAGCATTAACCACCCACTGTAGCATTAGCATTAGCCTCATGCTGCAGTACTGCATCAATGCTGCAACACCCGATTGAAAAGCATCCACGCATCAACAGCACTTCCTCAGGTGGACTCTGAGCTTCTACATTTTGCTAACTGATGAATATTAGCACCTGTTATATAATATGTTGTTGTAGTTATTTTTAGCAAATGTACAAAGATCTGTCAGTAAGTGGAGTTATTATGCTACATTGCCTTTTATCTACCCAAGGGTTGTAGATCCACACATCTGAAAATACCTCATCCTTCTCCCATTCCTATTTATTGATTGAACTAGTAAAAAAAAAATAAGCAAAAATTTAATTTATCTAATTTTTTAATCAATGCAAAAGTTGACAGAATACTTGAATACACAAATATTCAATAGTTATAGCCCCAGTCTAAAGATTGTACAAAGATCAGATGTTGATCCCACTTTTTCTCCATCATTGACCGAGTTCCACAGTCAAGACAGAGCAGTCACCAAAGTGAGACAGGCTGGACTGTGTTCCCAAATCAAAGGTGCAGTGACGGAGTGCAGCCTATAGTGGGATGTATAAGTTGTGTGTTGGAAATACCCTGAGGATAGGGGTGATGCTAACCTCTGCACAGATGGTAGCTTGGCTAGAGTCCTCCACCTGAAGTGACGACCGCTGGTCGATCTGGACGTCACCAAAGTTCAACACCTTGGCTGGAGAACGAGGGATGTTCCTTTTAGATAGTGTTCTGGAATCTTAATTCTACCTTTATGCCGTGATAAAAGTGGAATCATGGGTCTCTGTTTCTCCCTCCAGAAGATGTTACGGATCTGTGATAGACATGGGACCAAATGATTCCCCATTTCATTTACAGAGATGTGGTTCAAGAATAAAGGCAAAATATTCTCGTAATAGAAGTACTGTGGAAAAGAAGCCTTAGTTTTTGTTGTAATTATTAAAAGTTAGTTGTGGTTTAGTCTGTGTGTGTGTGACGCTGTGTTGTATCTGACTAGAAACTCTGCATTATTGTATCATTTTTAACCATATTATTCCATTATTTCTACAATCTGTAGCTGAACTAAACACTTGTCGGTATTTTCTTGCACCTAAAACCACAGCGTGTCCATTATTTGAGATTGGAAATTATTGTGTAATGAGTTTAAAATGTTTTTCCACACTAATGTTTGTGTGAACCAAAGCTCAGGAGTCACACCTGACGGACTTGCAGTAATTCCTCATCATCCTTTGTTCAGCAGCAAAACAACATGTTATGCAAACTCTGCAAGTTCAGGCAACTGAAGCCAAACCGGTTTGAACAAATCGACGCTAAAGTATCTGAAATAAACTACAGACTAGTGCAACACTAATTCTCACCTTCATAAACTGATAAACAATTTGAATTATTTAATGATGTAATCTGTACAATCCCTCTGAAAAGTAGAATCCTTCTGTAACAAAATGCTAAAATTTTCAGTTAAATAAATGTAGAATTTAAACTTTTCCATACCATTAGTACAGCAGATGATTACATGAAAAAAGCTTCAAAACAAAAGTTTTGAGCCAACTACAGCTGATGCACCAGGGACAAAATTCAGGATCATAAGAGTGTAGAAAACTGTGGCTTCTGTGCACGTTTGCACTTTTCTGCACCTGATATTCAGGTGTTTACACTGACATTCCTGCTGTGCAAAAACACTGTTAAGAGCTGGATTCCAGAGACACAAACGCACCCCGGTAGTGACCCACTTGTACAGTATTGAGCAACCAGGATCCATGTCCACAGTGGAGGACATAGTGTTCTGCAGCCCCTCCCTGTTGGCAGACCACTCACTGCTGTCAGTATTATTAACTGTGGTGAATGTCGTGCTAACAGTAGGACACTTAACAGGGGTTGAAGTATGTAGTTTAGACTGTACAGTTCAGCTGAGGTGAATTTAAAGGACAGCGGCGCCAGGGATATAAGTGGTACAGATAATAAACACTAACAGAGGTCGACTGATAGTGCAGGTTTAAAGGCGGATAAATAATTTTTGGCCGTGATCATCCCTTCTTTGTACATTTCTTTTCCTTCATTTTAATCCTGTAATGGCAATTTGAAAACAGAAATGCAAATAAATGATCTTTCATAGTTACACACTTGTGCATACAGTGTTTGAATCTAGTTTTAGGGACAAGAATTACATTTGAATAATCGAAATACCATTACATCGGTAGAATCAGGTTTCTTCAGGTCGTTAAAAAGTATAAACTTCAACATCCAGCAGTATTAAGAAGTTACATGAACTTGAGGGGGGGGGGGGCATTGTTATTCACCATTTATTGATTATATAAACATTTCATAGTTTTTATTGGAAGTATAGTGTGATGATTGACAGGCTGAACCCTTTAATTGCCTATTGTTTATGGCCGATGCACAAAGTCACAACACTGCATATGCTTGGAATGCGATATGCTGTGAACATGTTCATGCTGTGGTAAAAGATGGGGCAGAGGCATATCAGGGGAGGCGCACCACCCATTTTGACTTGACTTTGAAAGCTTTAATGTCCTTTTTACAGCCCAGTATGACATAAAACACACACACAATAAAAGCACATACAATAGATAGCTAAACATGTAAGTAAATAAATACAAACCACTGGTCGTATGATTCAGTAAAACATTATTTGAAGAAGAAATAGGAGTGTCTCGTGATGATAACTGTGTATCTTCCACCATCGTACATCTTGTTCAATTGGTTGATTGTCATGGGAATTAATGAATTGTTTGCTCTATTAGTTCTGATGTTGGGATATCTGTACCTGTAACCTGAAGGAAGTGTTTGGAACCTCACCGACATGTCAATACTTTGTCTGCTTTCTGAGTGAATCTAACCAAGTAAAGGTTATTAACATTAGTTTGCTGACGACCCATTATTTTCCCCACATTTTAATCATTTTTCCCAGTTTACTTTTGTGTGTCACTTTAGAAACACCATACCAGCAGACAATACCATAACAGAGAATAATTTCAATATAAGACTTGTAAAATAAGGTCATAATTGTCTTGTCTGCATGAGTTGAGAAACACTGATCTAATCTAATCCATTATTATTATTATTATTATTATTATTAATATACTCCAAATTATACCAAACTGAAACAGGTGAGTAAATGAGTCTGTATCACTGAAATAAGGTCAAAATGAAACTTCTTCTTTACATTTCTTTAAAGCAGAGGGGTCAAACATGCGGCCCAGGGGCCGAATCCGGCCCGCCTAAGGGTCCAATCCGGCCCTTTGGATGTATTTATAAAATGCAAAATTACACAAAGATCTAAATCATTTTAGTTAATGGTCCACACATCCAGACCAATTCAGTCTCATAATATAATAACCTATAAATATTCACAGGTAAAAAAAATTGTAAATGTTCTTTTTTCATTTAGTGACAATAAAACAAAGTATAACTTCACACAAAAAAATCTCAATATGAAAAATTACAAACATCTTAAGAGAAGTACCGGTAAGTACAATTTTCACAATATTCCACCTCTTACTAAATATTTTGTGTATCTGTAGATCCACTGTGATCTGTACATTAGAATGCATATGTGTAAATGATAAACTAAAGCCTAATATTCATTGTTTTCATGATGTAATTTTTTTTTCACTCTAAAACAGAGAGAAAAGTTTGGAGTTCACATTATTTATATAGTTGTTTTTTTTATACTGGTTCGGCCCACTTCAGATCACATTTATCTGAATGTAGCCCCTGATCTAAAATGAGTTTGACACCCCTGCTTTAAAGTATCATTAAAAAGCCTTACATTAGATTTGCTGACACCTGCAGAAACCTATAAAACTACAATAAACTAAAACACATCACAACTCTTCAGCAGTTGGTTGAAGGTTAGGTGATACTGAAATGGTTTCCATTCAACCCAAACTGTAATATGTTTGTGTTGTTTGGTGCTGCTCTGTTTGTGTTTTTTCGGTGGGCATGTCCACGCTCCACACTCTCCAGGTTTTGAATGAGCGGTCAGATGTCCATTTGTGGAGAGTGATTTCAGCTGCATTTCCCATTTTATGTAACGTGATCATCATCAGGTTTAAAAACACATCTTACAGGGTCGTTATGTCAGAAGGACCTCGTGCCCCAGAGCCAACGGCGTTTATTTACACCCGACGTGTCGACTGATGTGATGACAGGTCTGTAAGAGAAGACGAGAACAGACAGACCACCTAGACTGCACTGAAATAAAACAAAGGTTGAGTGTGACGCAATGTGTTCTTTACCTACACTGGTGGTGTTTTCTTCAACAGGTTCAGGGGTTGTGTATTTTTATCCTTTTATCAGACAAGTGATTAATTTTGATAATTTCCACACATGTTCCATGACGGTGACAGACACGATGACACTGAGGACAGTGAGTCCACACTCTCTGGTCCAATGTGGTCCCCAGGGTTTTTATGTTCCACTTTAGTTTTTTAGTTTAGTTTATTTCGAGCACTTAAAATCATCCATACAAAATGTTCAAACATAATTTTTCGTTATCATCCATACAAACTATTGACATCCAATTTTTTTTCATCACTACACACATAATCCGATGTACATAATTAGCTGTTTTTAAATATAAACTATGAAATGTATATGCACTTTGAGTATTTACTACAAATACACCTCTGCATGAACAGTGTATGGTACGGTTTTGGTTACAAATACATGTGGGTCATCATCATCATCAGGTACCCTGTATTAAAATTACTACGTAATTGTACACCTTCCTTTTGAGATTCCTTTTGGGATGCTTAGGTACGCTCACATTTTTTTTCCTCCCTTGAACTTTTTTATTGGTAACTTTGCTCAATGATAAAAAATAGCAGATTCAAGCGTCCACTGGGCCACCATATTCCATGAAGATGGCGGTCAGTACTGATGATATGCTAGCGGTGCCATTAGCCTATTTAAACTTTATGGATCCTTCAACCCAGTTACTGTAGCCTTTCAGTAAGACAGCCGGGGGAATATCGCAGTTCTTACACGTCTATTTTCCAACAATATTGATCATTAACTCTGGCACAATGGAGAGATTGGTGGTCCAAACTACTGGCATGGTGACAACCGAAACATTCACCGAAACTAGTGACTGACAACGTATGGAACTGTGTACTTCTGTTTAACTTCCGTACCCGTCAAACATAAAAATGGCTGCCAGGTGAATAACATTAATAGTCACAATAATAGTAATGATATTTGAGGTTGTTGTCGTCAGGGTTCTGAGCACTGGACCGTTCCTTAGGAACCACGTTTCACTTTCGATGGATAACAGTGATTATCTTCAGGCCTCCTCAGAACTGCTCACACACTCATCAAAGTAGTGTCTGGTCTGTTTTCTTTGACCTTTGACCCGGTCAATCTTCAAAGTGGGGTGGCGTAGTGTCAGCTGGCGACTCCAGGGCACAGTTGAGGTTATTTCTGGAACAGAATCTGGCAGATATGTGGTGCTGCTGAGGGTTTTAGAGTTTAGAATTAAATGTCACTCCACCGTCATCCACAGTTGCGGGTCATTGAAAAATAGTTTTAATGACATTGGGGTTGTGGTCGGTCGGGTCGTTTGAGGTAAACATTAAAATAATCTGGTAAATTATTGAAATTTAAATATTAGGTACAATTTTCTATTATTAATAAATAAACTTTATGAACTGAATTTTCGTTTCCATCGTGGTCAGTATCCTACGGTATGGAGGGAGCAAGAGAGGAAATAAACAAACATCCAAACAAAAACACTAAGGTTTGGGACACGTTGGCTGAGGTTTTTAAAGATGATGAGCGGCTCCCAGTGTTTTTGTTTCCATGGAAACCAGGTTCAAATGTGTCTTTGGGTGTTACAGGTTGTCGACCCCTGGTTCAGATGCTGCGTTAGCGTTGATAACTTTTGAATGATGAAGCAGAACAAACATATTTATAAACATATTAACTTACAAACAATGACATGGAATTTAAACAGAAATAAATGCACGTATGTGAGTAAGGTCAAAGGTCATGTGATGTTCAGGTATGTGAGTAAGGTTATGTGATGTTCATAAAGACCATTGTCTACTTTTAAAAAATGTGGGTCCAGAAGTGGGTCAGGTCCGTCCTCTTCAAATGTATTTCTTGCAGTCAGAGATGCGGGCGGGCTAGTTAAAAAAACGGTGGGTTGCAGGTCTTTTATACATCGACCCGCACATCATTGATCTGTATCCATTCATCTAAAGTCAGTGAATCCGCTTTGCTCCATTTCCTTGTTATTGCTTTCATACATACAGTACCACTGTTAATATTTTAACCAAATATGTATCCCTTCCTTGTACATGTTCATTTGAAAAATTACAAAAGTATATTAGGGCAGCACGGTGGTGCAGTGGTTAGCACGGTGGTGCAGTGGTTAGCACGGTGGTGCAGTGGTTAGCACGGTGGTGCAGTGGTTAGCACGGTGGTGCAGTGGTTAGCACGGTGGTGCAGTGGTTAGCACGGTGGTGCAGTGGTTAGCACGGTGGTGCAGTGGTTAGCACGGTGGTGCAGTGGTTAGCACGGTGGTGCAGTGGTTAGCACTCGAGCCTCACAGCAAGAAGGACCCTGGTTCGAATCCCACACCAGACCTTTCTGTGTGGAGTTTGCATGTCCTCCCCGTGTCCACGTGGGTTTTCGCCGGGCACTCCGGTTTCCTCCCACCATCCAAACACATGCACTGATAGGTTAATTGGTTAATCTAAATCTATGTATGTTCAGCCCTGAGATGAACTGGAGACTCATACAGGGTGACCTCTGACCCCGCCTTCACCCATTGTAGCTGGATTAGGCCCCCAGTGACCCCTGTGACCCTAGTGAGGATAAAGCGGGTTTAGATGACGAGACAAACGTATACTATACAGATGTTCGAGGCTACATCATGTTGGAATATTCTTAGGTTTAGGGTTAAAAGAAGAATAAAGAATATTCTTCTCGTTTTGGAGTTCTGGTTCTTCACATTGTTGTTCTTCATCTTCATCTTCATCTTCATCTTCTTGCTGTTCCAGTTCCTATTTTCTGGTTCTTCTTGTTCTTCTTCTTTCTCCTGTTCATGTGTTCCTGTTCTTCTCATTTTTTGTTCTGTTTCTTCTTATATTCATGTTCTTGTTTACTGGTTCTTTTCATTCTTCTTATGCTACTACTACTAACCCATATACATTTGTATGCACCCACACATCCACACATACAGTACATACATGACAATTCCTCCTCTGGGATAAAAAAACAAATTTAACTTTCTGAATGTGTGAACGCTCTGGGTGTTTGAAGTCAGTTCCAATAGATCCTGAGTTTCTGCTCTCAAATGCAGCTGATGTTTTGTATTTGATGAGGATGGATGTTTGTGTTTTGGTGTAGAATGAGGACCTGGTCCAGTTTGACCCCAGTGCTTTTGGATGCGACTGTAAACCAGCCCACAGTGGGACACTCAGTGGGTTTGAGGGAATCCAAACCCTGCTGTTGTTTTGTCAGCACATGTTATTTAACTCAAAGCAGAGAAAGAAAGACAGAAGGGGGAGGATCTGGAGCCGTTCCCAGGCCAGCACTAAGACAAATAACATTTTGTTCTCAGTGATTTTTGGACATTTTTCTTTTTATTTTTGCCACCAGTTCTGTTCCCACTTATGAAAGCAGATCCAGGAATGCGATCATGGCTGAACTCCCATCAGAACCCGGAGTCCTTCTGCCTCTGAAAACATCATTAGGTTACGCAAGGGTGATGACAAACTGCCTTGTTTATTTTTTTCATTTTTTTCCCTCATTCCTAAAGTTCAGTCCCACAGGAGAATCCCAGAGTGAAATGGACTACACTAAAATTAGACATATCCTAGACATAAAACAGAAGCTGTGTGTTGTTTTGGTGACAACACAGAAAGCCTTCGTCCACGCTGCAAAAATCTAAATGTTTATGTATCAACCAATACACTGTCATTCAGACCATTACTGAAACGTTGCTGTTGTTGATGGACAAAATAATACATTTTGAAAATGTCTTTTTTTGCATATTGTCTTCATGAATTAATAATTAAAGTAAGAACTAGTATTAGTTTGTTAAAAGCTGAATGATTTTTTTTCTCTGGAATTCCAGGAAAAATAGGTTACTATATATATATATATATATATATATATATATATATATATATATATATATATATATATATATATATATATATATATATCAGAAAGAAAGAACATGAGAAGCTTGAGAAATACCAAGGGCTGAAAGAGGAGTTAGAGAAAATGTGGAGTGTGAAGGCAACAGTGGTACCAGTAGTGATGGGGGCACTAGGGGCAGTGACCCCCAAGCTGGGAGAATGGCTCCAGCAGATACCAGGAACAACATCAGAGATCTGTGTCCAAAAGAGCGCATTGCTAGGAACAGCTAAGATCCTGCGCAGAACCCTCAGGCTCCCAGACCTCTGGTAGAGGACCCGAGTCTGAAGGAGACACCGCCCACGTGGGGCGAGAGGAACATTATTTTATTTATTAGATGCTAGAGCTGCTCACTAAATTGTTTGAGCAATGACATCGCAGTATACTATTATTTTGTTGTCATAATTTTGTTTTATTTAATTCTTTTGGCTACAAGAAGGATGACACTGAAACATATGTTCAGTGTCGACCACTAATCTCTTTGACCATTTGCGTCGTCACCACACATCTGTTATTTACTCCTGAGGATTTTTTCATACCGCAATATATATCGCAGGATTTTTAAAAAAATGGCAATGTTAGTTTTTTCCAATATCGTGCAGCCCTAATCCTTCCTTTTCTTCCTCCAGGTCCAGTTCGGAGCAGAGGAAGCTGCGTTCCCGTGATGCGGCCAGATGTAGGCGGAGTCAGGAGACTGAGGTGTTTTATGAGCTCGCCCACAGCCTGCCCCTCCCTCGTCGAGTCTCCTCACACTTGGACAAAGCCGGCATCATGAGGGTGACGCTCAGTTACTTGCGGATGCAGCATCTCCTCGGATCAGGTGGAGACTGTCTTCAATCTGCGTCCTTTAGTCTAGACGGTGGATTTTATTAATAATAATAATAATGGGTTATATTTCTATAGCACTTTTCAAGGCACCCAAAGTGCTTTCCATTAGTGATCCATTATTCACTCACTCTCACATGCTCCCTCTGGTGGTGGTAAACTACATTTGTATCCACAGTTGCCCTGGGGCAGACTGACAGAAGTGTGGCAGCCCCTCTGACCACCACCAAACATTCAGACACTAGTGTGAGTGACGCTGGAGGAAAGGAGGGGGAAGTGTCTTGCCCAAGGACACAACAGGCTGACTAGGACAGAGCGAGAATTGAACCGCCAACCCTTTGGTTAATGGACCACCCGCTCTACCAACTGAGCCATAGCTGTTTGAGTCCAACTGTAGGTGTAAAAGGATCTATATGTTGTATAGAACATCGAACTATGACAAATGATTTAAAATGATCCTAAAGAGCCATGAAGTTCTGTTAAAGACACCAGTGATATGAACTGAATGAACTTCCAGTAGAGCTTTGACCAAACTAAACCTACCAAAGACTAATAAAAGTGGGTTTAGCAAAATATGATGACTTTAAATATGAACAAATCTTTAAAAACACTGTTTTCTTGGGTAAAGAAGCTTAAACCTTAATGCTACTGGTGTCTACATTCTGTAAAACCCTCCTGTCAAATCTTCATCTTCCCTCCACAGCTGCTGGATTTTTGAATACTGAAATAAGTCAGGCAGGTTTTTCAAAGCTTGTGTAAAAACTTGTTGTGTTTTTCTGGAGTTATGAGCGGGTTCAGTGCAGATTTGTTCCTTCAGGTGTGAGAGCAGAGCATCAATAATAAAACGACACAGAATGTATATTATTCAGCAGACACTGATGAAAAATGGAACAGAATTTGTAGAGGTGTGGTTCTGCAGATGGATAGACTCACAGAAGGTAATAAACAAACCAGTCGGCCATGTTTTACAAATGGAGATTATTACAAAGTCTGAAAGTTTAGCACAGATGTGTCCTGTCACTGGGAAAGTAACGAAAAACAAAAAAAACGCATCAACCACAAACGCTTCCAGCTGCTTCCATGAGGTTTGTCTACTTTATTAATATCCTGGTTGTTTTTCCAGTAGATGAAAACCAGCATGAGAAGGAGAAAGAGGAGGAGGAAGACAAGGAGGAGGAGGAGGGGCACCCGATGGACGCCTTCTACCCTCAGGCTTTGGCCGGATTCGTCATGGTGGTTACAGAGGAGGGAGACATGATCTACCTGACTGAAAATGTCAACAAATACGTCGGTGTCACGCAGGTACGGCGTCAACGCCAACACACGCTGTGTTTCCATTACAGTTTTTCCCAAAACAATAGCGATATTCCTAAAATTTCAACAAATTATAGTGCCTCCTCATCTGTCCCTGTGTATTGCACCATTTTCACTCTAACAGAAGTGATCATGTGACCATGTACGTCACATCCTGTCAGTGTTTCCATTGTGCTTTTGGGATATATTACAATATCGAGACATGTGAAAAACCACCTCATGAAAGAGTACAAACCTTTTAGCGATATTTGAGTGTTTTTAGAAATTCAGGTGTTTCCATTACCAGTTTTTTATAGCGCTATTTACATTTTGCGAATTTACAAGGGTAATGGAAACACAACTACAGACGTATTTTATATAGACACGTTGAATTCAGGGGTTTCTTTTCTAACAGGTCTGGGATAAAAAGAGGCAAAGGAGCAAAACTATTTTATTCCAACCTTGCAGCTAATGGTTGGTTTAGTTTACTTCCTAGTCCAGGATCAAGCCATAAATAATTAGAGACAAAGTTTAAATATATAAACACAGTATAAATTAAGTATATACAAAAAAATAATCAAATAAAATAAAACTGAGTGAGGTGGTCAGTGCAGTACAGGTTTGGTGGAGGTTTAATAGAGCAGGGGTTTTAAATGATCAGTTGATGCTTCAGGGAAGAAGCTATTTATGACATTAGTCATTATTGTTTTGTATCTCAGACCCCTCTTAGAAAAGAAACACCTGAATTGAATGCGTCTACATACTTTTATCCATAATAGAACTTGTCAAACAGAAACATTTTCACACTTGAGGACCTAAATAGAAGTCGACACCCATTCCAAACAGCTGAATGTTTGTTTTTCTCCACAGTATGGGGGCTGTTTGACTGTAAAGCTGCTTTAACTCTAACCCGCACACAGATAATATACACATTATTAGTAACTGAGGGAAGACATCCTTGAATCTATTTTTAGAGCTCAGTCTGACCTGCAGGACTTTAAACCCATGTAAAATGTGGTCTTCTGCTTGTCTCTGAACGGGCTGTTAAAGGTGTCACATCCTACAGAATGTTTACTTTAATGTATTATAGGTTGAATGACCTTGAAAGGTTTCAACATTACACTATTTCAAATGGTTATGAAACAGTATTCAGTTACTATTGTTGACAGATGGGAAACTACATGTATGTGTATATATATATACCTTTAACCTTGAAAGGTCAAACCCATAGTTTTCATATTTTTTTTATACACACCCATGCCTCTTCTTCATCCCACCCCCTCAAAACAAAACAATGCCTTCAAAAATACATGAACGTGCTGCTGTCTGGAGCGAACACAAAGGTTCGCGAGCATTCACGAGAACTCAATGTCACTTAGCTAACACATTGTGTTTCGTCCATATCTTTAATTTTGTCACTGACAGAGTGAATACAATACCCATAACTCATTAGTATCTCAGAATATAATATAAACATTGTCATCTTACCTATGGAGTAGAAACCGGGCCACATTAGCATTAGCTTTTCCACTGTTAGCTAACGCCAGCGCTGGGAAGCCGATGCTCACTCTGGTCCTGTTTCATTCTTCTAGCAGTTGGTTTTTCAAACAGAGTTTTTCTTTGGTTTTTCTGCCGGTTGTCGTCTTTTCCACCATAGCTGTTACTGTGTATGTGCAGAAGGTGGAGGGAGGGGTGGGTGAGAGTAGACTGATATTTGATTGACATATCAACAGTCAATCAGTGTAAAGATGATCAGTACAATGATTGGCCACCCTCTAGACTGGACTAAAACATTTCGGGTTGTTTTTTGCAGACATTCTTTTTCAGTTTGTGATATGGGATCGTGACGAGGTTTTCAAGCAATATGGATAAAAATGTTCCAAAAACTATCTCCCACCCCCACCTTTAAGTGCTAAAGTGTTTGTGAGAGGGTGGGGTTTGTTGTGCCTCTTGTTTTCAGTCTGTTTTGTAATTACTGGTTGTTCTGAATGTCTTGTTGTTTGGTACAGCTGGAGCTGCTGGGTCACAGTATTTACGACTTCATTCACCCCTGTGATCAGGAGGAGCTCCGAGACCTGCTGATGTCACGCCCAGGTCAGAACCAAGGCCACTGTCACTCCAAAGTCTTACACGTAGACACAGGGTTCAGTATTCCTAAAGCTCAGACCATGTTTTCCTGCTCATTTCTGTAATAAATTAAACTGAGATAGTGTCCTGATGATAAAATTCTGGCCCATGGGAGAGTTAATGTGTTTTAAGTCATAAAGACCCAAACCTCCACCACTGATGTAAAATATTTAATACACGTTGAGCCACTAATCCTAACAGTAACTGGTGTAAAATTCAGTTTGTCATATTTTCATTATCATCACACGTGACCCATTTGGATGTTCAGAGGCTCCCTAGTTACCATGGAAACATCGACATCATTGGTTTAACAGTCACTTTTTCATGAGCTTTCTCTATTTTAATGTAACAACCCTCACCTTTAATTTGAGCTTTTATGAACATCTACATGATCAGTGATAAAAAAAAAAAAAACAAAACAAGGAAAATACCAGATTTTCATGAAAAGTGCAAAATACAGAAGATAATGTTGTGATAAATCACTTGAGAAAAGTTTAATATAGAGTAGAATATTAATTTGGGAGAGACCACAAAAGTAGTCCTGGGTCGTTATGGGTTAATTTGCTTTTGTTTTGGTTGTTGCTGTTCCATCCTTTTGAACCATGGGAACATGAGTATTTATAATTGCACCTTTATGTTTTTAAGAGCTTTAATTCAATCATACATTTCTGCAACAACCATAAACACAAGACATTGATAAACATCAGTTAATTACACTAATACATTGGTTCACATATTATTCACTATGTTACTGAAGACTGTGATCTAAAAGTGAGAATTTAATTCTGTGGTTTTCAGGATTAAACAAAAAACAGCTGAAAGAACAGCAGGTCGAGAGGAACTTCTTCCTGAGAATGAAGAGCACGTTGACCAGCAGGGGGCGCACCGTCAACATCAAATCTGCCTCCTGGAAGGTGCTTCTTCATTTGTACATTTGTATTTTGTATTGACACATTTTTAAGCATTTATTACATATAATAATATATATTAATAATGAATGAATAAAAAAAAAAAAAAAGATGCAACAAATTTTGGGGAAGAAAGGACATGTTCCGACACTTTTATTTCAAGAAAAATATAAAGAAGGTCCGTTTATAATGATAGTCCTTTTAACAGAGGTGTCAAACATGTGGTCTGGGGGCCCAAAACGTCCCTGCCCAAAGAGTCCACTCTGGCCCATGGGATGAATTTGTGAAATGCAGAATTTACACTGAAGACATAATAATAATAATAATAATAATAATAATAATAATACATTTATAATTTCATTGTAACATGTGTGCAATGACAAAGTTTATTCTGATTCTAAACATTTTCATGATGGAATTTGACATTTTTTCACTCAAAAACACTTCTTATTCTGCAGGTTCTTCACTGCACCGGTCACATGCGTCCGTTTGGCAGCTCTACTTCGCCCTCTGCTGCCCAGGTGATGAGTGTTCTCTGTGAGCCCATCCCCCACCCTTCCAGCGTAGAATTCCCCCTGGACACTGCCACCTTCCTGACCCGCCACAGCATGGACCTGCGCTTTACACACTGCGAGGGCAGGTAGGATGACCTTTGACCCCCAACCTGGATTGAGAGTAAAACCCTTGTCAACCAGACTGTGTTCATGACTTCATTCATTTATGCCAGGGCTGGACCAGTAAATTAAAAATGTAATAACCTATAAATAATAACAACTTCACATTTTTGTCATTGTTTTAGTGCAAAACAACCCCATTAAATTATGAAAATGTTTTCATAAATTATCCAAATGTAAAAAAAAAAAAGTTGAATTTCATAAGGAAAATAAGAACAATTTTAACAATATTCTGCCTCAGTTTATCATTAGTCCATGTGTTTTATTATAGATCAGTTCTACAAAGACACTAAACTATTAGTAGCAGAAGCAGAAAATGGTTCGAATTGTGTGTAATTTTCTTTAGACATTTGAAGTTGTTCACATTTGTTCAGGTTTTTCACATTTTATTGTTGTAAATGTCAATATTTTCATAATTTAATATTATTTTTTACAGTAAAACATTGGCAAAAAATGGAAGTTGTCATCATTTATGGGCAAAGAAAAAACTGAGAAGAAAACATGGAGTCATTTAATAGGTTATTATGCTCTTCATCCCACGGGCTGCATTTGACCCCCAGACTGCATGTGTGAGACCCCTGATATATACACTTATGTTAAATGTACTATAACTGTTGCCTTTCTGTGATTGACCATTGACATGTGTAGATGTAATTGACTTCTTGATTTTATTTTATATTTTATTTTTACTTCAGTTTGAGACAAATCTATAAATAAAAAGATCATTTTTATTTGGCGTTTCACAGGGTGATGGAGCTGGTCGGGTACAATCCAGACGACCTGATCGGACGCTCAGCCTTCGAGTTTTACCATGCGCTGGACTTAGATCATATCAGCAAAAGTCTGCACACGTGTAAGTATGGAAATAAAATCAGCACCTCTTTAACAGATCTGTCAAATAGTTAATTTAACTCTTAGATGCACATGTGTCTGGACCTTAAACTCTCCCTTAAATGGGTCAGAAATGGGTCAGATTTACCCAATGTGTTGAAATCAATGTGTTTTAATGTCACTTTATTTTGTCACGTGAAAAATTATGATTTCTGTTATATTTCAGTTCTCAAAAGAATTTCATGTTTGAAAAAGTGGTTCCAGGCACAATAAACCCCGCCCTCTCGTACATATTTTACCTGATTTGCCCTATCTCTTACTGTGAAAACATACTTTTAGTGACCTTGACCCTTGACCTACATTCACCAAATTTGAATGGGATCTATTCTGGACCACCTTACACGTTTCTTGAAAATTTCATGGAAATTGGTCAGGGAGTTTTTGTCTAAAGCTGCTGAGCTGCTGCTCATTATTATTTATTATTAGATACAATTATACAATAGAGGGACATAATTTATTTTGCTAATAACAACAGTGCCAATGTTTGAGGAAGAAAAATAGTATTCTTAATTGACCCATAAAGACCCCGTGCTACTTTTCTGTCAGTTCCCAAAGTCATTGTTTTCTCTATTTAACCTTTATTAAGCTATTTATCACTGTTTATTCTAATGTTATCCTCTGTATTTTGTGTTTTTAAGTGAAAATTGTGTGTTTCCCACATTTGACCCGATTTGCCCCATCTCTTATCATTACAAAAACACATTTTGGTGACTGTGACCTTTGACCTACATTCACCAAAATGTAATGGGCTCTATTCTGGACCACTTCACATCTTTCCTGAAAATTTCATGGAAATTAGTCCAGTAGTTTTTGAATAAACCTGCTTAAAACAAACAAACAAACAAACAGACTCAAACCTCAAGTTTCACGTTTCCATTTCTTAAACTCACTCATTCATCATCTGAACCTGCTTTACCCTCCCTGGGGTCACAGGGGTCACTGGGGGCCTATTCGAGCTACAATTTCTTCAACAGTTTTATTAATTACTATATATACAAGTGTGTGTGTGTGTGTTAGAAGTTCTGCTAAACATAACTGTGCTGTGTTGTTTGTCCGTGTGTCCATCTTCCCTGTGCAGTGATCTCCAAAGGTCAGGTTAGCACCAGACACTACCGCTTCCTGGCAAACCACGGCGGCTTCGTCTGGGCTGAAACTCAGGCGACCGTCCTCTACAGCAGCAAGACGTCACAGCCCGAAGCCATTGTCTGCCTCAACTTCATCCTCAGGTACTTTGAAAATAAAACCAATGTCCCTTGAACGTTTGAGGTTCTGTTCTATGTTCCAGTCCTGTGTTCTGGATCCAGATCAATCTAACTATAGAAGTGGGCGGGACTTTCACTGGAGGAGAACTCATTTAAGCCAATCAAAGTCCATATATGACTTCTATCAGTGATCAATAGTAATTATATTGATATCTGTTACTATTTACATGTTAGAAACATATCAGAATATTGACCATTATAACTCAAGGCACATTTTTAGTATTAGTGAAAAAAATCTAAATATCTCAAAACTTTCCAGACATTGGCAACAGCTCATGTCCTGTGAGCTACTGAGATAGTGTTATGTAAGTGTGTAAACTGTGTGAGCCAGGAGCCAGCTGGTGTTTTTAGGGCTGGAACAGCAGGAGTGGGTGAGGAACGCAGTGACAAATACAGAAGAAAACACTCAGCAAAGTCACAGTCTAATGCTTTCTTCTTCTTCTTCTTGTGTTTATGTGCAGCGCTGTGGAGCAGCCAGACGTGCTTTTCTCCTCAGAGCAGCTCCGATGTGCCCAGCCTAAAGATGAACCCCCGTCGCCCACTCATGCGTCGGACGACGGCTACAAATCTGACACGTGCGACTCTGGTTCTGACTCTGAGCATGTGATGGAGTCCAGACAGAAGGACCTGTTCTCCAAACTGAAGGAGCAACCAGAGGAGCTCCTCCAGCTGGTTCCTCAGACCGGAGACGCCTTCGTATCACTGATGGGAGGTGAGGGGCTTCCACGTCACTACCTACACTTTTATGGACTTGTACCTTTTGTCTGAATCAATAATCCACATTTTAAAGTCTGGATTTAAGTTGAAATGTAACTGACAAGTTAAGAAGGTAAATATGTTACATGTAGGAGGAGCCTTTATTTTATTTCT
The DNA here is from genome assembly GCA_020466265.1 of Siphamia tubifer. Taxonomy (NCBI): domain Eukaryota; kingdom Metazoa; phylum Chordata; class Actinopteri; order Kurtiformes; family Apogonidae; genus Siphamia; species Siphamia tubifer. The sequence goes on along the minus strand of CM035795.1, from coordinate 47,124,515 downwards.
TTATTTTAATGTAAGTGGTCATTTGTCCAGGTCATTATTGTTTTGGGTGGATCTTCTAGGTTCAAATGGAAGTTTTCAGAAGAGTGAAACCTGTCCAGTAGAACCTAGAACAGATGTGGACAAACCATTCCCACCGGGCCGGTGTGGCTGCAGCAGCACACCAGAGCTGATTCAATGAATCAACTGATGTCAGTCTTCAAAGAGTTGATTGGTCAAACTGTGAACTCTTGGTTGGTTGGAACAAAAACCTTCAGCCACACCTGCCCTTTGTGGAATAGTTTGTCCCATGTCGAACCCAGAAGAACCACCACGAAGGTTGTTTGTAGTGACAGGAATTCTGGCTCTGTTTAGAGAACCGGTTCTTTCGGCTCTCAAGTGGCTCTTCAGATTTTTTTGGTGCTTAAATTAATTTATGACCAACAATAATATATATATATATATATATATATATATATATATATATATATATATATATATATATATATATATATATATATATATAAATGAACCTTTCTTTATAGACTCTACAGCAGGGGGAGGTAATTCCAGTCCTTGAGGGTCGGTGTCCTGCATGTTTTAGATGTTTCCCTCTTCCATTCCACCTGGAGGTCATTACATCATTATCAGTCTGATGAGGAGCTGATTATTAACTCTTTAAATGTCAGTGCTGATGTGTTCTGAATGGATGATTTAGTTTAAATATTCAGAAAAATTCAACAGTTTTACTTTATTTTCTGCATGGAAAAGGTGCCAAAAAGCAAGAGGTGTTTTTTTTATATTTTATTTCACCTTTTTTTTTTTTTATTACTGTGACCAAATGTCAATACAAGTTTTCTTCTTTAGTAATTTTTTCCACATTATTTGTCATTTTGTAAATATTTATTAGTTTTTGTTCATTTTGTTTATTTTTCTACATTTTGGGTTTTTTTTTTATGTAGTATTTTTCTTTGATTTTCTGTCATTTGTGTCTTACTTTGCTCATGTTACCAGTTATTTTGTTAGTTCTCAGGAGTTAAAGGGTTAAAGTGAATCACATGGAAGAGGGAAATATCTAAAACATGCAGGACACCAGCCCTCGAGGACTGGAGTTTGACACCTGTGCATTACATCATTATCAGACTTCTGCAGAGCTTGGTGGTGAGTGATCATTAATTGAACCAGATGTGTTGGAAGAGGGAATTATCTAAAGGGATACTGGCCCTCGAGGACTGGATTTGCCTACCCCTGCTCTACAGTGATAAGTTTTCGTTTTCGTTGTGGCTTCTGTGCTCTCTCACTTCCCTCCCTCCTGTGTGTGTGCTACAGTATATCTGTAACTCCGCCCCTCTATGTGTAACTCCGCCCCTCCCTCCTCTGCTCAGCACAGAAAAGACACACTGACCAACCAAGTGAGGATTTAACATTTTGTTTGTGACCGACACATCACTTGTTGTTAGTTTGTTTTAAATCTAAATTTACAGACGGTAGAAAACAGCGTTTTTATGGAGTTTTGAAAAGTCTTGATACGTTGATGAATGAATTTTCTCCTCGACACTCGATCAAGTACCTGCCGATGAATGTGTGTTTTGTCATAATTCCAAATGGAATGAAAAAAACTAATTCTTCTTGACGATGTCTTCCCTGGACCTGTTCTCCATCTGAACATTTCCTCTCTTTCGTGTCTTCAGGTTTCATCGAGCTGTCGTTTGCGAGTCCGTCCAGCACCGTCCCTGATGACCCTCAGAACCTGTGCAGTCCACAGCTGAAGCGGCTCCTGTTGCCCATCTTCAACCCCGTCAGTCCAGTTCCGTTGTCGTCACCAGCATCCACACCTGAGCCTTCACTGGTAAGTCTATCCTTCTGGTTCTGGTTCTGGTTCTCCTGGTGCAATGTTTGTGTGCTTACGTTAGTCTGTGTCTCAGACTTCATGTGATGAGGGGGTGATGGGAACCAATGATGTGGAGAAGTTCTTCGCTGTTTGTCCAGAAGAAGGTCAACGTAAAGGAGAAACTCCACAGGTAGGATCTGAAAACAGACGTTTGGGGTTCACCATGTTTCTGCTCAAGTGTGTCAACACATACACTCTATGGACAAAAGTATATAGTATATATAAAGTTTATAAAAGTATGTAAAACACTGACAGAATTAATTGAGTTTAGTTGAGTTGAGTTGAGTTGAGTTGAGTTGAGTTGAGTTGAGTTGAGTTGAGTTGAGTTTAGCTTAGCTTAGCTTAGCTTAGCTTAGCTTAGCTGAGTTGAGTTGAGCTTAGCTTAGCTTAGCTTAGCTTAGCTTAGCTGAGTTGAGTTGAGTTGAGTTTAGCTGAGCTTAGCTTATCTTAGCTGAGTTTAGTTTAGTTTAGCTTAGCTGAGCTGAGCTGAGCTGAGTTCAGTTGAGTTGAGTTCAGTTGAGTTTAGCTGAGCTGAGCTGAGCTGAGTTTAGCTTAGTTGAGTTGAGTTGAGTTTAGCTTAGTTTAGTTGAGTTTAGCTTAGTTTAGTTGAGTTGAGTTGAGTTTAGCTTAGTTTAGTTTAGTTTAGCTTAGTTTAGCTTAGTTTAGTTTGGTTCAGTTCACACTTTAAAAGATGACAAATACATGAGCAAGTATAAATACCAATAAAATACAACAGTGCAAAGGAGGCCAAAAGCTTAATATGCTTATGTAGAGGCTTCCCTTAGTCAACTTAATGAACACATCAAATGACTCAAATAAACAAAAAAATTACTTAAATAAAGTATATAAAACAATACAATAAAAACACAAATACAAAAAAACATTTACCATTACTTAGAACAGGGGTGTAGAACTCATTTTAGTTCAGTTCGACATTCAGTCCAATATGATTAAAAAGGACCAGACCAGTAAAATAATAACAGTGAAAAGAGTCAAATGACATTATGATAGTTTTTGCATCCAGGGTATGATTAATCAAAAAATTCCCCCACAGAAAAAAGTTTCCATTGGATGTGATGTTATGACCCTCATTCCTGATTGTAAACATATTACTGGGAGGATTCCCTCACAGGACCTCCCGCCAGGTCTGGCATGTGCACCCACGGCGTGCATTTCCTCTGCGGCTGTGTGTGGGGTCCGGGGGCGAAGGTGGCTCGCTGCTCCGGCGGCGAGCTTTACAGCGTCACACCTGCACCATCACTCCCCTGGACACTGAGGCACGTAGTTACAACAGGCGCCAGGGTTCAGCTGCGATATCGGCAAACCACCTGACCCATCTTGAAACACGCAAGTCAGAGGGTCTCCCAGAAACCCCACAGCACAATGAGAGTAGTGGGCGGTGTGTGCGAGGCTGAGGTGGGATCCTGGCCCTATGGGGGACGGGTGCTAGAAATGTGCGGTTGAACCGATCGAATTATTCTGTATGTAGAACCTTTTTACACAGTTAATATCTTCATTGTTATTTATCATACGGGCCAGATTGGACCATTTGGTGGGCCGGATTTGTTCCCCCGGCCTTATGTTTGACACCTGTGACTTTGAATGACACATGGACATGAATTAAATATAGACTCTAAAGAGAAATAGTAAAGAAGGAACCTTAAAAGTTAGTAAAAATGTGTGTTATTTATAAAAGGAGCTCTAGTCTGACATTTCAAAGTAGCAAAGGAGCGACATAATTTAAATGATTTATTCAAGTTATTCACAATGTCAGTTTTAATTGACACAGTAAATTTAAAAAAGAATGCCATCGAGGGATGATTCCATTTTAAACTGTGGATTTAATAACATGTGTTAATGTGTTTGTGTCGACCATCAGAACATGGAGGAGGTGGACCTGGACATGTTGGCTCCTTACATCTCCATGGATGATGACTTCCAGCTGACCTTCCTCAGCAGCCTTCCAGAGGTCACAGATCCACCTTCCTCCTCATCATCAACAGTGTCCGAACCGTCAGAGGTGACGCCTGCTTGTACTGTCAGCAGGAAACGGTAAGTGGATTTATATTCAATTCAATTCAATTTTATTTATAAAGCCCTAAATCACAACAAAGTCGTCTCAGAGGGCTTTACAAAAACACAATCAACTACAGAAATACATGAAAAGTCCCAGGCATCCCCTGTCCTTAGACCCTCCCCCTGTCCTTAGACCCTCCTTCTCGGCAAGAAAAAACTTCAAAACTCGGTGGGAAATGAAGAAATCTTGAGGAGAACCACATTGAAGGAGAGATCCACTCCCATGGACGGACAGACTATAGATGAACGTCCATGTATAAATGCAGGAGGGGGGGCTGGTCCAGACAGGCAGGGGCGGGGGTCTGGGGTCACAGGTCGGCACAGGCGAGATACTGCAGATCCTGTCGTCCATGGCTCCCGTGCAGACACTGTCAGGAGAGCCACCACTCCCCCCAGGGGGGGGAGGGGGGGGGAGGGGACACCAGGTGACTAGTCATGAACAGACTTGGTATGAAAGATATGTTATAAAAATGACACAAACAGGTGTGAGAGAGAGAAAGAGAAGAAAGAACTCAGTGTCTGTACTTCCCCCAGCATTCTAACTCCTAGGGCAGCCTAGACTGAACTGTGACTCATACATCATGTATACATGATATATGAGTCACATAATTTTTAACTAACCTGACCATAGGCTTTCTCAAACAGGAATGTTTTCAACCTAATTTTAAATGTAGAGACTGTTTCGGCGTCTTTAATATTAAAGGGAAGATGATTCCATAAGATGATTAAAGACGAGGTCCCTGAACACAACACTGTGACGTTCAAGTCAGAACTGAAATGAAAGAAGAGCAGAGGACAGATACGTGACATTAACTCAGAGGAGCAATCATACAGTTTGTTACATCATGTGTCCAAATGTAATCAATCCTTAAAAAGGAGTAGGAAGAATTAAAAACCTAAGTTCTTTATTATGTTTATTTCTATGAATAGAACAATGAAACTGATCCTCACTTTCATATACACTAATACAACAATACCCGTTTATAAATAATCATACTGGCATTAGCATTAGCATTAGCATTCACACTAGCAAAAACCAAGAAAAAACTAAACATTGAGCCAAATAGAAAACAGAAAACCGTGGAAAAAAAAAGGAATACCTTAAAAAACATAATGTAGAAATGTTGTTATTATGTGTAGAAATATAAATTAAAATCAATAGAAAAAGGAGCAAAATAGCAATAAAGCAAAGAAAAACATCAACAAAAAAGGAACAATAAAGGAGCAAATGAACAAACTATTTAATAAAAGCATTAAAATGTAAATACTTAACACAAACAAATGAGCAGTTTTTCAGTTTGATAAATTTGTGGAAAAAATGTAAGAAATTTGTAAATATTTGTGCTCCATGTCGACATAAACCGACTTTCTTTAAGTGTTTGATATTTCAGCTTAAATCTACATCGACTTAACACATGGATTCAAACGCTGCCGTCGTCACTGTCCAACAGTAAACCTGTTTTTCCTCAGTTTGTCTTAACTTCAGTTCTATTTCTGTTCATTGACGTCATCTATTCTCTGCTTTGTTTTGACTTTTAATGCCAGATTCTGTTGTCGCCGTGGAAACATTCTCTTTGAGGTTAAAGCAGCGCCGTAAAAGGTTCTAAAAGTTGTGTTTGTGGGTCTGTTTGTGTGCGTCTCAGGACCCTGGACCTGGACCTGCCGTCTCAGCTGCTGATTCAGGACAAGAGACGGAAACAGAATCCTTCATCAATAGAAGAGGAACTGCTGCTGAGCCACAGGTTACTGGTGAGTCAACACATCCACATCTGACCAAAACACTGAAGAAAACAAATAGAACTAGAACAACAGGCAGAAAACGCTACGTACAGAACAGGATGGACGTTCAACTGGACTGAAATATTATCTTGGTTGAAGGTGAGACACTGTAGGTGAATAGGGTCAAACTTTTCAATTCAATTGTATTTGTAGAGGCTAGGAGGACCATGCTTTTTTGTCCTCATTTATTCTGTCATGCAAATTGAGACTGTGTCCCACAATTATGGTTTTATTGGTAATATTATATTTGTGACCCCTCCTGTCCCCACCACGGCCACTGTGAAAATGACAGGCCTACATAAATGAGGCAAATGACAATGAAAAGCATGAACTCACATGCAATGGTCACCCTAGTAGAAAATCACAACAACGCCGTGTCATCGGCAGTGCTGGGTAAGTTACTTTGAAAAAGTAATTTACCCAGATTAACTGGTTAGTTTAAATCACCCATAGGTGTGAATGTGACAGTGATTGTTTGTCTGTATATGTTCAGTCCTGAGATGAACTGGAGACTCATACAGGGTGACCTCTGACCCCGGCTTCACCCATTGTGACTGAATTAGGCCCCCAGTGACCCCTGTGACCCTAGTGAGGATAAAGTGGGTTCAGACGATGAGACGAGACATTAGTCGGGGATTCTGGTAGCACTAGGATAATGCTACGGCCACACCAAACGTACATTTCCGCGTGTACGCTTGTAATGCGTAAACACCAGAGTTTGGACACTTAAAGACTTATGACATGGATTCATGTTTTTACACCTGCATTATGTCACTGAACTTTCCTTTGTCTTCTGTTCAGGGCTGTCTGGATGAAACTGACCAATCAGAGCTGGAGGTGGGGCTGAGCCGGAGGGGGCGGAGTCAGCTGCTCACAGACCGGGACCCTATTTTAGGAGGTGTTCAGGGACTCTGTGACACTTCAGGTAAGAGTGATTCTTCATGTTCAAAAGTATGAAAAGTTAATTTAACAACACACACACAGGCATCATGGTGCGTTCAAGTGCACCTCAGCAGTTCTGAACCATGCTTACATTTCCAAAAAGTTCCAATATTTACTCATTTGTGCATCAAAAATGCCTCATTATCCTTGTACAAAGGATATTTTACTGCAGCACTTTTTTTTTAAATAAGGCCAAACAAAATAGTACGTGTGGTTCCGGTCACCCGACCGACCCAATTTTTTTACGACGAAAATGCCGACTATGTAAACATTTTATCAGTTTGTCAAAATAAATTAAATATAATGAAGCGGCCGACTGCCGACTCTTATCTTCGAAATTCCCAATGACTGATGATGAGAGAATTTATTTCTCCGTATTTAGTCCGTATTCATGTTTACCAACATCTGTCACCTGTCTGACCACCGTGATTTATGACTAGCGACAAACGACGACCATATACATGGTGTCCATGTCCATCAAAACAACCCTCAATGCATGTGATTGCTGCGCCAGTTTTGATTGGCTGTTGGCCTCTTGATGAATCTTTGGTACATGGTGTGTTAATTTCCCACTCACTTCACACTTGGTTTGTTTCAAAAACACCAGCGTTTGTTTATTCATTGGGAAGATGGTTTCATATCTTTATGGAGCATCTCTTGGTCACACAGACTTGTGTGCCTGGTGTGGGGAACCAAATACAAATCCTCTTCCAGAGCTAAAAAATAAATTTAAAACTGTACTCCCGCTCTGTCAAGATTGTGAGGAATGTGAAGAAGCCAGTAACAAAACAGCAGTATGGTAAGAGGAAATAAGTTGAACAGTAAATAGATAGCTGTATATGTCCACTAAAGCCTTCAATATTGGGGCCTTTATTTCATTAAAATAATATTTAGATGTGGATAGAATTTACATTTGTAGTTAAACTGTATTTTTGTTGAAAAAAAAAAATCAATAAAAGACAAAATGTTGATGTCAAATCAGATTTTATTGTATTTCAATCATCTAAAATTCATTTATGCTCTCTTAAAACATTCTGTAAATATACATGTACATGTACATGGAAAATCTGAGGCAATGTGTTGATTTTCTAACTGCTGGAAAGAATAACTGATATTAAATCAGAATTTTTGGAGCTTCTTTTTAGAAGACGGGTATATAAAATTGTAAATAAAATAAAATGTGGATGACCCACCTACCTACTTAATTTTTCCATGTGATGGGAACCACATATATTATTTTGTTTGGCCTAAATGGGCGTTAAATGTATGTTTAAACAAACTAACTCACACATACTATTTTTTGGCCCTAGAA